>JAMZAV010001691.1:0-132861 GCA_024449915.1 Sweltsa coloradensis | reverse complement strand
GAATTGCCTACCACTCCATCATGACCAAAAGGACAGTTTGGATTCCATGAGCAGAGAGCTTCCTATTGTCGACTGATTCCACCCATAGTCTCGAGGGCACACACACACACACACACACAATCACATGTAGGAGTTGATCCGAGAGAGCTTTTTGCGTGATTATTAACTACTTATCTGAAGTACCACACCCATAACTGAACCAACACGTGATGCAAATCGAACCATTGCGTTTTGATTATTACACATGTAGGCCTAATTTTAGTTCGGGTCGGACTCACCAAAGCTGATCTTGCTTGTGTATCTTTGCTTTTCAAGAGAAGGCATGGAAAGTGACACCACTTCACAACCGCATAACTAACAAGTGTCAAAGCAATCGGCATTGTTATATTACTTACTTCCAATATCGTTTATATATTTTTTTTAATAAAACATTATGTCATAATGTGAAAATATTATTTAAAACAACATTATTTTTAACCGGTTACTGGATAAGATTAACTTAGCTACCCGACGAGCTCTATTGAATTTGGATATACTTACGCATTAAAAGTTAGCTACTAGCGAAACATTAGCAACATTAGCACTAACATTATTATTCGCGAAAGTCTTACAATTTTGTCTGCAGGCTATTTAAAAACATTCCTTCGTTGCGTTTGAGAAAATTAATAAAAATATTACTGCTGATACACATTTCATTGCAAAACACATTACAGGAATAGGAATACCGAAAATGTTTATTCAATAGATTGACGTCGTTGTAGTAGCCAACGTGTAAATAGTTAGTGAAATTCGCCATGATCACACACATCCACATCCATCACCACCAAATTCTACGATCATAAATACAATATATTAATTGGTTTTCATGTTATAAGTGTTAAAAAGGTGTTTTCTTCAAAATAATACATCAACATGTTTGCTAAAATACATGAAAGTTATTACCGACAAAGTAACCAAAATTATATTGCATCCTACAATGGGGTGATTTAGAATAATATATTTTTTGTTTTATATTGTATGCAAAGTGTCCCACTTGTTTTTTATACAATACAATAAACCCGAATGATATTCATGCACTTTCCACGTCATTTAGAGTTTGTATGTTGATTTGATTCTCACACATAAATAGCAGACACACCTATTCATGTTAACGCCACATATAAGTGACACGCCTTCTATTGTTTTATCATTTCCATCCTTAATCTGATGGCTAAGCCACTTCTTTGATTATACATGCCCCTTTGAATAATTAATACTGATTTCCGGACGGTGAATTTTAATGCCCGTTTAGGGAGTGGTCGCGCTCTTTTGAAATGATGTAATGAACAATTACGATTTTAATTGAATGTGACTGGGCCGTTCGGTAGGGACAAATGGTGGATAAAGTGTGGCTGTCTAAGTTAGGACACGTGACGACGCGGTTTTATGTTGCGAGACCGAAGCTATGGTTAAGTTGTTCACAAATATTAAGCCGATTAAAAATAAAAGCAAATCATGTTCGGATAATCAATGTTTTTTAAAGTTTCTTTCGGTCGTTTTTATAATCTGTACGCGTTTCATTATTCAGTATTAAATGTTACTTTACGTCACGTTCTACCGATTTCCATAATTATATGCCCTACAACCAAATGAACAAATAAATAAGTTAGCAAAGGGCTATTTTGTACAGTACTTGATAGTGTTACAGTGGATCTTAATTTGTTACTTTTTTACAAAACTTGTGCGGTGGGGGTTATTGATGCGGCGACTAATAAATAATTCATTTATTGTTAAATGGTAAATATAATTTGTAAAATTATAATTTAATATACTATTTAAAAGGGTATTTACCAGCTTACTCGAAAAATATATTTAATTTCGACTAACTAAAGTCGGTGTCAAGGGAAGGTTGCGCCGAGGCAGGTAAACTTCTCCGCCGCGCTCTTCCCCCACCATGCGGCTCGGCTACTCGACAGGAGCGAACGACTATTGACATTCCACAGAGATGGCCCGTCAAGATAATGGTAATTGGCTACATAAGAAATTTAAAAACTCGCAATTTCGTTGTTTTGTAACTTTTATCGAATTATTTGGATTATTGAAGAAAAACTAACATACCCTCGATTTTGAATCACAAAAAAACACCAAAAATTAAGCTATGTAAACACATGTAAATTAAACGCATGTAGTTTTTAGCTTTGGTGATAAGATTATGTTATAATCTATGTCGAAATAGTGAGTGAGTGAGTGAGTGAGTGAGTGAGTGAGTGAGTGGCAGATGAGTGGCAGTGTTGTGTTAAATGTTTGATAACATTGACGGTGACGATGAAGTGTTATTCAATATAATATAACGTAATAAAACACTGATGGTGAATTAAAATGCATACAACAATTTTGTAAATAATTAAGGCATTAATACCATAAACAACATAAACAATAGGTGCCTTGTCCGTAAATGAAATCGTAGACTACCAAAGATTCACATTAACCACAGGGGCAATGTTAAACATCTGCAAATTCAACCGTTATTTAAATGTGCACCATTAAATACGCCACATACAGTAGCATACTTGAAAATAAATAAAAATATAGATAACTTATGGAAAAAACCATTCGCAAACAACCATCGATTATCTTATTATAATACTCTACAGGACTTTCGCAGATCTATAATCGATTCAAATTGAATAACATTTAAAAATATATCGAACAACTATTATTAATTTAATCAATATTTGTGAATTAAAATAATAACAAAACAAAACAAAACGAGTGTATGTTAGTTTTTCTTCAATATTCCAAATAATTCGATGAATTGTTGTATGCATTTTAATTCACCATCAGTGTTTTATTAACGTTATATTACATTGAATAACACTTTCATCGTCACCGTCATTGTTATCAAACATTTAACACAACTCTGCCACTCACTCACTCACTCACTCACTCACTCACTCACTCACTCACTCACTATTTCGACATAGATTATAACATAATCTTATCACCAAAGCTAAAAATTACATGTGTTTAATTTACATGTGTTTACATAGCATAATTTCTGGTGTTTTTTTGTGATTCAAATCGAGGGTATGTTAGTTTTTCTTCAATAATCCAATAATTCGATAAAAGTTACAAAACAACGAAATTGCGAGTTTTTAAATTTCTTATGTAGTCAATCACCATTATCTTGACGGGCCATCTCTGCGGAATGTCAATAGTCGTTCATCCTGTCCAGTAGCCGAGCTGCATGGTGGGGGAAGAGCGCGGCGGAGAAGTTTACCTGCCTCGGCGCAACCTTCCCTTGACACCGACTTTAGTTATAATTTACAAAGTAACATAAAAATAATATTGGGTTCACCATTGACCGAAAAACAACTTGTCAAACTTGGTGTTTTTTGAGCTAAGTCCCATCGGGAAAAATCTCCCATGAGAAATAACATGTGGACGATCATTGAGCCCTGTGACCTTGGGAGATTTTAGTTCCCAAAATATTGGCCATCATTGACGTACTCGGCTACCTTTTTATTAAATCCTCTAAGTTTTTTTTTTTTTGTATTCGAGTAAAACGTTCGGTCAAAACATTCTGATTACCAAGATGGGGTGTAATTTCCGAACGCCTATTTTTGCGTGTTGAGTGTATATTTGTACACAGTTTCAAGATACAATTTTCTAAATGCCCATTTTAGATTGGTACGATGCTCTAGTATCTATGTGTAACAAAACATAGCAGGTTGAAGCCTATTTAAGAAATTCACCAAAACGCTATTTTCGCAAATTTCATGACCAAAAAGCTTGAAAAATAATTGTGTAAAGTAACAGGCACAAGATATATTTATTAAACGGTCATATTTTTAGTGTAGTAGAGCCTATTATGCTCTAGCTAGATTATACGATAAAAATAACTTTTGGGGGTAAATGCCCCTTTAATAATTTATATTGAATTGTAAATTAAATAAAGTAAATAAATGTAAGTCGTTGACACTCTCCGATAATGTCAAACCAGGAGATAGCATAGTGTTGTGAAACAAGTGATGGTCTAGAGTACTTGAATTACAGTATCACCGCTTGAATATTTAATTCTAATAGGCGTTTTTATTCGAACTGGTTAAACACGTTGCAGAAGATAAGACAGAGTATATGTCAATGTGTGTGTTCATCATGATGAGTGATAAAAATGTCATAAAATGTACAGACGCGAATAAAAGTTTTAACACAAAAAGTAAATATCGATTATTTACAATGAAACGAGAACGTATGAATTGTTTGAGTTAATTATTGATCTTGACATTTTAAAAATATGTTCTTCTACAGCTAAGTTCATAGGGTTTTGGTCTCGGTTTAATACCGGCTACAGATAATCCTTGTGTCTTTATTTTAAGGGTGCGTCAACCGCTAGGTCGTAGTTTGCCACTCATGCCAAGGGGATGAAGGGAGCAAAACGAGCCATGCTGGACAGATCCAGCCACAGACCTGGGGAGGCATGGGGAGTTTCACGCGTCATTCGTCGTCGTTCGTGTTGACAGCGTCTAGGGGGGTGGGGGAGGAGGGAGAGAGATCCTCCTGGCGACGACTACCAGAGCTTGCCTCTTCTTTTGGGGAATAAAAATTACTCTACTTACTATAACTAATATTTGTGAAACGGACTTTTCCTATTTTTTCGCCCAGTAGGCTACAATCTGCAGAAGAATACCCTGGACCAAATTCTACCCACCGGGCCCAGACGGGAAACTCTGATTGGTTTTATACGAATTATTGTTTGTATTTGAAAACAAATTAAAGAATTTATATCAGTATTTATCAGTTAGATGTTTACAACTTGTCCCTTCATTGGTTGCCGATACAAATTAGAGTCATCATCACTATTATCAACATCATGAGCTGTTACTTTACGACCCAACACTTTCCTTGGTATTGTTAAAAGTCCTGTAGTGTTAAGCTATACCTATATAGCCCAGACAATCTCTCCCCCTTACAAAACTCTCAAGGCACGTGGCTATGCTAGCCCCTACAAGAACTAGTCGCTGAAACACTGACCAATAAATTAACAGACTCTCGTAATTAAAGGAACAATTTACTTGAAACAAGTGAGAAGACGACATCTTCGCCGCTCCCTCAAGAGACGCCAAGATTGAAAGTGGAGACATTCCTGAAACTATTGACTCGATGGACAGCGGGTTGCAGGAACATATTCACAACTAAGTAACGTGTACAGCTAACATGAAGATTTGAATGATATTTGGGTTCCACTTTGGTGGTTTCTTCAAGACACTGGCTTTTTCAAGGTACTGCTCGACGTCTTGAAAAAGCCACCCACGTATGTGACGAAACGTCGAGCAGTGCCTCATCATTGACACTACGCAACAACTCAAAGTTCATACAAAAATCACCTCAGGGTCGTGAAAGTCTACAACGATTTAATAAAAATACAGTCTTTCTCTTACCACCCAATAACAAATGATTTTTTTTTTATAGGGAGACAACCTTCACACTAAATACTATGTATTTTGTGCATGTTTGAAAGTTATACATAATTATATGGTATATCCTATTCAGTTATTACAACTGACACCAAAAGAAGAACGACAAATGCAAGTACGCCATGTACTAGATTCTAGTACAAGGTGTATTTGTTTTTGTCGTCAAGCATCATTGCAAATAATTACATTATAACGGGCTGGTCATATACAGGTACGTGCTAGGGAGAATGTGAATTTGGTTCCAATTTGTTTTGTGTCTCGCTCAACTGTTTAAGATTCTAATTTGACCCATGGCTTAACAAGCAAATAATTACAACGAATATAACCTCATAATTTATTTAGGTTTTATAACTAAAAAGCATTTTTTGTTATACGACATTTTTGGACCTATCTCATAGTTTGTAGTGTATCTGATATTTGGAAGATTTGGAATACTAGGCCAGTGGGAATAGTAACAGTATTATCAAATATTAACTCAAAAACAGTAAGGACGTGAACGGTTTCGATATTACACATGTGTTTCAATTATATTTTAATGTAATATCTACATCACAAGGTTATCAATTTTTTTTAATACATTGAATTATTGGTATTCGAATAGCAAATTAAAATATTAATCAACTAATATTTGTGAATATTATTCGAATGTCGAATATTCACATATCCCTTCTGAACGCAGTTCTAGTGTAGGCAAATATTATTTCAAATAACTACACATTTTGCTACACATTGTTCGCCTTTAAAACCCATAATGGCTTCTTGATAAATTGTTTGATAATATTTCCTTACACAGCTTATAAAAACTTGTAACTCATCAATAGTTTAAGCACGTTTAAGTTTGAGATTGAAATTTACGATCACATTAAGTAAACCATGTTATTACTCATGTTCGCCTAAAATCATCATAAGATATAACCGCCATAGCATAGCATTTCAAATTACCACATAATTAATTTTCCGTTATAATTACACATAATATGTGTCTGTTTGTTTCTGGCAGTACTTCAGCTAATTGGTTCGCAACATATCGTGTTTTCATTTTGATATATTGCTAGACAACTGTAATATCAATTTGCTTCCTTTGATTCGTCAATTTCATCGTTTTAGATTCGTAAAATCACGAACATCACACTAAACGATTTCTACAGTCAAAACCTATGCGAATATAAAGTCGAAAGTTATTTCATCCTATCGAGGTGAAAATGTCGGAGATGAGTGTGAATGTTGTGTTTTGTTTGTGTGATCGTGTTTCGGAGTTGTTCGTGTTTTCCGAAGTGGTTCGTCGCATCTTCGTGTTTCGAGCAGGGAGCTAATTGATCTGGCTGGGTGGGAACTGGGAAGCCTCTCTTTGGCCCTGAGCGATTCATTGAAACGGGAAATTCCGCGGTTTGGTGGAAATCCACCGAGTTAACTACCAGTCATGTATACACCGCGTTCCCAGCACAGCACAGAAGCTTAGCTGACAGAAGTAGAGAGAAAGTATGGTCGCTTCAACATCTCATTCATGATGGGAACCGTCCATGTGAAGCCGTACCCATAGAGGCTCATGACATATGAACACTCTCCAACACACAGAAGCTAGCTGACAGAAGTAGAGAGAAGTGGCCTGCTCAACTTCATCCATGATGGGAACCGTCACAGTAAGTCGTTACCTAGAGGTGGCTCATGCACCATCATGTAACCCGTTCAGCCAGCACAGAGCTTGCGACAGAAGTAGAGAGAAAGGAGGCCTCGCTTCACCTTCTCATCTCATGAGGGGAACCGCCACGTGAGTCCGTTACCCATAAGGTGGCTCATGCACATCATGTACGTTCACACGCACAGAATTAGTGACAGAAGTAGAAGAAGTAGCCGCTCAAATCTATGACTTCTATTCATGATGGGGAACCGTCCCAGGAAGTCCTACCCTAGGGTGGCTCATGACAGTCGTATACACGCGTTCAGCCAGCACAGAGCTAGTGACAGATAGAGAGAAAGTAAGGGCTGTTAATACAGTCATGTATACCCCGTCAGCACAGCACAGAAGCTAGACAGAAGTAGAGAGAAAGTGGGGCCTCGTTCAACCTTCATCATGATGGGGACGTCACATGTGAGTCCGTTACCATAAGGGCTCATGACATCAGTTACACTCGTCAGCCAGCACAGACTTAGCTGACAGAAGTAGAGAAAAGTAAGGCCTCGCTTCATCTATGATACCTTCTCACCATGATGGGACCGTCCAGTGAATCCGTTACCATAAGGTGCCATGCACATCATGTATACACCTCGTTCCAGCACAGAAGGCTAGTGACAGAGTAAGAGAAGTAAGGGCTAAATTACTCTCATCTCATGATGGGGAACCGTCCACATGTGAAGTCCGTTACCCATAGAGGTGGCAGCCGTCAGTTACCCTCTTCAGCACAGCACAGAAGTACTGCAGAAGTAGAGAGAAGTAAGGCCTCGCTTCAAACTTCTTCTCTCATGTGGAACCGTCACATTGAACCGTACCATAGAGGGCTCATGCACCTAGTAAACCCGTCCAGCACAGCACAGAAGCTTAGCTGACAGAAGTAGAGAGAAAGTAAGGGCCTGTAAACTAACCCAGTCATGTATACACCTCGGTTCACCAGCAACAGCACAGAAGCTTAGCTGACAGAAGTAGAGAGAAAAGTGAGGGCCTCGCTTCAAATCTATGATCCTTCTCATCTCATGATGGGGAACCGTCCACATGTGAAGTCCGTTACCCATAGAGGTGGCTCATGCACCAGTCATGTATACACCTCGTTCCCAGCACAGCACAGAAGCTTAGCTGACAGAAGTAGAGAGAAAGTAAGGGCCCGCTCATTTTTAACCTTCTCATACATGATGGGAACCGTCCACATGTAAGTCCGTTACCCATAGGGGTGGCTCTGCCCAGTCATTATCCCTCGTTCCCCCGCACAGAAAGAAGCTTACTGCGAAGTAGAGAAAAGTGGGGCCTCGCTTAAAATCTATGATACCTCCTCATCTCATGAGGGGGAACCGTCCCATGTAAGCCCCGTTACCCTAGAGGTGGCTCAGCACCATCATGTATAACTCGTTCCCACACAGCACAGATTTACTGACAGAAGTAAAAAAGAAAAAGGGCCTCCTTCAACCCCCTCATCTCTATGGGGAACCGTCCACATGTGAAGTCCGTTTCCCCATAGAGGTGGGCTCATGCACCAGTTATGTATACACCTCGTTCCCAGCACAGCACAGAAGCTTAGCTGACAGAAGTAGAGAAAAGTAAAGGGCCTCGTTCACCTTCTCTCTCATGGGGGGGGGAAAAAAAACCCGTCCACTTGAAGTCCGTTACCCAAAGGGGGGCTCATCCCAGTCTGTTACCCTCTTTTCCCAGCACAGCACAAAGTTTAGCTGACGAAGAAAGAGAAAGAAAAGGGCTCGCTTCAAATATGATCCTTTCATCTCTGATGGGAACCGTCCAAGGGAAAGCCCCGTTCCCCAAAAGGGGTGCTCATGCACCTCATGATCACCGCTTTCCCCAGCACAGAAAGAATTTAGCTGACGAAGAAAGAGAAAAGTGGGGGCCTGCTTAAAATCTATATCCCTTCTCTCTCATGATGGGGAAACCGCCCACAGTTAAGTCCTTTACCCTAGAGGTGGCTCTGCACCAGTCATGTAAAAACCCTCGTTCCCAGCACAGCACAAAAACTTAGCTACAGAATAGAGAGAAAGTGAAGGCCTCCTTCAACCTTCTCATCACATGAGGGGGGAACCGCCACATTTTGAAGCCGTTACCCAAAAGGGGTGGCTCATGCTCCATCATGTATACCCTCGTTCCCCCAGCACGAACTTAGCTGACAGAAAGAGAAAGTGGGGGGCCTCGCTCAATCTATGATACCTTCTCATCTCATGATGGGAACCGTCCACATGTGAAGTCCGTTACCCATAGAGGTGGCTCATGCCCAGCCCTGTATAAACCTCGTTCCCACACAGCAAGAAGCTTAGCTGACAGAAGTAGAGAGAAAAAGGGCCTCGTTTAAACCTTCTCATCTCATGATGGGGAACCGCCCACAGTAGTTTAACCTGGTCCCACTCGAACACCGAAGTTAAGCACACTCGGGCGTGGTCAGGGGTAGAGTGGGAGACCGCTCTGTTCTGAAACTCACGTATATCGCTGGTTAGAGCAGATGGAGGGTTCGAGAGCTAGTGTAACGGTTTCGTTCTCCTCGACGTCTGCTCGGCAGTCCGGGTAAGTGGAGGAACCTATGACTGTCTAAGTTACACCGTTCTTTCGGATGCGACGTTAAGCCGTTGGTCCCCTTGATACTTTTCGAAAGGAGTTTCCTACTTCTTCCTCATCACCACTCATCGTCTCGAATAGCCAAAGAGCATTCAATCTATCAATCTCGTCTCATGATGGGTAACCGTCCACATGTGAGGTGTAGCCCGTGAGACTTCAAGTGGTCAAGTTTGAGAATCATGCCACCGACAATCCTGACTGAAAGTTTTTTTCCGAGGTTAGGTATTTTTCAGCCCCTGGGATTGTAAAGGTCTACTCTTCAAAGCCCTTTGACATTCCCATCTCAATATTGCTACTACCATCATAACCTAGAGAAAGCTTATATTCTAACAGGCATGTTATTATTTTTTCCATAAGAACAAGAAAACTGTATTCGGTCGGAGAATGTTTCAATGTTTTCAATGTTGTTGTTTTGTGTTTCTTTTTTCAATGTTTATCCATATAGTTATAATTCAAAATAGCACTGAACTTTAAGCACGCATAAATTGTTTTATTTCAAAATATATTTCAAAATATACCTACGTTATACCAAGTAGTTGTGTAAAATTTGTTTAATTTCAAAAGATCAAGCATTTATATCTCTAATTTTTCCAAAATAAAGGAATTTGTCATTCTGTTGTTCCCGTAATAATACTTAATATGGGAGGCCAATAGAATTAATTTTTGCCACTCAAAATGTTAGAAATCAATTAGGGTCTATAAAATAATTGTTTACCTGAAAAAAGCTTATTTTTGGTAAAATTAGCAATATGTAGTACCAATTGAAAACATCTATTCAATATCGGTTTATCTATAACCGTTTTATGTTTGGTCGTGGATAAACAGAAACAATTGCATACCTCTCTTAGGTGGCCAACTAGGTATTAGAAAGTTGAGGTATTTTGTGAGAGAAATGTTCTAGAGCTCTGTTAAAGGACTAGACCCCTTGCATTTGCATTAACGGCTAAAGAGTACTTTAGTAAAAGTTTCAATGATTAGTTTAATAGTGGAGGCGGGTATCGAATCCGGCACCTCAAGAAACAGATTCTCGCGCGATTCACATGAGCTCCACCTGTCGGTTCTCTAACTCAAAATATCTAACTTTCTGACTAGCTTACCAACAGGTAACACGGCCGACCTAGAGGCAACGTTACGTAGCCAGCGATTAAGGAAGCTTTTAGGAAACTACTACAGTATAACTACAGTTAGAGAGGTGTTCAGCAAGATTATATTCGGCTGATCGCATTATTATTTTACAGTCTTACTTAAAAGATAAATAAAATCGTTTTACCTTGAGTACCTTCTTTAAAGAACTACAATGATTTTTTAAAACTAGGAAAACGCTTAAGTCCCGCCGCGTTGATGGATGAGCGTTTTTGTCAGTTTTTAGTTTGCGTAGTACCACTTTTCCTTTGCAAGTGCTTTTTAAATGCATTGTAGGTGATTGTTGTCAAGTTTCTATTGTTACTTGTTAATTGTTATTACAAACCTAAAAAAACTCATATTAAAACCTTTATTCCATGGATTCTAGCTAACTTTTTTAAATTTTTCTTTCAGAAAGAAATACATCACAATAACCTTAATGTTCATGTAAAATATTAACGTTGTAGCCCCACCCGTCTGGTCAGAATCGGCCCAAATGTCACGAAAATATTAAAATTTTTAAAAAATCGTAAAAGTAAAATATTCATGAGAAATATTTCTTCGATTGTACCCAAAACCGTGGCAGGTTTAAGTTCAAAGATTTCAAAGGCCCCCATAAAATTTCATTGCAATTGGAGTATCGGTTTAGGCGGAATCGTGTTAACAAACACACAAAATACAAATAAAAACAAAAAATAAAAACGAAAAAAATCATAAATTGCGATTTTCATGAGAAATAAGTTTTCGATCGCGTTCAAAAAGGTGACAGTTCTAAGTACAGAGATTTTAAAGGCCTCCAGAAAATTTCATCACAATTGGAGTATCGGTTTAGCCGGAATAGTGTTAACAAACACACAAAAATACAAACAGAAAAAAACAAGAAAATCGAAAAAATCGTAAAATTGCAATTTTCATGAGAAATAATTTGTCGATCAATTTTTCGTCCCGTGCAGTTCTAAGTTAGGAGATTTAAAAGGTCTCCATAAAATTTCATTGCAAATGGAGTATCGGTTTAGCCGGAATCGTGTTAACAAACACACAAAAATAAAAACAAAAACAAAAAATAAAAACAAACAAAATCGTAAAATTGCGATTTTGATAAGAAATAAGTTTTCGATCGCGCCCAAAAAGGTGACAGTTCTAAGTCCAAAGATTTTCAAGGCCTCCAGAAAATTTCATCACAATAAGAGTATCGGTTTAGCCGGAATCGTGTTAACAAACACACAAAATACAAACAGAAAAAAAAACAAGAAAATCGAAAAAAAATCGTAAAATGGCAATTTTCATGAGAAATAATTTTTGATCAATTTTTCGTCCCGTGCAGTTCTAAGTTCAGAGATTTAAAAGGTCTCCAGAAAATTTCATTGAAATTGGAGTATCGGTTTAGCCGGAATCGTGTGCACAAACACACAAAAAAAAAAAACAAAAAAAAAAACATTCCGGATTTTTTTCTCCAGTGTAGTGAAATGGAATCTTTGCTTCGCTCATCCAATTACATCATTTTAAAAAGTGCAATGATCCCTTGTAAACTTATTTTCAAAATCAATTCGATGTTAATTGTATTTACTTTTGTCTCTGAGTGTACTTTGTAATTGATTGTATTATTGTATATTGTACTGTACTATATTTAGTCATTTTGTAAAGTTCAAATAACCTTCAGCTATGACCTTATACTTATGTTATGTGTATTTTATTACATTACTGTGACCACTGATAAGCCGTCAGGTTTAGTGGGATAAGATATGCTATGTATGTACTCAATGTTTTGCTTTATAATGAAAAAGAAAAAGTAAAAGAAACCTGCATTCTTAAAAAATCGAAGAAATGAAAATACCAATTTGAGATGGTGAAATACCCTAAGGAGGTTTTCCCCAAAGACAAGGCGAATGGCTTATGTACGTATGTACGTATGTAGATTTCAAATATTTCCAAACTCAATAGAATTGTTCGAAAAATGAAAAAAATGAAAAAAAACGCGTGGAGGATTCCTAGTATCAAAACCAAAAAGAGTGGAAAAAAGTATTGGCCAAGGTTAAAAAAGAGCCCAAAGTTGCCCAGCCGTGGCAATTTAAGTGTCCTGGTGCTCTAACTGACTGCGCCACCCGGAATAATCAATTATATCACAGGTGTTCATATTTAACTGATAATAATTGTAACAACGATAGAAAAGTACAATGTTGCTCACATTGTCAACGTCTTGTCTTGATAGAGCTTCAACACTTTTCTAACAGATAGCGTCACTGTATATAGAAAGTTTACCAATGTCTACTAGATGGCGCCACTCTCCCACTCGAGGTTCCCTGAAACTCCGCTAGGGGATTCAGATGACCACATTACTAAATTTTGCGAAAAAAATCTAGTCTAAAACAAAAAAAATACATTAATTTTGCATACATTAAAAAAGGTGCCTGATTTTCAGGTAACGCTTACACTTTTTGTTAGATGAATGGAGAGGCGGTCCAGGATTTACAAACATTTTTGGTGGAGGTGCCGGTCCAGACAATTTTTAATTTTTAGCTTACACACAAAATGCCATTCAATGAGAACCCAGACGATATAATAATAATTATTATTATTATAATGTATAAGATTCCTCAGAAGAAAAAATAATTATCCATTTGAACATGCAGTAATAATTATAGAGGCCGTCCTTTCCGCCCAGCAAGCGAGAGACCCGTGTTTAATCCCCGATCGAGTTCATTTCTTTAGATTCCAGTTTGTAGTAAATATTAAAGATAACAAAAACTTGTAGAAATACAGCCAAACCTTACACACTCAAAAGAAATGAGATCTAAAAAAAGGGCCAAGCTCATCTACCCTTCCACATTTGCGCATTCTTAATTCATAAACGTACAGTGTCCCATAACAGCATCCTCGAAAAGCTTGGCAAAATAGAATTTGCGATTATTAATTTAAACGTAATAGTTCAACCAAGTTCTTTTTTCTAATTAATTTAAAACGTAATAACATGCAAATTTTATTTTGCCAAGCTTTTCGAGGATGCTGTTATGGGACACTGTACGTTTATGAATTAAGAATGCGCAAATGTGGAAGGGTAGATGAGCTTGGCCCTTTTTTTAGATCTCATTTCTTTTGAGTGTGTAAGGTTTGGCTGTATTTCTACAAGTTTTTGTTATGTGTGTGTTAATTTAAACGTAATAGTTCAACAAAGTTCTTTTTTCTAATTAATTTAAACGTAATAACATGCAAATTTTATTTTGCCAAGCTTTTCGAGGATGCTGTTATGGGACACTGTACGTTTATGAATTAAGAATGCGCAAATGTGGAAGGGTAGATGAGCTTGGCCCTTTTTTTAGATCTCATTTCTTTTGAGTGTGTAAGGTTTGGCTGTATTTCTACAAGTTTTTGTTATCTGTGTGATCTCATTACTTTTTCAAGTTCCATTGTAAAATTATTTGTTAAAATATTATAATTTTATCAAAGTTGATTTAATTTCTATGGTATTAGCAATAACAAAAGGATGTAAAATATCTAGACCCGGATTCATGTACATCCTGGGTATAGGTGGTATAACCATGGTTATAACGACGGTATAAGGACTGGATCCCAATTCTTGAGTTCGTGGGAGATGAGTTGAAAACGCAATTAGAAAACGAAGTCGTTTTCGTTTTTCGAAGGAATTGGTATTCTTAAACGGTATCGTGGAAAACGTCATGGGTTGTGAGTTGAAAGAGTATTGCTGTTATTTATAGATAGATAGATATTTTTATTCACTAAGACTAGTACAGTGTACAAGTATAACTCTTTGCAGAGAAAGTGAATAGTCTATAATTAATAATTAATAATAAAAGTGATAGTAATTATAATGATATACACAGTGTTAGAAGAAAGAATAGTTGGATATAAAGCATAATTGATAATTGATATGGATATTGATATGTATGATGATTGATGATATTGATATATATATATATATATATATATATATATATATGATGATTCATTAATTGATTAATAATGATAAACACAGTGTTTATGTTAAAAGAGTAGATGCAAAACAATAGCATGCGCTACTATAGATTATGTGGGGTGAGGTTCACGAAATCCAGACAAGAGCTCGAAAAACGTTCTATATTTATTCTAGATGGCAGTGCCTTCATAAACGCGGGCCAATCGAAAGACGAGTTGCATGAAATGATTTGATTGTTGCAATTATGTAAACAAACAGATGATCACGCTCATATTCGACACCTTGCTTCGACATTGTGTGTAGTAGCAAGCTGACTTTGATCATGGCTCAACATGTCTTAAAAGAAAAGAATATGTGTATTATTTCCGAACATTTTTGTATAGCCTTGGTGGACAATCATACTATTGTTTATCTGCATTAGTCTTTTAGTAATCAAAACTAGTTATTTGTGCGGGAAGTGTGTCAGAACATACTAGTATCTATGGTCAGAACAATGTTGTGCTGGCCTAGGGTTGGCTAGGCTTGTCAAACATGTAATGTAAGTAATAATTTTATCTAGTCCTATAGCCTAATGGAACTTTAGACCTACACTGTTGTATTATAAATAATTTTCTACATCTGGGCCTAGGTCAGGGACGGTTTCTGATTTGTTTTATGAGAGTATAATGACAACTTTGCTCATTTCACACATAGAAGCAAAATTTAAAATGTCCTCCATTTGTTTACGTATCGCACTTTCCCGCCTAACTCTGCTTATACCGTCAACAAGTGTCAAGTAACTATGGTTACTTGTTGATTGTATGCCTAGTGTTTAAGGCTTATTTAAAACCTTTATTTGGAAGCCTTCCAGCAAACTTTTTCAACTTTTTTTTCAAAAGAGACTATATTACTATAACCTTAATGTCCATGTAAAATATGAACATTGTAGCCCCACCCGTCTGGTCAGAATCGCGGGCCGACGTATTAGATGTTAGTAGTAGTAGCAGTAGCAGTAGCAGTAGCAGTAGCTAACATCCTTAAAGTGATTTTGAGCATGTTTCAAGCCATTTTTTCACCAAGAAGGAATGGTCGTACCCCAATAAAATTTGGCATGTGTTGTCAGGTACCTAAATCCCCTCGATTGTGATAGTTTTCAAGTTCACATCACGTTACATGACGGCTGGGTAACACCTCGAAATCACCCCAACTCTGCTTGGTGTATAAGGTGCTTGAGTGTGTAGCGCACCGCGGCTTGGCTGCGGCGCCCTAACGGGCACCTAGATGATATTATTTTGGTGTTTTATGCTTAAATTTTCGATAATTTACTTTAAAAAAACATTAACTCCATCTGTTAGATCACATAATTCAAATAATCATACCATTTGCAAAATCAACTTCCAGTAAAGAAAATAAATATACGATCGAATAATTTTTATGGAATCTACGTGCCAACTGTTTCGGGGGTTAACGGTCAACTCCATTTTCTTCGTCAGGGGTAAGCTTATATATTTCTTGATGGACGAAGGGTAAAAAAGACGTATCGCAGAAAAATCTGTTTTAATTAATACAGCTGCTTATTTGACGAAACTTTGGTGAACGTTTCACCAATGATGCTTAAGCTGAGTAATATTATTAATTCCATATTGGAGGTTGTGTATACTTGGGATAAAAAACCCTTTCCAATTCACATGGAAAGGTCTAGTTTTTCTCAAACGTGAGAGTCAATATCAGGGATTATAAGAGAGAGCAAACAACCCTCAACCTCAAATCCTTTTCTCCAAATCTCTGAATATCCCTCTTTCTCTTTCCCTCTCTGTCACACTCCTTGGTTTATCTTTCTCTTTATGCATCATTCATCGCGCCACTGCTGTCCTGTCCAACCGTATTGAAATAGTAAGCCCACGGAATTAGCGCACTGTCCACGATGCGTCGGATTTAAGGGGTTGTGTGACGGTAAGGGAGGTGGCGGGGGGGGATGAAGAGGGGGTCCTATATGATTGAGGTAAATATCCTGACTTCCCTCCTGGATCTGTCTTCACACTGTAAATCATCATTTTCATTTCGTATAGATCTACATTTATCTCGCGTCGGTTTCAATGTCTATAACAAGAAGTCAACAAGGCTCGCCCGCCCTTTCATGGTAGGCAATGCGCCCTAGGCTTTGTTCGACCATCAATGAGGTGTTCTTGCTGCCGATGAAAACAGTCCAGAACTCAGATCAATCTTCTCTTGCCAAAACCAAAGATTGTTGGGAGTTTTTTGCAAATCTCAATAATCAATAAGATTGAATGGAATTACATTATCATAGCTCATCTTATTCCCCCCTTTTTAAAACATGTATTTAATTTGAAACATTTATTTATTTAAATAGTGAATAAGCAATACATTTTTTCTAGACCAGTAGAAACAAAGATAATAGATTACTGTATCAAATGAATGAAATTATGTATCATGTAAAAATAATTAATAAGGAATTACTTTATGTAGATAGTGGTGTGCTTGTACCCAAAATTTCAGGTCGGATTGGGTATTTGGGGTCTTCATGAGAGTCAAAAAAGTTGCCCGATTTTCTGGTAACAAAAAAACATTTTTAGATGGATGTTAGAGGGGCCGATCTAGGATTTACAATCGTTATTGGTGGAGGTGCCGGTCCAGACAGTTTGTAATTTCTAGCCTATTCACACATCATGCCATTCAATGAAAACACAGACAATCCATGTGTGAGACATGTAAAATCTTATCCACTTTGGCTATTGTCTTTGTTTGTTTTATGTTTTTTGTTTGTCAAAAAACCTGATACGAAATATTTTCATTATTCCGAAAGTTTTTTTTATTTAAAATAAAGAGTTGCTTTCCACAAAGTGTTTTAAATATTGTATCATGAACTCTTCTAACTTTAAAACTAAAATAGAAATTGTCCAATTGGAAGATATTCATTGTCCATTTTAACATGCAGCATTATAGCGTCTGTCTTTTCCCTAGCAGATCCAAGAACCCCAAGCAGTGAAGAACTCGAACCCGACCCGACTGTCCAAATCATTCTTCACCCAGCCCTAATATTAATAATAACTAATTAATAATAATTAATCCTTTCCAGGAGCAATTTGCCCCTTTTGGGTGAATTACAGGGTTTAAGGTAAGAATGGATTGGGAGGAAATAACCAGTGCTTTTATTTTAAAACACCCATGCCAGCATTCGACATTGAAAAAAGTTCAATCAAGATTGGCAGTGACCAATTATATCGAGCCAGAGACCTCTGGGCAGTACCAGTTCCAAGGTTTTGCGTGAAGCGAGTCATGTACTATGTAATTACGACACAAAAACATTTCATAAAATTCAGTTTGTGTTCAAAATGAAATCAATTAAAGAAACTGTATCAAGCCTGAGTTGACAATTTCGTATAATGTTAATCTATACATCAATATTACACACATAATGAACATGTACAAGTGAGCTTTCATTGTTGGAGATCGGAGTAGGTTACATTATGGCAAAGTTTCACGTTCGTTTTGTAGCCCCCGCAGGGAAGCGAAAGCTCTCAAGGTAATAAAAATTGTGAATTTAGTGAAACAATTCGCCCTGGCATATACACGTGCAATCTAGGGAGCCACAAAATTAATTATTGTGAACAGGAATTTATAATTATTTTTGCTTCTGATGACTTGCGTTGGAATATATGTCCTTAACATCATTGCAAACTGGACACGTGTGGTACACACGTGTAAAGTAAAAGTGAAACACATGTAGACAAATACTTGCTCACTAAAAATACAAGATGAAGTACAACACAATTGGTAGAGAATCATAGTGGATAATTTTTTATTTTATTATTGTTTGATTCTCATACACCAAGCACAGCACAAGTTTTCCTTCAATATATATGAAAGTGGAAATGAAATGAAAACTATTTTAATAATATTGTATTGATGAGCGTTATGATTGAAGCGAAGACTCAACTTGACTACCCAGGGGGGAATCGGATTGTTGTTTGCTTTAATGTTTTTTTTTCGGATTTTTGTGAGCAATGTTTGTAAGATTCCGACCAAAACGGCTACTCCAACTGGCTGGTATCTTGACGAGATTTTAAGAGAATCTTCGAAACTTTTCAACTTAGACCTTATCGTGTTTTAATGCAGTGGCGAAATTATTTTCCATTTACCACACGATTTTACAGAAATATCTTCTTTTATCTATACCAGCTGTACTTCCTCATCCCCATCCTTCAGTAAACGTAAATTAACACATTGTATACTAAGTTAGACGAATCTTCCCCATCCCTTAGTTTACCATAATTACTACACATGTTTATACTTATGTAAGTTAGACGAATCTTCTCCATCCTTCAGTATACCTAAATTATTACACATGTTCTCTCTTTATTTAACTTATGGCGAGTGTCACATGGCGTCTCTCTTTATGACATAGTGCGATTGTTTCCATTGGCCAAGAGCCCATGAATATCTGAACATTCATGAATAAAAGTCGGTTGACGAAATGTTACCTGGCTCCCATGTGACGGGTAGCACGTCCATTTCCATTCATAATAAACACCCCTTAATATTAAAACCCGGCTTGAAAACAATGGTCGCTAGTCTATAAATCGGGCAGACGACGAGCTACAAGTTACACCGGTCTCAAAGTACCGCCTGAGTTAGGCAGGCGGGATTCAAGAGAAAACCTGTTAAAAGTTAAAATTTACAGCCCATTAAAAGAGTCAAGTAGCCTAATTAAAATTAAGGCTAAATTATTATACACTTTTTTAATGTTGAATAGGCACTGATACGATATAAAACCCATATGGTTTATGGTTGAGGTTCAGTAGGTGATCATTGTTGTGAGAAGAGGGGTGGGAGAGGTAGTGGAGGGAGTGTGGGGGGTTAAAATTTGGGTTTTAACAATCGCTTTAGAAAGATTTTCAAGAAAGGGTGAAAAGTGTTGTTCTATCGTTCGTGAAATTGCGAATCGCAAACCGCAATTAATCGCAAGTATGAAGTTTAATAAATATATTTAGTGATTGGGAGAAGAGGGAAAGAGGTGCACATTTGAGTATGATTGGGGGAAAGTTATGCATCTACTTATTTCTTCATTGGGAGAGAGAGTTTTCTTAAAATCAATTGATCTGTAAATACGAAGACAATGGAAAGGCCGTATGACATTCAATAAATAAAATTAATAAATAAGTTCGCATTTAGAGTCTACCTAGTGGGAGACTTTAATTAATATCAGATCAAGCCAACCCTGTCGGCGCTGACGCTATCGACGAGTGAACAATGGCCAATTAGAGACGACATCCTGAAAGTTCACTGCAGGTAACACACACATTGACACACACTCTTAACGAGGATAAAGTGTGGTTTGTGCATTTGGTGGGTAGGAATATCCAGGCGCGTTCAGGAAGGGGGGAATGGGGGGAATTGACCCCCCACTTATTACTCTACCCCCCCTACTTTTTACGCTGGCACTCCCATCAAAAGATCTATCTGCTTCACATTTGACAAGTATACCTGAAGTGTATAAGTTATCAATGCAGCCAGTAGATAGGTTGAAATTTACTAAAATGGGCCACTTCACGTAATTTTTTTTTTAGTTTTTAGATCGCAGATAGTTGCTGTAAAACATCGTTTACAGAGTCCGAGTGCAGTTAAAACATGACGACATAACTGTAGTATGGTGAAAAAAAAAATCGCCTTCGAGGGCCTTCGCCCCTGACTCCAGCTGCCGCCCTCAAAACCTGAAGCTGGATTTGACCCCCCCCCCCAACTTTCAAAACGTTCCTACGAGCCTGGGAATATCCAAGGGCTGTTAGTGGTACTTAATCCCAGTATTTGATTATGATTGAGGAAAACCATGCAAATACAATTGCTCAGGATTGCTGGTGGCTGGGATCGAGACGATGAACTCTTGAATCATTATTTTCTTGTAGCCATTGAGCCATTACAATTATTAGTTAAAACAATGATCAATTATTTAGAACTAACGGTTGACGTGCCGTTAAAACCAAAATAAACAGAACAATTTTATTGGGAGGCTAGTTAAGGGGCGTGGATTTTTTCTTTCAATGGAGATAGGTATTTAAAACAAGCACGGTTGTAAATGAATAATATGCACACTTGAATTTAAGCTTCCTAAACACTTTTATCACTGACTGTAGGTTGTTAGCTGCCAAAATCACATGGCTACGTAACTTTGCCACTTGGTCAGTCGTGTGACCGGTTGAAAAATTGGATACAATGGTAAAAAAAACAAATTTATAACAAATTGCATAGTCAAATTGTAATTATCAACTGCACAATTTAAGAGGGAATAGGACACATTTGGAAGTTAGCAAATAGCTGTCCAATCGGCCAAGAAGCATCCGACGTATATGAAACTTTGCAAAGTTGTCAATAAATCATACGTGGACAGCCCTACAGTCATAGATTTTTGAAATGTTGTCATGATCAGCCGGAAATATAATCACGAATATTGTCAAAATGGACTTTTTAACCGAATCGAAATTCGTGAAATTTTTTATAAATTATTTTAAAAGAAATTTTAGAAATGTGTTACTGTAGAGCCCTATATTTCTACTTTCGTGAGATGTGTTCAAAATGTCATCAGCATAGCGAACAGCAATCGCAATGACAACAAAATACGCATGTTAATCGAACGTAGTGTTCTGTTGTTATCGTGAGACGTGACACACACGCACATGATGTACGAACAGACGGACAGAAACGTGATACATATAAGGTAGCTTCGCTCCCTAAAAATTTACAACATGGCCTATAATAGTCCATCACTCATAAGGATGAAGCAGATTTAATATTCTATCAAACTCAATTCTAAGCAAACTATGTGAATGCTTAGGATTTTCTTTGATAGAGCATAAAAGCCGTTGAAACCATATGGGTAAATGGACTTAAGTGATCTATAGAAGGGCAAACGAGCATGATTGGAAAGATTAATGTAATACTATATGCCGAATTGGGGGGGTGGGGGTGGAATGAGGAGTTGTAGCATCCCTCCCCCCCCCCCAACCTTGTGTCAAAAAGGCCATTGCCCGCAACCTACGCATTTTGTCAACACATAGAAACGAAGAACTTAACGGCAAAGAGCGTTTATCCCCGTTTTAATCCTGCCAATAAAACAATTTTCTCCACGGACGCAATTTCATGTAGCTAGTACATTTTGGCACTAAAGCAAAATCTAAGCCACATATATTTATTTAACTGCACCGCCGATAAATGACCACCATAAAACACAAACTATTTTCATGATAGTTTTCCAATATTTTAGCTTTAGCTGTCTGCAGTCCATTCCATAGTTTGAACTCTTGCCAGATCTTTTTAGACTACGTCGATGTCACAAAACGCGTAATAAACCAACGATTTCAGTGACTAGTTCTGAAAACATACCGTAAAGATTTTGATTTACGTTCAGTTTACGTTGAAGACATCACTATCTATTTTTTGTTGACCAGCAGTTAGTGTCCCTGCTTCTAATTAAAAGCTTTGTATTGATCAATCTTAACTAGGAATAGCGGTCAGCAGTGTTTAACTCATCTCGTCAAGAAATGGGTGTTCACCGAGACAAAGCACTAAACTACCTCTCCGAAGTACCGCATTACATTACCAGAAACCTGAATGCACATTTTGAGCTAAGATATACTAAACCAAAACCGTTATTTTTATCATCATCTATTGCAAGCTTTCATAAACTCAAAGAATCAATTGGTCATGAGTATTTTTTAAATATGATATGACATTCTGTTACCGTTCAAAGAATTTGTGCTAGATTAAGTACTTTTTTTATAATTTCGAAATATTAATATCCGTACTCTTGCGAAATGTATAGCTTTCATGGCTCGCGGTAGTATTGTAGGCCAACATAAGTTTTTAATTTCGAATGCAAATTTCCTCGAAAAATGCCCATCAATTTCCCGCCGACATTCGCCTAGCTAAGCTTAAACGTGAACGCTGCATTTCAGTTTTTTTGATGAACCAACGGCTAACATTTGTAAGAACGGTAGTAACAATAAATTACCACGAAATGCGCGCGTGCAGCTCGACGATAACTGCCCGACGACCGGCATAGATTTAAAAAAATAACACACACTTCATACGAAAACACTCGTTACATGTACACCTAATCTTTTCGACAGAAAAATACACAGATATTTATACTTTTTACCATGGTAATAAATATCTGCACATTTTAAATGCATATTTTTGATTAAGATTAGAGTAGAAAAACGATGTTTTGGAGTAAATCACTCTACGAACGTGTTTTCCTAGTGACGTAATCGGCCGAGTGTCACGATATTTGAGCTGAGGGTTAATAACGATCGTGATCGACGGTGTATAAGTTAGGCTGTCTAACGAATGATATATTAAAACCAGGTCAGCATGATCGTGGTTTCAATGTATTAAGATATTTTCATGTCGTCATTCTGAAAGTATAAAGGAGTTCGAGTGTTTTGAAGGTACCCCCCATGGTGTCGCGATATGGTGATAAGAAATTTACAGTTGGCTGCAGTTCGATGGGTAGCGTGTTGTTTACATTGTACATATTTGTACACGGAAGGTAAGATGCAAACATTTGAAGAAGGGTGACCGACGTTTTCTAGCCAATTGATCGTCAAGGAAAGAGCAAGTTGATATTAATGATAAGGTATCATGTAAGAGTGATTCATAAATATACAAACATTTCTTGTTCAAAAACAATTCAAATTAAGTACAAGATGTTTTTATTAAAACAGCTTTCTTTACTTTATAGCACTAATTTTATTTCATCTTGATCTATTATTTTCAAATATGAGATCGTAATCTGACATTAGTTATATCTATAATAATTGTGTCCACATTTTGTAATTTAATTTAATTAGCAATATATTTTTAATATTTTTAACAAGTTTTTGGAACATATGCATAAATTAATAAAAGTGTTAACGTTGATAACATTAAATTAATTAAAATAATATAGGAGTAGGCCTATATAAGAAACAAAACTTTGCTACAGAAGGTCAGGACTTTTCTTGATATTGCTAAAGGTTAGTATACCCTCTAAACATGCTGCTGCTGCTTAATGCCTAAAGGTCTGTTGAATAATGTTTTAGTATAGAAAAAGTCATTAATATGTAACGAGGTAGTGGAAACATAAGTTTATCTCCATAAGATCGGAAGCCAAATAAGAGGCTGACAAATTCTCCTTGATTATGCCCTTGTTTGCTTACTTGCTAATTCCTCATTTTTGATTTCATTGCTTGCATTGTTATTCCATATCCACAGCAAACATATCAATAAAATCATAGTTTTAGCAGGGGGAAAAAAAAAAACACTTTTAATTTCGAAATTAAACATTGTATACAATTATTTATGCTTGTTTGAAACATTGTTGGGAATATTTTGTTCTTTCACAGCATTGTAATGGCGGTTGACATTATCATAAGAATGATAACTAGGCCTACTAAAAACAACTTGAAAAATATTACTTTATAGTAAACCGTGGTAGTAATACCAATTAATCGTAATGTGGTTATGCAATACTCATATGAAAATAAAGCTTCATATGGCAAAACACTCATCCACCAACGCGACTATTGGCGTTCGCCTCGCCCCAGGCGAATATGATGAGCCTACCTTACACAAAATTTACTTCACAGGGAATAGATACTTTCTTTTAAGTAATACAAATTCCTACAGCATTTTATAACTTTAACCACACCCAAAAACAACATTAACTGTTAATTTTACCTAGACCTATGCAATAACCTTGTGGTGTATACCTACACACATTATACACGTTAACACTGCATATAATTAAGAAAAATTTTAAATGAAAAATATCTCATAAACACACGATGAGACGCATTTAGTTAAGTACATTTTAGATTGCAACATTCCTAAAATTCAAAAAAATTAATTAAAAAGTCCTCGTTTTGTTTAATTATGTGTAGGGTAGTTTTTAGTTTAAGTTTTCAAGAAGATTTTAATTCGAGAACTCTCACATTGGCGTATTACTTGAACTAACACTATTAATAACGACGAGCTACAAATACATTAAATTTGATTACATAAAAATAATTTGTGATGAATAATATTCATTTGGAGCTTGCAACGTGCTCCTTTCAGGTAACTAAATAGGTATAGTGTGTGAGAACAATAATGAGAGCAAATGTGTATTGCATTCCAACAATTTCAGCTTCAGCATTTGCTTTAATTGATTGACGAACCCTTAGCTGACTGCCGTAAGTTTCAATTTCTTTATGGCGCACCATAATAAGAAAAATTAGTATTAATCAATAAATTTACAATCGAGATTATTGTGTAAAATCTAGAGTTTCTGTTCGAAATGTAATTACACCAAACGCTCACGTAAGTTCGATCATCAATAGAAAGTATTGATATTTAAAATATCAGTCGGAAGTACTGTTAGTTTTAATGTGTAACCCACCACACCGTTAAACATCTTACATAGGACAAAAAAAAATTAAATTTAAAATCTAGATTAAATCCATTGTAAAAAATGTATCACAACGCGGCATATAATGAGCTGGGTTAAATTTTAATATGATTTTGTAGTGACTGTTTAGATGCGATATAGTGCACGGATGGACAATACACGCGAAATAACTAATAGGCACTAGGCAGTACATTTTAGTTGCTCGATAAGCAAAAATATCGATCATCGATTAGGAGAGACTGAATCGATTGTTGATCACTTCGGAAATAATTGTATCGATCGATATATCGATTATCAAAGAGCCTCTCTAGTAAATCTACCCCACCTACGAGAGTGTGGAGGCTATATATATATTATTTATAAATGTTAAAATATATTCTTGTCTTTACGAGTGTCTAGACTAAGCACATTTTATTAGATTTAAAACATTGTATTTATTTTATTCTTACTTATGAAAAAGTGATAATGGGAAGAACAATTTGAATAATATTGCTAACTTGATGTGATTAATAAGTCAATTTGCAAGAAAGAAATATATGGATAATATTTTAGTGATGTTTTAAAATAGAACGACTGTATGCATTATCAAATCATAAAAAGCAACCTGTCTCCACGTCTAACCACAATCTTTATTCCTTAAGACTGTAGTACATGAGATACTAACACATTTCCAATATAACATACGTTCAATTTGAAATACATTTTCTTTCCTCCATTTCAATTTAATCGTTTCAAAACACCCCCGTTTATCAACCCCGCCTGTCTATATATTTATTTACTCGTCTCCTGTCGTCTGTCGTCCAACCCTAGTAGCTTGCCATCAATCTTTCCGTCCGTGTAATACATGACAAGTCTGCTCGACATTAGCAACGCTCAATCACTAATCCCAGACAATCGATGATGTAGTTTTTAATATTCGCTCCACGGCATCGCGCGGACACAGGGGGGGGGGGGGCGAAAAACAATAAGCTGATCAATGCTGCCACCCTAACAACACCTGGGTCTCGATATCTCGTGCGGATTGAACCCCATAACTCACCCCCGAGGATAAAATAGGCCATGCTATAGAAGACTTACTCGCTATTGGTAATATTTCATTGAGAGAACATTTTCTAAAAGTCGCGATGCGAAGCTTAGTCAGTTTATTGTAGGATTTAAAGGAGAATCAACATGCTTTAGGAGAATAAAAAAAACGTGCTCACACGATAAATAATACGTACGTCGAATTCGGTAGAGATTTATTGTTCAAGGCAAAAGATTTTATATACACAACGAACGATAATGTATAGAACGATTTACATTGATATTTCGCAAGGAAGATTAATAATGTTCTAGTAAATCATACAATAAAACAAGTAAATGCTGTTTGAGAGACAATGACATTAATACAACAACTATAACATCAATTACACTTCTAGTACGACTAGTCTACGTTAGTGTTAGCTACAGCGCGAACCAACGAGCGTGGCTCTCACACACTCCTTACTAATGAATCTGTAGTTATAATATAATGTTATACCATTGAGTATAGAACATAATATCTTCTTTACTCAATGGTTATGCAACTTCCTAAAGATGTTCCAACACCACTGTGGCCCGCACCATTACGTGCGCGCGTCTCCGGGACAAACTCATTGAAGTTACAGGGAGTGAAATGACTTCGCTGCCCCGCACTTTCCCCTTTTCTACCGATCACTCGCAACACACCTGCACACGCTCATACGCTCATCAACTCTACTTAAGTCGACTTGGTCGTTTTGGACAGAGCATTTTTTTGGTGTTGACAACGAAGAAAATACGATATTTTTATCAAATATGATGTGACAAAATATAATGCAAATGTCTTATAGACCGACAGTGTTGGCACGAGCGTTAAGCGTGCGACTCTGATTCGAGAGGTACTGGGTTCAAATCCCGTCGAGACCGACATTTCTGACGGAAGTTTTTTCCGAAGTTTTCCTCAGTCGTTAATGCGAATGCAATAGGGAACCTAAGTTTTGAAGGCGGGAAGGAAATTGGTTCTCTCTGGTCTCAGCGCCCATAAGAATTAGCATGGTACGAAAATGTAACTCGCCGTATCTTTTGACTCGCGCAAAAGAAATCTAAACCAATAACATCACAAGATGCATAATTTTGTGAAGAAGATGATTGCATTCTACTTTGCTCGATGACGCTTCCTAAATTCAAACTATTATGAGTTTAATGGACCCATGTTTGCGCGCTGTCGCAAATGTACTCTGACTGAGCGGCAACCTAAGCGAGACGCAGCCACGTTGTGTGCAGCTGTGGCATCCTCGCATACCACGCGCCTGTCCATGGTTGCTAAATGTACTTTTCATTCAAGATTTTGTTGGCACATTAAAGGATATTTTATTAGTAATGGATAATCTAGTACAACCCAGTGACCTCACAGTAGCCACAAAGCAAGTCGGATACCAAATGTTATGCTGATGCCACGGACAAAATGTTTTTACGTGCTTTTTCATGAGCAGTTTGGAAGGTTTGGCAACAGTGTAAATGTAGAGTTCACTTCGACTCAAAACAAATGTCATTAATATTTGTGATAGAGCAGAGTTATGTATATCCACGCAAAGAGGAAAGATTATAGTTTCTTACAGTATGAATATTATTCCGGTCCGTGGTCGGGTTCTCGCGCTATCGCTTACGAAACATTTAGCACGGGTTAATCGCCTATACCACGCTGACCGGAGAGAACCAGACAACGCCCACTTAGGTTCCCTATGGATTGAGTACTCTTAAACAGCTCTCGGACATCTCTCACAAAATTGTCCTAACACAATATACCTAGTTAGAGCCGGGCTTCCCACCAAAAATTTATACATTATATTAGGCCTACTATAGGCCTAAATGACTTATTATTAATCTTAAACAATATTTTTCACTTGCAATATTTATAGAGGCTTTGTCGTATAAAAGTAAAAGATTTCATTAAGACATCATACGGCCTGTGTTGGATAAGTCGTACAGGTCCAATGTGTATTCTTACATATTGGGCACAGTAACATGTTGTTTTCAATTAACAGAGACGTGCAACCATTCCGAATCGTACCCCAGAAGAAAGTCTGTGCACGTTCGCAGAATAAAAATAGATCAAAGGCGTCTTCCGATGATTGATGAATTTATCTATTTGTGTCGTATCATAAGTCACGTATGTCTACGGCCACGTACGCTAAGGTTATTAATAACCAATCCACGCTCCGCTCTCATCATTGCTACGGGACATTGAGGGATACGTCATCGGGGAGTTGGACGCTCGATGGCCAATCCGCAACAATCATATTTCTTGTGTTCCTGCCGTGTCAGGCTGATTAACGGGGGGGGGGGGGGGGAAGTAGAAGCTGAGAGAGAGAGAGAGAGAGAGAGAGAGAGAGAGGTGGAACTAGGGCGTTTATCACGTTGTCTCGAACACGAGGAGTATGGTCGAAATTTTGTTCCAATTTATTTTTTAAGTATTTGGTAGCTTAATGTTAAAAATGCTTGCTATCAATTTATCGTAGAAAATTGTCTCGACAAGGATCGAACCCAGAAATTCAAAATACATACTTTGATGTACACTGGAAAAGGAAGAATAATTAATATACTAAAGTGCACTAATGTGTCAAAAGTTAATCAGTGAGCTTAAATCAAAATTTGAGTTATTGTATTTGACAACATTACAATAACAAACTTTAATACCATTTTTCAAAATGTTTATTGAATTAAATGAAAAAGTCAAGAAATAGGTTAAATTATTATATTAGAAAAGGAAATGTGTGAGACATGCACCTACTCCCTCTTATTCGAAACCATAGGCCTCAAACCGATGATAGGTTATCTATACTCGAATTCTTTTCATAATACCACGAATGAAAGGGATTTGAGCAGTTGCAACACAATATAAATATAACATAAATAAACAATATAGCGGTTTGAGTATGTATCTAGATTATGCAAACCAGCAATCTTCCCTCCCCCACGTTTCACTCTTTCTATCCGGTTCACGATTACCGATCTGCTCACAAGGTTAATATCGTCTATACATTATACTGTGTATCATGACAGAACGGACAATCATCCAATAAATATGCGATTATGTGCCAATAATTAGGGAGCGAAGCTACCATATAATCACTGTCACTTCGATCCGTACGTCCATCACGTCTCACGATAAAAAGTAAATACCGAACATGACGTACGATTGATTTCGTTGTTTTGTTGGCACTGCTCTTCAACAAGGATGGCACAGAATATCTTTGATGACCATGGGCCCTGGGGATAAGGTAGGAGGACTAGCCCCCAAAAATGTTGTTTTTGATTTGAGACCGGCACCTTCACCAAACAGCTAGACCCGTAAAATTAATACGACATTTACCACCATGTATATTAACTAGCGGAAGAAACTTTAGAAGCCAGTACCCACAATCCACCACTGGAATTAAAATCTACGTCTCCACGCACAATACAAACACACGACGAATCCAAACACTGGATATTTCACCGCTCGGTCAACAACGGAACGTCGGGGAAGGGTTTTCATTAAAATAATTATGGTCATCGCTGGTAGCTTATTTGTAAATAAATGGTTATTTACAATTACAATTGGTTGCCAGGTAGGACCGCTATGCTAACATGGATTTATATTTGAGTTGACAAAAAGATGAAGAGAGAAATATACTGTAGATTTAAGGTAGGCCTAGATATTCCATCGGGATATTATCTGAACAAGGGTTTTGGGCAAAACTGTTTGCACGGTAATATCACAGATGACCAAAACTTTGTTCAATTGCCATGGAAGTAAAGGTTTACAGTTTCTATAGCAACAGTAATTTATAACTGATTTATGGCTACTGTTTAGCCCTTTAACCGATGGTTAGTTATAGTTAGTTATTTAGTATTTTATATTAAGTCAAAGAAAGTTGACTTAAACCTAAGCTAAATAAAAGAGAGAGGGTCTTGAATATAACAGATAATTTTATTTTGGCGGAACGTGAAGTCCCTGTCAGCCAATTGCTTCTACACATCATTGCCTCTCACCTCGTTAAAACTATTATATTTTGTAGTTTGTACCGAATGACAAAACAACGTAGCCTACATGAACGATATTTTAGAAAAACGTTTTTCCTTAAAAGGAGGTGGAAGGCAATGATGTGTAGAAACGACATTAAAAAATCGGCACTCTAAATTAAGTGTAGCACTTAGTTCAGTGTTGACACTTTTGGACCAAAATTTGCCAGTAATGGCTGACAAAGACGTTACTCCGCGATTAAAAAAAATTAAGAAATATATTTTCCTGTTTTATTCGAAACCCTGGTTCAATCATTTAGCAAAAATTGCAATCATCGATTTAAAAAAAATATATATCCGTTAGAACAAATATTGATTATTTATTACAATCACGGAAGATAAGCAACATAATACCGTCGAAAAAAATAGAATATTAAACTTATTACATTCATTTCCGTTATTAATTCTGTTGTTGATCGTTGGTAAGGGTATACCAAGAGGGATATAAAACTAGAAAATAGCGTATGTTAGTGTAATGAAAACTCGTTGTTGGTGGAGGTGCCGGGTAATTTATGTAAAAATTTGGGTGACGCTAGCCTCGCCTTTCTGATCTACAGTGTCACCAAAACATTCTTGGCAAAGATATAACCTACGCACAAACAGACGGATGGACATGAAATTGAATACTTATACGAAAGCTTGGCTCCGGGTTTAAAAAAGGTTAGACAAAACTATGTTAATTGCTAATGGTTTTTCTGGCTAATCAACCGATTGATAAAATGTTATTATCGGCAAATCATTATCATTGCTCCACAGTTATGCAAATTATCTCTCATAGTTTTCGCATCAGCCACCAGTATGGGGTTGAAAGAAATTTGATTACAATTTAAATTAATACACATAGGATAATCTTATGCGTATTAGCTGCAAGAAAGAAAGGGAAATGTTGATCATAGCATCCTTTTGAGTTTCACCATTGATTGAAAAAGGTTTCTGTTACCGGTACCATACCTAAACTTTAAGTAGACTTCCCCTATCACCATAAGCCTGGTTAAATGCAATAGGCCATAGGCAATAGGCAATAGGCCTACCTGCCTTCCCATGCCTGTAATTGAAATACAGTTAGTAGTGGGGTCTATAAGCCTAACAATCGTGCAAATCGTGAAAAAAACATGAAAATTGGTGAATTTACTAATATGATCACAAGGAATCCAAAAATCGATAGCCTTAAGTTGAGTTCATGTAACTTTCTTATAAATTGAGTTAATAAAATTAATTGATTAGTTAACCAACAAAAAAAAATTTAAAAGGAGACAACACAGTCGACATTGGTATCAAATGAAAGCTTATTTTACGGAGAATAAATTAATGAAAAAATATTTAAAAATTAATTAATTAATCATCTAATTAATTGAATTTTAGTAATATTTTACCACTTTCCATTTATGTATAATTATGTACACCTAAAATTCTACCGATTATCATACAATTTCACCCCTTTACTAAATAATGCCAATAAATCAAAATTTTGATGGCCCCAAACAAAATTCCTGCAACTCCCAGATTAATGGATTTATGAAATTAATAATTAGTTTAATAGTTAAATGTTTGACATTCACAAACCACAGTCAACTGATGTATCAAATAATAACAAAACAAGCATAAAAAAATGAAAACTGATGGCCCCAAGGTAGGGTTATTATCACTTTCCCATTAATTCAATTAATTCAATTAACGTCAATAATTCACATAAATTTAAAAAAATAATATACAAAATAAACACAGCAAAGTCGACTTATCAAATGAAAGCTTATTTCACGAGTAAATAATATGTTAAAAAAATATTTTTCATTTATGAATAAATCATCCAATTAATTAAATTTTAGTTAAATTACACCACTTTTGACTTTTGTATAGACTTTATGTATTCCAAAAACTTTACCGATTGTCATAAAATTTCACCACTTTAATAAAATTATGCCAATTAATCCAAATTTTGGTGGCCCCAAACGAAATTCCTGTAACTCCCAGATTAATGGATTAATGAAATTGAGAATGAGCTAAATCCCCTTAAAATTGTTTTAACATTCAATTATGCGCTACGATTGACAATTGTATAAAAAACAATATGATCACAATAAACCTAAATAGTGATGGGTCCAAACTGAATTCCACTCAACTATCATTACTTGAATTACTGGAATTAATGGAATTAATTATATATATTTTAATCAAATGTGTAAATGATTACAACATAGTCGACTTGGGTATCAAATGAAAGTTTTTTTTATGAATAATTAAAATGCGAAAAAAAAATTTAATTAATTAATTAATCATCAAATTAATTGCAAGTTAGTAAAATTTTACCACTGTGGTTATGTATGGGTACCAAAAACTCTACCGATTGTCATAAAATCTTACCACTTTACTAACCCGATGTCAATAAAATAAAACTAGGAAACGATCAGTTGGACGCGTTGATAAGCGAGCACGTGCTATAGCTAGACCCACATTGCACATTTTTTTAAATTTAAAAATTTACGACGTTCGCGTTTCCAGTATTATTTATTATTGCCAAGGTATTTGGGTAAACCCGTGTTTAAATCTTTACTTTAAAATCCACCGCCATCTAGAGGACCTTGACTCCTTGGGAAAACTATTTAAACTCTTTGTTGACAAATAATAGACTGCTTCCTCGGAAGTATTTTGATAACTTCTAGGTGGCAGTGCATTAGAAACTTCGCGCGTCTTTTCGTTGCCATGGCAACGTTATTTTGTTATAATTAAGCGAGCGAAGCGAGCTTTTCCATTTGACTCTGCCGGAAAAATTTGTCTCTCGTTTTTTTTTTTTTTTTTTTTTTTTTTGTTTTTTTTTGTTTGTATGTCTCGCCATAACGTTTCGAACGGAGGCTCGGATCGAGTTGAAATTTTGACCATCCGCAAGCTTTGTTCTCGATTGAATGCCATTAGTTTTGTGGCAAAATCGTTCAAAAAGTTAAAAAGTTACATTAAAGTTAATCGAAAGTTTTTTTTTCAACAAACCCGGCGACAAAATCTGAGATAGCCAAATCATTTAGAATGTCCGTCCGGTCACGAATATGTTAATTTTATTTTTGATCCGATAAGTAGTGTAGATGGAAATTACATTTATAACAAAAGTAACGTTGCCATGGCAACGAAAAAGACGCGCGAAGTTTCAAATGCACTGCCACCTAGAGTAATCAAAATACTTTCGAGGAAGCAGTCTATTATTTGTCACCAAAGAGTTTTAAATATTTTTCCCAATGAGTCAAGGTCCTCTAGAGGCGGTGGATTTTATCCACAAAGTAAAGATTTACATTCGGGTTTACCCAAATACCTTGGCAATAATAATAATACTGGAAACGCGAACGTCGTAAATTGAAAATTTATAAAAATGTGCAATGTGGGTCTAGCTATAGCACGTGCTCGCTTATCAACGCGTCCAACAGAGCGTTTCCTAGTGTAATTTCCATCTACACTACTTATCGGATCCAAAATAAAATTAACATATTCGTGACCGGACGGACATTCTAAATGATTTGGCTATCTCAGATTTGTCGCCGTTGAGTTTGAAAAAAAAACTTTCGATTTAACTTTAATGTAACTTTTTAACTTTTTGAACGATTTTGCCACAAAACTAATGGCATTCATCGAGAACAAAGCTTGCGGATGGTGAAAATTTCACACTCGATCCGAGCCTCCGTTCAAACGCTATCATGAGCCAAAAGCTGCACGACTTTCCGTTGCCATGGTAACCGTACTTTGTTATAATGTAATTTCCATCTACACTACTTATCGGATAAAATAAATTAACTCATTTCGTGACGACGGACATTCTTAATGATTTGCTACTCTCAGATTTTGTCAGCCGTGAATTTTGAAAAAAAACTTTGATTAACCTTTAACGTACTTTTTAACTTTATGACGTTTGCACAAACTAATGCATTCAATCGAGAAAAGCTTGGGATGTGAAAATTCAACTCGATCCGAGCCTCGTTCGAACGTTATCGCGAGACATGCAAAATTAACAAAACAACGAAACATATAAAATCTAAATCAACATTTGACTATTTTTCGCAGAGTCAAATGGAAACGCTCGCTTGCTCGCTTAAAAATATACACTAACCGAATTCTTGCAACTTATTTTGATTAAATTATACAGTAAGAATCAGCTAACATAAAGGGTTTGGCATTCACGTGCCACAGTCAACTGGTGTATTAAATAATAGCAAATTGTATGATAATTAAGAACATGGACAGTATTTTATGTAGGCTTATGTTTATTAATATGCTTTCCGTTAGTTATAGGCCTACTTTAATTTAATTATATAACTTATTTTATAGTTATTTTATTTTATTGACATCGGGTTAGTAAAGTGGTAAGATTTTATGACAATCGGTAGAGTTTTTGGTACCCATACATAACCACAGTGGTAAAATTTTACTAACTTGCAATTAATTTGATGATTAATTAATTAATTAAATTTTTTTTTCGCATTTTAATTATTCATAAAAAAAACTTTCATTTGATACCCAAGTCGACTATGTTGTAATCATTTACACATTTGATTAAAATATATATAATTAATTCCATTAATTCCAGTAATTCAAGTAATGATAGTTGAGTGGAATTCAGTTTGGACCCATCACTATTTAGGTTTATTGTGATCATATTGTTTTTTATACAATTGTCAATCGTAGCGCATAATTGAATGTTAAAACAATTTTAAGGGGATTTAGCTCATTCTCAATTTCATTAATCCATTAATCTGGGAGTTGCAGGAATTTCGTTTGGGGCCACCAAAATTTGGATTAATTGGCATAATTTTATTAAAGTGGTGAAATTTTATGACAATCGGTAAAGTTTTTGGAATACATAACTATACAAAAGTCAAAAGTGGTGTAATTTAACTAAAATTTAATTAATTGGATGATTTATTCATAAATGAAAAATATTTTTTCACATATTATTTACTCGTGAAATAAGCTTTCATTTTGATGTCCAAGTCGACTTTGCTGTGTTTATTTTGTACATTATTTTTTTAAATTTATGTGATTAATTGTCGTTAATTGAATTAATTGAATTAATGGGAAAGTGATAAGAACCCGACCTTGGGGCCATCAGTTTTCATTTTTATTATGCTTGTTTTGTTATTATTTGATACATCAGTTGACTGTGGTTTGTGAATGTCAAACATTTAACTGATATTAAACTAATTATTAATTTCATAAATCCATTAATCTGGGAGTTGCAGGAATTTTGTTTGGGGCCATCAAAATTTTGATTTATTGGCATTATTTTAGTATAGGGGTGAAATTGTATGATAATCGGTAGAATTTTAGGTGTACTTAATTATACATAAATGGAAAGTGGTAAAATATTACTAAAATTCAATTAATTAGATGATTAATTAATTAATTTTTAAATATTTTTTCATTTATTTATTCTTTGTAAAATAAGCTTTCATTTGATACTAATGTCGACTGTGTCGTCTCCTTTAAATTTTTTTTGTTGGTTAACTAATCAATTAATTGTATTAATTCAATTAATAAGAAAGTTACAGGAACTCAACTTGGGACTATCAATTTTTGGATTCCTTGTGATCATGTTAGTAAATTCACCAATTTTCATGCTTTCTACAAGATTTGCACGATTGTTATGTACTGGAGTTTATGGTCTCCACTAGGCTTGGTGTTACCTAATAGTATGGATGCCTACATAATGATGGAAATTTTCATGAAACATTTTTGATTGAAAATTCAAATTTTTATCAGAAACGTTTTCAAAAAGATTATTAAAAAAATGACTCATTTGATTAGCCAAATGTACCTAAAGTTGTTAGTATGGTAAGAAAATTAGTTTTTATTTAGGCTAGATTAGTTTTCTAACTTTAAAATAAAATTGTTGCGTCCTAGAACAACGTTTACGAAATTACATGGCCAGCAATAAAACATAATCTAATGATGAACGTTAGGGTAGGCTTACTATATTATTATGAGTAGCCCGTAGTAAAGTCATTAGGAGCCACTAGTGAGTTAGTGCACTGGTGTAGGCCTAGAGCAGGTTTTTTATTACACTTCACTTGTAATAGTATTAGATAGAACGAATAAAAATTAAAAATTGAACTTTGTTAAGTAGGCCTCAGTTTGTAAAGCCTAAATGGAAAGATAGGCCAACCATTAAAGGTGTAGACAGTTTGCAGCATACTACCACAGCTATCAACTGCATAATTTATCACTGTAGAATCATCAGTCTCCCGATATACACATTTAATCTATTAGGAACTGCAACTTAAATATTCTAAAATGCCATATATTGGTCTACCATTGACTAAGACCAATACTGTAGGCCAATTTATAAAATTTTCAAAAACAAACTACGGTTTTGAAAAATTTCAACATTTCATCACTATGCCTGCAGGCTAGGGCAAACACTTAGGCCCGCCTTGTCTAGCCCTGTAGTACAACCTGTACAAGGCATGAGACTTTTCAGTCAACTGGTACTACATAAGCGGTAGTAGGCCCTACATTTATACAGGCCCAACAGGGTAGACCTATGGACCTAGGGGTAGGTAGGGACGATGAATGACAACTATTTGTAGCGGTGTATGTATGTGTATGTGGCCTCTGCCTACCATGTAGGCCTATACGCCCATTGATCAAATGTCTAGCTAGTTCATAGTCAAGTTAAAAAAAAATTAAACAATGAGACAGCACAAATGTAGGGGCCTATACGTATTGGCTTGTTTGCAGCCATGTTGTTTGATAAGGTTCATCGAAAAGTTAACAACGGGTGGCAGTTAAGTTAGAAATCTTGCAAGATCTTGTTTTTAATCCAAAATCTTGTTACTAGTGTAAGATGTTGTGTTCATCCTAGATCTTGGCAATGGCAAGACGTTGACAAGATCTTGTTTTCTTAACTAGATATGAGCAAGATCTTGTTACAGACCAAGTTCTTGATTGACAAGATCTAATCTTATCATAAACAAGATCTTGCCAATCTGGTGGAGAAGATTACGGATTGCGATAATGCTACACCAATTTAGACCTTTTACAGATAGTTGTGAGCAGTTTCCGAGGGTGCAGAGTAAGGGTACCCTTTTTCAGCAGGAGGGTAGCTCACCCTTGATGTCAGTGTCAGATGAGAGATCATAAGTCAGCTAGGTGTATTCGTGCTTTCTACTAAAAATATAGAATATAGTTTTTGGTGTCTATTGGGGGGGGGGGGGGGTATCAGGACTCCCAGCCCTGGGCGCCACCGGCCCACTAGGCAGGAGTCCTACATGTAGGTATTGATTTAGAAACTCACATACATGTTTGTGTCGTCTATATAATAATATGTCTATCTTGGATGCAATGCAATGCAAGTAGCATTCACTTGGAACTGTAATGTAGATGTGAAGTCCTACTCCTACTCTATACATTCCTACTAGGACCCTTCAACACAACACATTCGGACGGCGGGCATGGTATCCACGTGCGCTATCGTAGGCTACTGCGCATGAGCGAAATCCCAGCGAGGTTGTAAGACAACGCTGCGGAAAATCGTTACTGCCACGACTAGTACCACAATATGAGAAGAAAACAACCCTCAATTTGACACTAAAATAATAAAGAATATGGTTTTTGATGGTGTTTTGAGACGTGAGAGAATAATTTGTAGTCCAGCCGATTGATTTGAAGAATCAATTCTGTTCGGTGATTGGTTGTTATCGATGGAAACTGATTGGTGATTGGTTGTCAATATGCGGCTTGCTTAAGCCAACCTGTTGGTCGCAAGTGAGTAACAAAGGTATTATTATGATAATATGTCAATAAGCTTACCAGTTAGGATCCAACAAACGCTGAGATTTAGTTACTTCTTTGAGACCAGATAAATCGTAGTTAATACCAGCCATTTTATGTTGGTTACTAAGCTTCTAACACGCATGACAGGTAAAACTCGGATGGGCCTGGGCTCGAGAGGAGCAACTCAAATTTGAAAACCACTTTTGTATAGACTTAAACAGTCAGCTCCTACGTACTAGAGCATAGTACTTTACACTAAAGAGCATCTTGAGATAATATGTCGTTTTTCTTACAGCTGTATTCCCGAATATTCGCTAATTAACTTAAAATACCGGCACTAAAAAACGTTCCATATCACGATAAAAATTTAGGCTTATATTGCGCCGCCAAGATTTGCACAGGTAGTCCAACACAATAAATTGAAATATTTCAATTTGTTCCAATCCGGATATTATTAATTTCAGTAAAAACAAACGAACAAGTGCACCTGCGAAAATAATTAATTACTATTTTTAACAACAGTTATTATAATCGCTATGATAAGTACTGGAATTAAAACAAAACAACATTTCAATTTCAATATGATTGTTTTGGTGACTACTAGGAAATTTCATTTTCAAGCGTTGGTACACCATGCAAACAATTCACAATCACAAACTGGGAACATGGCCGCCGAAACAGATCGCCTTCGTCTTTCCAATCGCAAATTGTTTCAAATTGTGCGGAATGCGGAAAACAATTCTAGTGTTAAGACACAGAACATTATCGAGTGTAAAGATGATATTCTCTATGTGTGGAATCGGGCGGATAAATGTCTCCTTACTTTGAATATCAAGACTTCAAATGTGGGTCATGGGGATGAACAGTCATACCAGGTAAACATAACCGCCTTCAAATGTTTAATACACATGCATGCAGGCGATAATTCGTAGGGAATAGTGAGTCTACATGTTCAAATGTGCATGATATTAATAGGCCTCTCCCGTTATGATCTGTTGAAGCTCGGGAGTAGGCTAGGGCGTGGGCTAGGTTAGGTAGGGCTTACTCTAGGCTTAGCACTTGCCTCTGGCCAAGGTCAATCCTAACCTAAAAATACGAAGACAAAGAGGTGAAGGTCTAGCCTAGGGGATTGGCCTAGGCTAGCCTATATCTTAAAACATGAAAATCATTTAGTGGCATAGGACTAGGACCTTAAGGCTTTTCCTTTTGGAAGTGGCTATTTAACCGTAGCTACGGGAAAATTACGATTCTCAATTCGTCCGTAGCATGAACGAAGATCAGCGGAAATAATCGAAGGTATCCGAATCGTTCGCGGGATACCACGTAACTAGGCCAATAGCTTCAAATACCACAGTGCATTGTGGCAGAGTGGTAGCGTGTCCGAATTCAATGCGAGAGGTCGGCGGTTCAAATTTTCGTTTGGTCGTTTTTTTTTACCATTCTATTTGGGTCCATGTTTTTTCTGCAAATGATTTCCCTACATTCGGCCCCGTCGCAAACACAATTCTAGATGATAAAAGCGTTTAAAAAGTGCTGCGTTGCGCTAGCCTAGTTCTAGGATACAATCGATAAGAGCGCACCCAAAATCCTTTCCGTTAAAAACGAGTTTAGATTTAAAATAGCAACGTTAAAGGTTTGGTAAGTAGAGTATTTTATTGAAAAGGTTGGTAGGCCTACTAAGTAAATGTCATACTAAACATGGCGCGCCGGCAACAGTGAAATGGTAGTGTTTGTGTTCAATCTTTATTAATTATAACATAATTCGTATATTTTCAGAGTGGTTATTATTGAATTAACGTAATTTACTTCCCGTTCCTACGGTTAAATTAGCAGGCCTAATTTTTCCGTACCCACAGTTCGAGTACCTTCGGTGATTTCCGCCGATGTTCGTTCATGCTACGGACAAATTGAGAAACGTAATTTTCCCGTAGCTACGGTCGAATAGCCTCAGCGTTTCCTTTTATGCACCTGAACAACGAGAAGACGCTAACGTTGATGGCTTCGATGCACAATAGTCGTGAAGCAGAGTCGATTAAGAAGTTTCCCCGTTGGGGAGGTCCTCCAACTCCCAAGTAAAAATGGACTCTAAACGTCTGTGCGCTGAGGATGACTCAAATGTGAAACTACCGGTACTAGTCTAAAAGCACTGGAACGCTAAATACGGTCAGTAGATTATCAATGTGCAGTGACGCTGCAATTAACAATGACAGACAAAACGTCAAACTTCAATTTTATTTCTCATATTAGCCCATATGGCCCTAGGAGTCTTTTAAAATGATTTACTTTTGATTTATTATTGAAGTAGGCCCTAGCCTATAAAGTGGTGCGTAGGCGTCACTGACATTTTTGTGCGAAATAAATTGAGATATGCCTTGTTTAAGCCTTATGGACGAGGTAGGCCTAAGTGTAGCCTAGTTACAAATTACAATACACAATACAGTTTTCAGACGTAGGGCTAAGTACGCCCTTGGCATTCAAATCAAAACCTTGAGCAATCCTGATTGTTCTCCTAGGCAGGTCTAGGGCCTACTACATCAGAAATATCCTCATCAATAAAGAGAGTTTGCTTTAGGCCTATGCCAAAACATTGGCCAACATTCCATCGTAGGTAGGGCCTATTTAATATTTTGACGTTTCACGGCATTCGTCGTCAACGAAGTTTGTTTAACTACTAGGCTAGTAGAAAAGTGACATAGGCCTACCGGTATTTTTATTGAAGTAGTTCCATGAATTATCACAGAGAATCGTGTGGAACGTTAAAGTCCAAATGCGAAAAAACGACTTTTATTTAACCCAGGGCGGTACTATGGAATTGTAGGACCTCCCCAATGGGGAAACTTTTTTATCGACTCTTCCATGAAGCAAGCAGGCATTAGATTAAATATTTCTTGTGTTAACTGGCTTTTTATTACGTTATTATTTTTTTTTCTTCTTTCTTGTGCGAAGTTGGCCTCTTTAGCCATTCTTCTGTCTTGCTATCCAATATAAAACTGCCGGTGCCTCCTTTTCTATCCTGCTCAGTTCATCGGGCAGGGAGTCAATTGTCACTCTTGAGAGCGGCGCATCTAAAGAGATGCGCTCTGTCTTGGTCTTCTAAATTACAAAGTTTACAGCAGGGGTGGACAAATTCACCAAAAAGTTAGGGGCCAGCACTTTCGCGGTACAGCTGGGGTCTAGTGCGAAGCCCCAGCCGCCGGAGGCAAATTCGGCGAAGGCGAAATTTTTTTGGGTATTGCATAGGGCCTAACGTGCGACTGCCTAAAACGCGATTTAAAGCGAATTTGTATCAATAATAACTTGTGGAAGTAGCTAGCCAATGTTGCATTGATAAAGAAAAACACTCACCAATATATGCTGCAAGGTGCTTGTTTCGTTAATAATAATTTTTAGGATGCACTGGTAGTCGCTAAGTTAGTGGTAGTCTGTCGGTGACCTTGCACATGTCTCTGTCCTTTGGTTTCAAAATACCAGTGTTCCACAGATTTTGTTGGATCAAAATTAACAAGATCTGGACCATTCATGTTTATCATCATGAGGTCATTCATGCTGTCATTCATGTCATGAGAGCTGGCAACTATGTTCAAGAGGCCGTCTGCTTTGAGTCAAACTACTTTTACGGGTGCGTCAACAAAAATTTAAATTTTGACTAAAATTAAATTTAAAATTTCCACTTGTTTAAATTAGGCCTAAAAAAAAAAACTTGAAAAATGTATTTTTTACTTCTTGATGATTTAGGGGCCAGCATGAAATTTTTACTCTCCCGGGCGAGCGGGCGACCGGTAATTGTCCACCCCTGGTTTACAGGTGGCCGGTTCGTTGGTAATGTTAAAACGGTGCAGGTGGTGTTGCAAGACATCGTGACCGGTTGCAAGCAGTAATTTCTTTTAGGGTCTACTTGCATAGCCCCTAGGCTTAAACAAGCAATCCGATGATAAAATACAAAAATTACATTGCCTAGTCTAGGGCCCTAGGCCTAGCCTACACTTTTAACAAGCCATGGACCACTTATTTCTGTTTGGTTCCGCTACCTACCCCTAATGTTTAGAACGGGAACGTTACACCCACAGAAAGCTAAACTTGGTTTGGGCCTAAACCCTGCGTTTTCGGGATATTGTAGATATAATAGGTATGTGATGATAAAGGAATAAAGCTTGACTCGATTTGATAGCTTTATTGTACATCAAGTCGTCTAGTAAGTTAACATAGGCTAGGCCTACGATTTAACCTCCTTCCCGTTATCGTTATTGGGTAGGCCTAATTGTGCATTTCAACGTTAAGTCTAGGCCAATGCATAATGTAGGTCTAGGGCTATTACAATTACCGGTACATAAAGTACCGTAAACATTTGTGGTAACAGCACAAATTGCAATGCACATATTTTAAATTGCATCCTTGATACCTAGCCTAATGTAGTAGGATACCGGTAGGCCTAATGTAGGCTACCGGTACTGAAAAAGTGCTTGTTATTTTTTACTAATTTTGATAGACCTACCGACCGGCGACCGGTATTGTCACCGGCATCACAAAAGATGATTTTTGTTTTAGTGACATCTTCATACAAAACATGAACAAGCTTTTAGTAAAATTCCAAAAAGATTTTTGTTTATTAGATTAATCTACGCTTCCACTTGCTCGTTTGATATCGTGATTGAAAATTGTAGGCCTACAAAGGTGGATGGTTTTAGAAGTCCGTCGCTCAGAGATATATAATTTCAATTTGTCATTGAAAAACATGAATCAAATTAAATGGTTTGTGTGGTTGTGCCAAAAAGTAGCATTAACGTTGATCCACTTGTTTTACTGTTGCAAATTCATAACTTTAATAGGCCTATCAAAACTAAACATACCATACCATTATTTGATAGGCCTACTAGGCCTAAGCAATTTCATTTTCATTGGGGAACAGTGGAAACCAACCCAGTAGGCCTATAATATACTATCGTCATGAATATTGTAATACAATCCAGTTTTAAATAAATTTAAAGAAAAAATGGTATAAGGGTAATTTGACGGAAGTGTTATTTCATATTACATTTATGATTTTCCTTTAACCTAACTGAATATTATTATGTATTTACTTGGTTTTTGGCCGCGGAAAGTAGTTTCTGGACTTCTTTAATCACTTTTAGTTTGCTTGAATCGGTCGTTTTGGTAGGCCCTATAGGCCTAGTTCAGTTGGTGCGGTCCAACTTTTCAACACTGTTTTTTTTTTTTCAAAGAAAACAATAAAAAACAACTTCAAATGAGAAATAAATGAAGAACTCATTATTAACGATTTATTTTTACTAATCACTCTGAAAATATACCAATTATATAGAATAATGAACACAGATTGAACACAAACACTCGCTCATTTCACTGTCATTTGGTCGCCATGTTTGCTATTTACGTCTTGATTTTACTTACTAGGCCTACCAACCTTTTTCACTAAAATACTCTACCTACAAAGCCTTTAACGTCGCTATTTTAAATATAAATGACTCACCACAAAAGGACTTTCGTTTAAAATAGCGACGTTAAAGGTCTTGAAGTTTTTTTTTTGTTACTATAACTGCAAAAACATGATGATTCTATTTTGGATTTTTTTGATAGCTAGCGAGCGTAGCGACGAGCGAATTCCTTTCACTACATGGAGAAAAATCGGAATGTTTTTTTTTTTTTTTTTTTTTTTTTTTTTTTGTATTTTTGTGTGTCTGTGACACATTCGGCTAACAATACCCCATTGCAGAATTTTAGGAGGTCTGTGAATCTCTGACGAGACTGCACGGGAGAAATCGATCAAACAATATTTCATGAAAATCGCAATTACGATTTTTCGATTTAAAATCTTCGCTTTAACATCTACATGTTTATCCGATTGAGGGAGTTTTTCCATACCTTAATTATGAATAAATAATTCGTGTAAAATTTGGCGCAATCGAAATCTTTCTATGATATCGCGAATTTTACGCATTCTTTTTCAATTTACATTTCTTCGACGAATAAAACCACATGCTTTATCGATTGCATGATTTCACAGACTTTAATTTTCGTTATTAATCGTGTAAATTGGGGCGAATCAAAAATGATCTATAAAAACAATCCAATTACGTTTTTTTCGTTACAAACAATTGCGCTCATCCATCAACGCGGCTGGACTTAAGCGTTTTCCTAGTATTATGCATTGTAAGGTTATTTGCAGTGAGCACAACATCTCAGCAGGTAGGCCTAGGACTAGCCCGCGTCACTCCTTGCTACGTTTTTTTGGGGAAATTGTCGGTAAAAGTGGGTTTCCGCGTGTTTATTTTTAATTTACTAGTGATTTTGCATGGTTTTGAACAACAACAAAAAAAATTGGTGCAAAATTAGCCATTCCGTCATACTACCCTTGTTCCGAAAAAACTTGGTAGGGGAGAGGGGGGCACACGCACATGTTAACACTTTTTTTCAGTCAGTCAAAAACTTCAGTCAGAAACACATTTTTTTATTCAAATTGTGAAAATCAGTTTACTTAATACATTTCTCTTACTAAATGTATCCCCAAAAGAATTTAAGAAGTTATACTTATTTAGTTTTACAATAAAATACAATAAATTGTATTCGTTTACAAGTGCCCCAGGGCGGGGCATATGTAAACAAGCTGTGCTGATGTCAATTGTATAACCTTTTTGAATGACAATTAAGTTTGTTTCATTTAATAAGAGATGGATTAACTTTACTTAATGTTACATTCGCTCTCTGGAAATGACAAAAATAGACGCTGCTCGAGCAGTGCTGGTAAGCAGCAGCAGGGTGGGTTCAGGTTTTATCTAGGTTAGGTCCCTAACGCTTTGAAAGAATCCTTCTGCCTCTAGACCTTGTCCTTAAACTCTACCTATTGGTAATAACTAATAAGTAATAATAGTTAAATGGTTACTTTAAAAATGCATAGGCTATCTAGTATGTGATAGCAAGTGTTTACATGTGCGGATGTGCCCCAAACATGTCTGTTTACATGTGCCCCTAACTTCATTTTTTTCCAAATCAAGATTTTATCAAATATGATTTATTTAGATTTTGCAGCCAAGTTTTGCATAATGTAGCTAGATAGTGAATGAACTTATTTTATCAAGTTCAACCTGAATGTATGATTATTTTAGATTAATAATATTGCATAAGTTGAAATATTTACTTGTTGAACTCAAAAATACAAAATGGTGGATGCTGCAGAGTAGTCATTAGAATCAACTGAATCTTACAAGGTAGTGGAAGTGCAGTAAAAACAACACTTCAGATTTTTTGCAGATTTTTTGAACCATTAAAATGCTTTTTATTGGGCTTGTTTACATGTGCCCCTTGTTTACATGTACCCCTTGTTTACATGTACCCCCCTCTCCCCTAAGGCCTATCCCTTCCCTTGGTCCCAGATGAAAAAAACAATCAAAGCCTACACTGCTATTTGAGTTCAACCCTTTAACTTAAATTTTGGACCGAGTTAGTTAATCTTAGGCTAGTGAACTTGTGTGGAAATTTTACGAACTTATTATCGGATAACTTTTGGAGCACACATTTTACGTCTTCTTCGCTAGTTTTGTACCGATGGACAAAAAATATTGGTACCTTTGGGTATTTGCAGATATATTTTTTTCAAATTAGTAGGGCCTGAAGCTTAGTTTTGTTATTAAAATAAAACAAACTAGTAGCTGCAGAATCCTGTGTGGAATTTGAATTTAAAAATGGTAGGGCCTAGCCTTTAATTATTGTAACAATATATCCCTTAGGCCTACAAATTAAGAATGTTAAAATTCATTGGCTATTTTTCATAGATCACTCATTACTCAGCTTAATTTCGTGGATGTTCGTTGACAATCAATCCAGAGCCGCCTACCAAAAACTAAACAGAGAACACTACACAGCTTTATCGGGCCTCATACACTATGAAACCGAATTACGATAATAAAAATCAACGGGACCCGCCGCACGCCAACCAGATTAAATATAGGCCCTACCCCGGGGAACCGCTGATTCCTAGCTATGCCACTGGGCACAATTAACGTAAGTTAATATTAATCCCAGAATTTCCCTAGTTAATTAATATAACTTAACGTTTGGGAGAAGCAACAGTAGCTGCAGCAATATAATTTAATTTTGATTGGAGACACTTTAAAAATCAATAAATTGTTTTCATGCAACTACTTCCCTCTTGTAGGATGAGATAGAAATTCATCAAAATAAAATAACTTCTGTCTCACGCTATAGTTGCGCACTGGTCACCTGTGTTGGCTCCACCTTGCACATGGTGTCTCCACTCCACCATCCCTTACTACGGGTAATCGATATTATCGATCGATAACCAATAATGGATATAATTTTGATAATCGATAACCAAGATTCATTATCCAAAAATAAAAAATAAACAAAAAACATAGATTATCTCATGATGTGCCATGTGCACTGGCTGGGCTGATGGTGTCACACTCGAGATTTATGTTTAGAAATGTGCTATCAGTCGATAACGGAAGTAACCTGAATTAACTACCTTACGTTCCTTACGTTCCTTAAGTTCCTACCTTACGATCTCACTCTGTGACTCATCACTCATTGACATAACATTCTATTAAACAAATGATGGTTTAGTTGGGCAATCAAATAGAAATTTCAAAAAAAAACTAACGGGCCTACTTCATTATAAACAAAACGGTAGGCTAATCCCTTGAGTTGCCATGACAAAATAAGTGTAGGAGGCCTATGGTGAACTTTTTTTTCCCTTCAACGAAAAGACCTCCGGCGGCTAGGGCTTTACGACAGACCCCAACTCGCACCCACGGAATTTGCTAATATTTTGGCCCTCCCCCCAACTTTCAAAATGTTCCTACGCACCTGCATACTATTGTATGTAGGCCTATGTGTAGATTGCAAGGTTTACTCAATCTCTCAGTAGAATTTTGGGTTACCCTGAGCATGCACGATTCGATACACCTTGATCACTGCATGCAGTCACCGCCTGACAAACTGTCATGATCGATAAAAAAATATTTGGTACTTGTTCATTAACGGGACTCCCCTCAATTTTTTGTTAATTGCTCCCCCCCATCGTCGTTTTTTTTTACTTATTTCTGTTTACAATAAATAATTACAACTTGCGAGAAGTTGAATATAACTCTGACAGTGAACTTGACTCACACGTTCAAAGTTACTCAGGCGAGTAGGCCTATAGCCCATTGGAATGCGTAGGCCTACATGAGAGCAGTCGTCGCCGTGCAGCTGACATTGACGTTCACGGATACCAAATGAACCTTCAAAACCTTTAACGTCGCTATTTTAAACGAAAGTACTTTTCCATTGACAGTCCTTTATATTTAAAATAGCGACGTTCAAAGGTTTTGTAGGTGGAATATGTTGGCCTAGGCCGTGTCACTCCTGGCGCAAAGTATGTAGCCGGAAAGGATGTTTTCGAGGCTTTGTTTGAAATAATTGTGTTTTCCTGACCTCCTGAAACTCAGATGGAGTAGATGTAGTAGTTTTGATTGTCTAATGTTATGTTTTTACTGAATTTTTACATTTTTTGGAGGGGGTCCCGTTAATGAACAAGTACCAATATTTCTTCAACAACTAACTTCATTAGGGACTATTGTTAAATAAAATCCTACACATTTCCAGTCTATTTTCAATTTATTATTTCTTGAAGGTTTAAATTGCAATGGATTTTGCTCATTTTGTTATCAGTTCTCAGTAACTGGTCACAGATGCCTGTTTAAAATTTCAGCTCAATCTGTTTGACCGTTTGGCATCAAACAGACAAACATTTTACCTACAAAAATTATCATTTAACAAAGACCCGTTAGACTTGAGTTGTAAGACTCATTTGCTGTGCTCACTTGTCTAATTATAGAATATAATTCATGCTTTCTACAAAAATATGAGTTTTTTTTTGGCTCTGGTAGGTTCCCCCCCTTGGTGTGGCCTACTTAAATTTCACTTAGGCCCTAAGGTCTAGTCCTACATTTAATTGGCTTGTAGGGTATACCAAGTGTTCACTGGGAAACAAGCTAGTGAAACCAATACAATGAACTGATTTAGAAACTGTCAAACAGCACACGACATAACTACAGGGGTGGACAAATCCACAAAAAGTTATGGGCCAGGAAAAAATAAGTAGGGGCCGGTCGTATCGCTGTACAGCTGGGGTCCGGGGCAAAGCCCCAGTCGCCGGAGGCAAATTCGCCGGGGGCAAATTTTTTTGAGTATTGTATTTAACATTTGATTGCCTAAAACGCGATTTAAAGTGAATTTGTATAACCAAATAATAACTTTGTGGAAGTAGCTAGCCAATGATGCATTGATAAATGAAAAACACTCACCAATAATAGGCCCTATATGCTGCAAGGTGCTTGTTTAAAAAAAAAATCCCTCTTTTTCTTGATGATTTAGGGGCCAACATAAAATTTTTACTCGCCCGGGCAAGTGGGCCCCGGCCGGTAATTTTCCACCCCTGCATAACCAGGGGCAACTCACAACCATAGGATAGGTTGTGTTTACATTTCAAACAAGTAAATATATGAGCACATTACTGTCTTGTGTGTAAATTGTTTCTCTAGAGGTGCCCTATTTCATTTACATAGTCCACAAATTTGAGGGTTCTGCAGCTGTTGAAATACAATAGCATAGCAAGTCTAATACTGAATTAGTAGAATATTTTGTGTTTTAAAATTTAAGGTAGTGCTAGCACACAATAGCACCTGTCTACACAGGTAGCCTCAATAGTAGGCCTAGTTAGTAGGCCTATCAGAAATAAAATAAATTTATGATAATTTTAATTTTTGTGCATCCAGTAATTATATTTTGTGGCAGTTTGGCCTATGCATTCTTAGCATTGATAGGCCCTATTATAGGGCCTAGGTAATTCATTTTGCATGATATTAAAACTGTGCATGTGTTTCTGAGAAATGGGTTTGAATTGTTCTGCTAGCTCTACTGGGACTTTCACAGTTTTAATTTCCTAGTAGGTCTAATTTTATTCTTCCATAGGCTACTTGCTTGTACGTAAAATTATCTGTAGGTATGATGTACATACATTACAAACAATGGGACAATTGCGACACCTGATCCTGGATCATTTAGTAGAAAACGTGACTAATGGACACCCTAGAGCAGGGTTAGCAAGTGATTTCTAGGTTAGTAGGGTCCGGATTCTCCTGAAAATTTGAATTGCAGTCCTGAAAAATGTCTCGGGTAGCTATAGTTTTGAATTTGAATACCTACTCCGATCAGGATGGTATTTTCAGCGGACCTTTGAAATCTCTGAACTTTAAATATGCTAAGAATTTTGGTACAAATTAAAGGCATATTTCTAATAAAAAGTCATAACAATTTTGTAATTTTTATATAATTTTAAGTCTATTTGTTAGCTCTGTAAGACTGTACTGGACAACTTGCTAACTCCGATATTGATGAAATTCTCATCAAACATTTGATCCTTTGAACTTTGATATTATTTGAATTTGAGTAGGGCCAACAGCCAAAACAATATTTATTATGAAATTGCACTACGGTACTTTAAGCCCAATTTTTTTTTCAGAAAATTTAGGAATTCAGGGTGATAGGCTGCACACGTGCATTTATCAACGCTACTATAAGATTTCATTATGCATTCCATGTTTTGACTTCATGGTACCCTAGCTGATTGTGGCAAAATTTGTGTAGGTATCTCACTCTTGGCAAGCAATAGTAGCCTGTAGCAAACCAAACTTTCTCTACAAATGGTGTCTTTTAGGCCTACTTGGTCACAATTAGTTTTTAGCGTGCTGAGATATGATGTTGATAGAACTAATTCATATTATTTACCAATAAAGTGAAATACTGTGACTGTTACACGTATTAGGCTAGGTAGGCTACATAAATTTGGTCCTGAGAAGAATTATTTTCAATATTTTACATCGTTTTACTCTGGGGGTCCAATTTTTAACCTTCTTAGTTCGCCTGTTGCCGATCATCCCTGTCCCCACAGTAATGTGGCTCAATCATTCAAGTCAGAAACTGTAAGCCAATTTACATGTTATTTTTGTGCTTTTGGTACCTGCGTTTAACAGGTCATCTCCTTAGATGTGAGAGTGTGTGCCCTCAATGAGTGTTACTGATTTGCAGTCTCATTTCTTGTTATTTTTAAAATGATATATAGGTCTAGTTGGGTGGGACTTTCAACTTGTTTATATGCATCCTACACTTCTTGAGGCCTAAAGATCTACACGTTTAATAATGTAGAATAATAATATATGTAGGGCCTATCGATAAATTAAATGTTTTATACTCGCTGAGCGTCACCGTCATACCATCATATCTGATAGTGATGGCAGGTAGACCTACAGTCAGTGCATGTTTTTTTAAAATTTTTTTTTTAAAACATAAAATGAGGATGTGTAGGGAGCCTATTTTCAATACATTGGATTTTACAGTGTTTTACATTTTCCTGTACGTTCATCATACCCTAGGCTATTTGTACTGCGATCAAAAAATTGTAGATCTTAAGTAGGGATGCACACAAAAATCAATATTACTGATCGATAATCGATAGGCCTAATGGATACAATTTCAATAATCGATAACCAAAATTCATTATCGATAGGCCTAATTGAAATATCAAATAATTGGTCAATTGTGGCACAAACCAAAACTCTAAAGACGGAGATTATCTCACTTTGTGCCATGCACTGGCTGAGCTGATGGTGTCACACATGAGATTTATGTTTATAAATGAGCTATCAGTTGACAACGGAAGCCATGACATGACATCGAAGACAGCGAGGCAGTAAACGGAATGCAATTGTGTTGTTTTGACTTAACTTACCACACTTGAGGTTCCACTTATGTATATATGCACAGGAAGAGGCTTTATTGGTGATATCGATATTATTGATTCGATAATGACATAACTTTTTTGATAATCAATAATAAAAAGTATCCCCAATCTTAAAATACGATAGCTTCATGTCAAAATACCTCATTGCATAGTGAAAGGTGAGTGTGATCTATAATAAAAATATATATAGAAAATATTTGCAAAATCGTTCATAAAAGTAACAGCTATGCCTAGTAAAAATGTACATACCTCAAAATCGTAACGTTTACATGTTCCATCTTGAGTGACACCTCACAACGCATATAGGTTTAGGGGCTACACTACGATGCATTGAATACATTGAAAATTTATGTACCGTACTACGCTACTCGAAATAACTCTGACCCGTCTCTGCCCGACATTTTCTTTAGTAGAAGGGAACCAATTGAAGTTTGATTGATTGATTGACAAGAACCGCTGCAGCTGTTGTATAGGCCCTATAATTATGTTGGAATACAATAGTACTAGGTTCTGGTCCTAGGTAGTTTTTGTTTTTGTATCTTAAATCATCTAACATTAAATTATTAATTTAAATTTCAAATGGGAAAGTTTATGTTAGTGCTAGTGCACCAGCGCACTATAGCACTAGTCACCACTGGTCTTACGCAACAAATGTTATGGTTTTTGTTAAAGTAGGTATGAGATGAGGATGAGCATAGTAAGTGAAGCGAAGATGTCTATTTGACTAAGCCAATGCTTAGAAAAAAGCTTCGAGGCTGTTTTTCTGAGCGTATTTGTTTTGCTCTCTCCTGGCTCACCGTGCAAACAGTCAGGGCCTACCCTAAAGGTTTTGAGAGTGCATTTATTTAGTGCAATCGAAGAATTATTTCTAATAAAACGCACTTCGTAGACCTAGTTGCTTCTCATTTTTGTGCTTTTAAAAGAAAATTATCCATCATCAACCATTTATTTATTAATTTCATATCTAGGCCTAGATGCTGTAAATAGCAGCAAGCCTACGCTTTGCAATAAACGCTTTAACCCAGAAAATAAAATTAGCGAACCGCTGCCATGATAAATATTACTGGGCCAAATTTTAAATGTTGTGGCAGCATTTATCTAAGTTGCTTTGATAAGTAGTCATTGATTATTTACTATAGCCCTACTGTAAAACATATTTTGCTTATAGCGAAGAATTTTTTTTAAACTGCAAATATTTGTTGTAATTTTAAAATGAATTGCTTGGGTGTATTCTAATGGAATCACAGCTCGTTTTGTTAAAAGGGATTGTAGGCATAAGTAATTTAAGTACTGGTAAGTTAACTATTTAGTGATTTTATTATTTTACCAACCAATTCAACAGGCTGAACATTTTCAATCTGCCTCACAAAATGTAAATACATAAATAAATAATGTAACTCTTTAATATGTGCTTGTTCAAAACCAGTAGTAGGCCTACACTGCACTCAGAATTGAAATTTGCATTTGTTTTTTGTAGAAAGAGAGTTTAGAAACCACTATTAGGCCCTACCTATTCTGGCCACACTGTTGCTATTGCTTTTCATTCATTTCATTCATGCTAAATTAGGAGTGGGTATTTTTCCTGTTTTTTCTTACTTTCTAGCAGGGTATTTTTTATTTAAATCAGATTTAGGCAAAATTTTCCTAAAAAGAATTTTCGAATACATTTTTTTGAAACACTTGTGTATTTGAACCACTCAACAACTTATTTTTATTTGTTATTTTATTTGTTTTATAAAAATCATTGATTTAAATCAAATGCACTTTTTCTTCATTTTGAGCAACAAACACAAGAGTTGTAACTGATTTAGGCAAAATTTTCCTAAAAATAATTTTTGAATAAAATTTTATGAAATGCTTGTGTAAGTATTTGAACCGCTCACCAACTTGACAAGTTTTGAAACACACATATTGTTGATTTAAATCAATAAAAATTTGATTTAAATCGGAGAAAAAACGAAAAAAATCTGATTTCAGTCGAAAAGTTGATTCAAATCAAATAAATCATGATTTTTTAAAAATTAAAATTAAAAAAATTACACACCCTGCTTTCTAGTTGATATGGTGCATGACGATTCATAATAAATTGGGCATAATGTGGTAATGTATAGGAAAGCTACTGTCCCGGTTTAAAAAAAATACTGATCATCTTATAATTCCTCAATGTTTTTGGCCTTGAAAGTTTTACTTGTGTGAAATGTAGGCTAGATGTTTTTAAATATAGCCTACTCCTGTCTAGCAATCTATACGCATTTGTGAGTGTTAAAATAATAAAATCCTCATGTCTACATTTTGTTGTAACCACTATGCTCCACAATTTTAATCTTCTTGTCAAAGTGACAAAATGGAAATAAAAGTGGTGTTGCGTTGCAAACTTGGAGGCCCTACGTCCCCAAAAGCTTTCAAGTAAATTTACAAAATAATTTTAAAATATAATTTTTGGACGTCCAGTCAGCAGCGGTTATTTGTTTACCTAATTTGCTTATTCTTATTGTAACATTTCATGAGTAAGTCAGGCCTCTTTAAATATTATATTTTTATGATTATTCGGCCTTAACTTTAAACGAGGCAGAACTTTTTGCGTTGTCTCTTTCTACGAATCGATAGTCATAGTTCGTTGACGTCAACGCTATTGTAAATTGAATGAATAACGGCGATTACAGATGACAGGATTCGAACTCCTGCCCCTTAGTTCACTGACGCCCCAACAAGCTGTAAACGATAACATCATGGTGGCATATAATGAAACACACTGCTGCGGTGTATGGGGTACTTAAACTTGATGTATTTCGGTATTGAGTGGATGGTTGTGGTATGCAAATCAATTTACGTTTGTCTCTCGCGCTATGGCTGGGGTTGTAAACAGAGGACCTCGATTATGCAAAGTGGGCCTCCTACGCTGCATATAGGAGGCTCGTAGTAGAACGTCATTTAGACTAGGACGGGGAAAAAGTTTGCATTGTAATTTTCTTTCGGCGAAAGCCATTCATCGTGATATTTTATAGGGGATGAAGAGGGTTTTTGAATTCTTCGAAGTATTTTCACATCTCGATGACTGCGTCCTCGCCCCCCCCCCCCCCCCCCCCCTCCCTCCTCGCCCGTTCTCGGTCACTGAACCACAAGAGCCGCGTATTTGATGGGTTTTTGTTACGACATCAGTTTTAGCCCTGATTTTAAATGTTTTGTATTTTTTTATTTTTAATAATGCGTAAAATCTAAAATCTTGTCTGAGAAGCGAATCGATGGTCATAAATTCTCAGTTAATGATCATAATCACGAGTGGGGCAAACTCTAGAAAGAGTCTTGCAACAAGAATGTATTTATTTATTTATTGTTAATTTTACAGTTTCGTATTTTTTAATTGTTTCATTGCTATTTTGCTATGATGTCTGCATAGTTTATGTAACAGTTTTCAGAGATGTCATAGTTTTACATAAACAATCTATAATAATGTGTTTAACCTTGGTTTTATACAGGCGACTATGAAGGAGTTATGTTGGTACTATAGAAATAAATTAAAAAGTACCTCTACCGGGGATTGAACCCGGGACCTTTGCTGTCCTGTCGGATGCTCTTGCCAACTGAGCTACGAAGATAAAATGTTACACAACATGGTGTTTAGCAAACCAACAAGTAGATGCTGTTGTCTTCATAGCTCAGTTGGTAAGAGCATCTGCCCGGACGCAGAGGTCATGGGTTAAATCCCCGTCTGAGACAGTTTGTTAATTTCTCTGTCCATAAAACTATTGGTGTTTTAATAACATCTATTTAATTGTGTTTTATCCCAATGTTTCAACAAGGTTTTATTTCATGAAGGTAATTTGTAAAACGTAATAAACCAATATTAATTGGATGAGCGTAGCGAGCGAAGCGAAGATTCCATTTCACTACACTGGAGAAAAAAATCCGTGATGTTTTTCTTTTCTTTTTCTTTTTTTTCTGTTTGTATTGTGTGTTTGTTAACAAGATTCCGGCTAAACCGATACTCCAATTGCGATGAAATTTTCTGGAGACCTTCGAAATCTCTGAACTTAGAACTGCCGCGTTTTTGAGTGCAATCGGAAAATTATTTCTTATTAAAATCGCAATTTTACGATTTTTTCCGATTTTTTAGACATTTCTTCGACTTATGACACCTACATGCTTTGTGCGGTTGTACTGATTTTTTCGCAGAACCTTAATGTCATAAATTTAAATATTCGTGTGAAATTTGAGCGCGATCGAAAAATTATTCTTCGTATAAATCGCAATTTTACGGGTTTTTTGTTTTTTTTAACAATTCTTTGACTTAAAACACCTACATGCTTTATCCGATTGTAATGCTTTTTTCATTTAACCTTAATTTTATGAATTTATATATTCGTGTGAAATTTGAGCACAATCAAATAATTATTTCTTATGAAAATCGAAATTTTACGATTTTTATCTTTTTTAAAATTACGATTGATTAAAAAAATTAAAAAATTTAAAGTTTATTTTTCATTTTCATTTAATTTAAATTTTTTTTTTTTAAATCTTCAACTTAGCAATGATTTTTTCACAGAACAACAGCAACAACACCAACACTTGACAACTCAATGCACAAATTACGCTTCTTCCAACAACGCGGCGGGACTTAAGCGTTTTCCTAGTTATGATCATGGACTAATTATCTAATGAATAAGTCATTATTATTATAATAGGATGCTTGTTTCTACATGATGTGAGAGAAAATTAAATAAACATTTGCCCTGACAAGTATTCAACCCGGACCTCTAGTACAGGTGATTCTAACTACCGACCACAGGTTTAAGAGCTGTTTTTAAATCAGTATATAAACATAATCAGAACGTGTTATTTATTTTGTGTTTTCAAATAAAACTAGGAAAACGCTTAAGTCCCGCCGCGTTGATGGATGAGCGTAATTTTTTTAAACGAAAAAAGCGTAAAATTGCGATTTTTTTAATAGATAATTTTTCGATTACGCTCAAATTTCACACGAATATATGAATTCATAAAATTAAAGTTCTGTGAAAAAATCATTACAATCGGATAAAGCATGTAGGTTTTATTCGTCGAAGAAATGTTAAAAATTGAAAAAAATCGTAAAATTGCGATTATCATGAGAAAAGATTTTTCGATTGCGCTCAAATTTCAAACGAATATATTTATTCATAAAATTAAGGTTCTGTAAAAAAAAATCATTACAATCGGATAAAGCATGTAGATATAAGTGAAGAATTTTTTTAAAAATCGAAAAAAATCGTAAAATTGCGATTTTCATGAGAAATAATTTTTCGATCGATTTTTCCCTCCGTGCAGTTCTTCGTTCAGAGATTTCATAGACCTCCATAAAATTTCATCGCAATTGGAGTATTGGTTTAGCCGGAATCGTGTTCACAGACACACAAAAATACAAAAAAAAAAACAAAAAAAAAACATTCCGGATTTTTTTCTCCAGTGTAGTGAAATGGAATCTTCGCTTCGCTCGCTACGCTCATCCAATAAAACTATCATTACGCTCATACAACTCATCAAGCATATCTACACCACCCTCAGAACCTCAAGATTAGTATTGAGCTTCAGGTTATAATCTCGAATATATTATGCATGTTTCGTTAAATTTGAAAATGATAGCATCTCACATCTTTTAAAACTAATATTCTTACAGCGTGAGCGTCTCGTGCTTTCTTTTTTGCATACGTGAAAGTAGTTCAATTTACACCCCTGCTCAACACCCTTCACACCCCCTTAGATATTTTTTATTCGCCCTATATTCACATCCACCCTATTCCGAATACTTCCACCCTTTCTTCAAATCACATGCCTGTGATAGAGAGTCTCGTTATGTCTATAGTCTGCGCCATCTGATCTATCCTAGAATATAGTGGTATGACTTCAGAAAGAAAACAAAAAAGTGATCGAGGTGAGTTTTCGAAGGGTAAAATCTGGGTTCGAATCCTGTAAAGGAATATTGTTTTGTGTTCATCATCACCCTTGTTGGCATCGTATCGAATATATAGCCCTAGTATGGCTGCCATAATAGATTATAATACCGTATAGGCCTAATCGTGTTATCTTTTTTGGGGTAATTTTCTATTTTTCTGATGTGTTATTTTACGCCGACATTAACCGTCTCATGTGTTACAACATAGTACTTCAAATTATTGATTTGACTACGAGTAAATCATTTAGAATGTATACCTAATTATTTATTGTTATTAGATGTATTAAATTGTTCATTTAACCTTAAAATAAACCTTTTCTATGGAATATCCGCGATAGCTGTAGAGGTTATATAATTATATAGATTAATTATTAGTATTGGAAACATTCTAACTAAACTGTATATTAGTTCTACTACTGCTTGGCTAGAAAGTAGAAAGTAATGGTCAAGGACTCGAGTAAAGAATGCCAAATACGTTCTGTTAGAAACTACTTCCTGTCGATGTAACTCCTGCTGTTGTAGTGTTTGTGTAGCATATACAGAAGTTGAGTCTGACAGTGTTGCTATTGACACGTCCCACCCTGTAGCTTGTGAATCTTCAGTGAACACTCGCTATACCCCCCATTCCTATGGAACAATATAGACATTTGTCACCTTTCATATGCAAAATAACATTGCTACTTTTCGCCACCAAGGGGGTGATATTGGCTGGGGGTGAAAAAATACCGAGAAAAATAACAGAATATTATGTGGATTCAGAGACCAATATTCTTGTATGGTAATATTTTATATAGTCGAGATCGGGCGGTAGCTGCTGCCTACTCGACAACAAAATGGCGTAAACTCATTGTTAAAATGGATGTCTTTCGAACTGTCTTATTCACAGCAAAAATGGCTGAGTGGGGAATATGTTGATATTAAGTTTTGAGAAATATCCTCTGACAAGACCAGGGTAGCGCATAGTCTGTAACACATTCCGCTTTCTTTGCGATTTCGAACATTAAATCACTTTTCTCCAGTACCAGAATTTGTGAATATACTTCTCCAGATTACATATACATACATAATACAGAAAACCTTATCGTCTCATATGCGAACGAACATAAGATTTTCTAAAGTATTATTATTATCACAGCTTCTGCCGCTCTGATGCTATACATGGGGATTTATATGCATGTAATTGTAATTTTGTCGAGTCCACAATTTCGTGGATGAATTTGTATCAGTCGTTCCGCAAGAACGTTTTAACTCATCGTGCATGGACCATTTGCAAGAAACGAATTTACTGCTGCACTTTAGCTGAAAGCATGTTAAATCTTGGAAACTGCTGATTCTACGAAGCGAACGCTTTCCGCCCAAGAGGAATGTAGAACATATGCTCTATGTGTTTAGTCTGTTTCGTCGGCAGGAGTAGACTACATAGCACATGCTGATGGCAGTCATCTAATGTTTAATAGCTAATTAATTACCTTAGACAGTTTATTACTCTGATTTGAATCAAACTAAATACTATAATTAATCTGTACAAGAGAAAAGACTTGAATCATTGCTACCTCAATTTCTCAGACACGCTAATCAATAATTTACCCGAAGCAGATTCTTGTACGGAAATGATTCAAATATTTGTAAAGAAAAAAGGAAAAAATAACAAATTGCCATCTCATATTTAAGTAAATGCAAAAAATACCAGTGTAAATCTTGCAAGATCGCATCCAATTTTTGTTTATATTTTGTACAAAAAGAATGTGAAAAAATGCAGCGAATGCCCAACCCCTTCATCAGCTTAATTAGTATATTTGAGTATTACTAATAGTGCGATCAAGGTGTCTTCAAAAACACAACTATAGTGCAAAATGTGATACCAGCGTAAAAATTTGCAATTATATAGATTTTGTAATAAGAAATTCGAAAATAACTGGCTCCACGATGGGGTCTCATTATTTAACTATTAATTGACTAATTAACATTAATTAGTTAATTATGTGACAAGAATTTCAAAGTGTCAAAAAATTAGTCATGTTTGGTATTATTTAAAAGCATTTTCGACCAACATAAATAAAAAAAATACATTGAAAAAATATATTGAAATATACATATGTTATAGTTAAATATGTTGATTTTGCTGATTTTTTAGTTTTTGAACCAAAAGATCGACGTTAAAGTGAAATTTCTTCTAACCAATGATATCACAGTGTTCACAAAAGAGCTGGTTACTATAATTAATACATCATTTATTAATTTTCAATAATAGTAATTACAATATATTTAACACAAATTACAATATAGCGTAAAGATGTCTAACTATGGTACAAAATATGATACCAACCTAAAAATTTAACAATCCTCAAGCTTTGGTAATGAGAAATTTGAAAATAACTGGCTCCAAGTTGAGTGTTAAATATTTAACTATTAATTGATTAATTAACATTAATTAGTTAATTTAGTCCTGAAATTTCAAAATGAAGAACAATTTGTAGTGTTTGGTATCAATTGAAAGCATTTTTTACCAACATTAAGAAAAAAAATACATTGAAAAAATATATTGAAATATATATATGTTATAGTTAAATATGTTGATTTTGTGTTTTTTTAGTTTTTAACCCAAAAGATCAAATTTTAAGAAGAATTTCTTTAAACCAATGATATCACAGTGTTTACAAAGAGCTGTTACAATAATTAATACATCATTTTTCAATTTTCAATTTCTGTAATTACAATATATTTCACAGAAATTAACAAATTTTCTTAAATTGAAAAGTTACAGAAACCTGTTGTGTGACGTAGAAAAATGTACCATTTGACTTGTTTAGCTCAATCTTAAAGATTTTTTAATAAGAATTTCGAAAATCACTGGCTCCAGGCTGAGTTTTGAGTATTTAACTTTAAATTGATGAATTCAATTAATTACTTAATTGTGTCCAAAAATTTCAAAGGGAAGAAAAATTAGTCATGTTTGGTATCAAATGAAAGCATTTGTCACCAACATTAAGACAAAAAATACATTGAAAAAATATATTGAAATATACATATGTTATAGTTAAATATGTTGATTTTGCTGATTTTTTATTTTTGAACCAAAAGATCGACGTTAAAGTAAAAATTCTTCCAACCAATGATATCACAGTGTTCACAAAAGAGCTGGTTACTATAATTAATACATCATTTATTAATTTTCAATGATAGTAATTACAGTATATTTAACACAAATTACAATATAGCGTAAAGATGTCTAGCTATGGTACAAAATATGAGAAAGAAAGAAGTTCGAAAATAACTGGCTCCAAGTTGAGTGTTTAATATTAAACTATCATTGAAAATTAATAAATGATGTATTAATTATAGTAACCAGCTCTTTTGTGAACACTGTGATATCATTGGTTGGAAGAAATTTTACTTTAACGTCGATCTTTTGGCTCAAAAACTAAAAAATCAGCAAAATCACAATATTTAACTATAACATATATATATTTCAATATATTTTTTCAATGTATTTTTTGTCTTAATGTTGGTGACAAATGCTTTCATTTGATACCAAACATGACTAATTTTTCTTCCCTTTGAAATTTTTGGACACAATTAAGTAATTAATTGAATTCGTCAATTTAAAGTTAAATACTCAAAACTCAGCCTGGAGCCAGTGATTTTCGAAATTCTTATTAAAAAATCTTTAAGATTGAGATAAACAAGTCAAATGGTACATTTTTCTACGTCACACAACAGGTTTCTGTAACTTTTCAATTTAAGAAATTTTTTAATTTCTGTGAAATATATTGTAATAACAGAAATTGGAAATTGAAAAATGATGTATTAATTATTGTAACCAGCTCTTTTGTGAACACTGTGATATCATTGGTTTAAAGAAATTTTACTTTAAAGTTGATCTTTTGGTTCAAAAACTAAAAAATCACAAAATCAACATATTTAACTATAACATGTATATATTTCAATATATTTTTTCAATGTATTTATTTTCTTAATGTTGGTATAAAATGCTTTCAATTGATACCAAACACCACAAATTTTTCTTCATTTTGAAATTTCAGGACTAAATTAACTAATTAATGTTAATTAATCAATTAATAGTTAAATATATAACACTGAACTTGGAGCCAGTTATTTTCGAATTTCTCATTACCAAACCTTTAAGATTGCTAAATTTTTAGGTTGGTATCATATTTTGTACCATAGTTATACATCTTTACGCTATATTGTAATTTGTGTTAAATATATTGTAATTCCTATTATTGAAAATTAATAAATGATGTATTAATTATAGTAACCAGCTCTTTTGTGAACACTGTGATATCATTGGTTAGAAGAAATTTCACTTTAACGTCGATCTTTTGGTTCAAAAACTAAAAAATCAGCAAAATCAACATATTTAACTATAACACATGTATATTTCAATATATTTTTTCAATGTATTTTTTTTATTTATGTTGGTGAAAAATGCTTTTAAATAATACCAAACATGACTAATTTATTGACACTTTGAAATTCTTGTCACATAATTAACTAATTAATGTTAATTAGTCAATTTATAGTTAAATAATTAGACCCCATCGTGGAGCCAGTTATTTTCGAATTTCTTATTACAAAATCTATATAATTGCAAATTTTTACGCTGGTATCACATTTTGCACTATAGTTAGACATCTTTACTCCACTATAATAAAAACTTACAGTCAAGATATCCGATGGAGGGAATCGGGCCCGACAACACGTCGGGTTCATAGTACAATGTTTTTGAAAACATTGTAAATTTTATCATAAAATACAAGTAAAATATATTACAAAATGTTACAAAATGTGCTCAGAATAACAAATATGCAAACTATTCGACATTATAATGCTGTTATTACGCACCTCTAGCTATAATATTACTTACATTATCGGACTTCAATTAAGGTAGGCCTGGGTTGGAGCAATGAAGAAATTCTTTAATATCGTCAGATTCCTACCTTTAATTGCAACAACACATCAATCTATTTTAGTGGTTTTATCAGGTCTAATGATCTATTGCCAACATAGCGTTATTCTCTAATATTTGCCTCCTCACTGCTGATTGCTTGATCTAGCTACTCCCAGGCTCCGTGCCTTTGGTTTCACGGATATTTTTAATCTTCATTTATCGGCAACCCAATAAATTATCATTTTAATGACACTTCAAAATCTTTTAATTTACGTTTTTTTAAAACGGAAACCCGCGTACGGCTGATCGGGCAATCTCCCATAGGTGCGACGAAGATGGCGATATTATTCGGCAGAGGCAAACGCATTGGAAGATATAAATTCACAGAGGTTTTAGCTAGTGAGAAGGAAAGATAGATACATTGGGGTGCGAATGTGAGAAAAATATAGATTGTGTTATAAAAAAATCCACGGGGGTGGATGGTGTTCCGGCATGGAAATATTGATATATGAGGTGGTTTATAAGCTTGCTACTTCGTATATAGGCGGCAGTGCGTTAGTTTGGCGGGTGTGGTAGGGGGTGGATTACAGTCACTTTGCGGGGGGTAAACTGGGGGATACAGAAATATCACAATAGACATTTTTGCATACGAAACTGGCCTAGTTTATCTTGGGTGCCAACTTTGCCAATTTCGAGCTGTTTTCAGTTTTCACGTAATTCTATCTACATGAATAGTGGTGGGGTAATTCAAAATTTGGGAGATGTTTGGAAAGACGTGTGGAAAATAAATCAAACCGATTGTGTGCAGCGGTTTTGCTCGATCGCTGGCGAAACTCACATTTTCGCTCGCGTTACTTTTACAACTTGACTGGTATATTTTACGCACACACAAATTTCTTAGCCAATTTAAAGTCGCATCTTTTTGTGATTTTATATAATAATTGTGTAAAAATTAATTTTGAATGCAAAAAATACACAATGTTTCGGTGCACACGAGTTATACATTTTTTTGTAAATTATATTCTAGCGTTAAATGGCATTGACTTTCAATAAAATATTTCATGTGCTTGTCCAAAAATAATAAAACTTAACAATCATTTTATACAACCAGTTAATGGGGTTGTGTTTCAGCACAACACCAAACTATAGCTTATCACCTATGTGCATAGTTGGGATGAATTGTCCAAGGAATGAGCATAATCCTATCATTCGCACACGTATGATGTAAGGTAACCCTAAGAAGAACTCTGCGAGTTTGGTTGAACTTGAGACCTCTCGAATAAGAATCTTACGCGCAAGCGTTCAGCAACCTCTTTACTTCTTCAGTACATAGACACTATTTTAATAAATAATATGTTTTATGGCTATTGTATCGCAATCGGAAAGAAATCCGAACTGAGAAGGGTGAAAAGCTAGCTGAATGAAAGAGTGATCTTATAATATGGACAAACAGCAAAATTTTTGTTATATGTTCACTCGTAAAAAAGTAGAAATGTGAAATACCTATAGCTATCTATATATTACCTATGGAATAAAAAAGAAATACTCGTACATTTGTTGTGGTATAAAAAAAACTATTCGCATGTTTATCCAGCAGCCCCCCCCCCACACAACCACAAATGTGTTAACTTCCCCTATACGATCGCGGAAAGTATTAGACGACAGATGATGATTATTCACTTGCGTAATGACACATTATACGTCAGTTTTTACTATCGAAATAAATACAGAAATTATTACCGTCGTAAGCCGCGTTATGAGAACTTGTATAATATGCTTTTACTATCGCAATATCCTGGCACTTTTATTTGCAAGTATCAACGAGAAATAGCTTTCTAAAACACATGTTCGCTCGTAATAACTTTTTGAATTGACGGAAATCAAATTTGATTGGGCGTGGCTAATGTCTTTTCGTGTTTGAAATTTTCCAATTTACATCGAAAAAGATATTGATCTCGTAAAAAGTTTAATGCACCTTTTCGCGTGCATTTCGTGCAAGGGTTTAAGGAGGGAGTTTGAATGTGTGTATATATTACTCACGTCATTTATGATTGTAATTCGTGAATTTGCTGCGTGAAGCAATAACTTAGTTATTCATGGTCTAGTTAGAAGACGTAATGTATATTCTATATTCACTCGTTCTTTGTGGCTTTAGTTCACGTATGTTCGGTAGTTATACGTTGTCATTAGATCCTTACGTTACAATAACGTTATTCCTCGTAAGCAATGTCCGACAATATATAAGCTTCTTGCTTATACGGCAGGAATTTAAATGCTTTCAAGTTACAAGCACGGGTGAGGGTATCCTAAGTATAGAGATCGAATCCTAACATTATTATGGTATTCAACGTTTGATCCAGCGTTGAAGTCTCCTTGGTGGGGGCGCGTAAGGCTATTGTACCACCTCTGGCCGATAGTTTGAAAGTCGAAGAAACATGGGTGAAAATTTTTTTGGATGAATATGGCCTTACTTTTAAACAGATTTTTTTTTTTTTTTTGGCGGGACATAACCTCACTATTGGTCATTATATGTCGTTTTTTTACAACAGTGTGGACAGCACAGCTAGTGCAAAATTAAATTTTGATAATCGGTTTTCTGGATATAGTTTCTAAACACCTTTAGCTTCAACTTCAGCTATAAAGACAATTAGATTTCTGAAATAACAGTAAGTGTACGATTTTTTTTGCCAGACGATACAAAACTTGAAAAAAACTCGTATTTGTACCGTTTGACAAAAAAAAATCGTACACCAACTGTTATTTCAGAAATCTATTTGTCTTTATAGCTGAAGTTGAAGCTAAAGGTGTTTAGAAACTATTTTCAGAAAACCGATTCTTAAAATTTAATTTTGCACTAGCTGTGCTGTCCACACTAAATTGTCAAAAACGACATATAATAACCGATAGTGAGGTTATGTCCCGACCAATTTTTTTTCTTTAATGCTATAGTTCACAAATCACGCATATCACTGCTTGAACGCTCGTCATGGAATATTGGTAGAGAAAACCAATTTATTGGCTGCTGACCAACCTGACAACAAGGATCCAAAATAAACTAAAATACATTTTAAAAATTAAGAAAGTCTGCTGATATGGTATTGTCCTAATAAAATTCTACTGTGAATTTCAACATTGCTAAAATGTTTACTAATATTATTATGATTTTCCATAAAGTCTTCCGGAATCCTCCGATTTAATGATAATCAAAATCACTGTTTTGGGGATCATCACATGATTAAATTCTACGGACCAGCTAAACGTTAGGCCTATTTAGTGCCATCATCACGTAGCGTATGATCCGCGTATCATTGTTCCGATATGAACACGATTCTGCCGCTAGTTCAAGCATGGATCTCTCTCATGTTTGTTTCAAATTAGTTTGCCACTAAAATTAGCCACCATGTGTGTTGTGTTGTGGCCCAGGTTCACAGCTGGTCTCAATATGACGTCGTGTCGAAGTAATATCAATACGTAATTGTGTATATGTTGTCACCACTAACCAATATCAATGCGTATTGTTTACTTATTAGGAAACCACTAACTGATTAAGCTTTAAACAGATTACTGACAGTTTGTTAACAGAACAAATAATGATGATTACCGAAAACCTCAAATATCGTTGTTTGTTGGGCGTTGATTGATGACAAATGCACGTTAAATATTTATTTGATGTACTCTTCGAACGTATAGTATGAGTTTAGGCACGTGACCATTATATTAGGGAGGATGTTATTTTTGTGTAATGTATCTCTTTCTAACCACTATATTTTTTCGTCACTCATCTTAGTCGTCTTCGTCATTTATGGAACTTTCTCCCAGGGTGTTTTTTATTTAAATCAAATGATTTATTTAATAAAAATAATTGATAAATCAAAAGCACTTTTTCTTCATTTTGAGCAACAAACACAAGAGTTCTAACTGATTTAAGCTAAGTTTTCCTTAAAATAATTTTTGAATTATATTTTCTGAAACGAAAGTATTTGATCCGATCACCAACTGGGCAAATTTTGCAACACTGATATTGTTGATTTAAATCAATAACAATCTGATTTTAATCGGTTAAATAAATACAAATCTGATTTAAATCGAAAAGTTGATAAATCAAATAAATCCGATTTAAATCAAATAAATCATGACTTTTGATTTTTTTTACATAAAATAAATAAAAGATCACACACCCTACTGTCTCCCTGATAGGCATTACTCCGTCCGTCAGTCTGTGGCTGCGTTGTTTTTGTTGGCAACTAGGATGATACAGAATGTTCTTGGTGACCCTGGAGGTCAGGGTGACGGGGCTAGCCTCAAAAGATAAATCTCTCTTTGAACATTCCCTCAATCAAAAACGATTGCTGGACGTAATTTAATTTGTGTATATCCTTCTTCGACAGATAAAGTAGCTTCGCTTCCTATTTTGGGCACTCCCGTACGCGTGCTTAATTCATTTTTTTAAATGAACCGTGTTGAGTTTGTTTAAATAAATAAATAAATTGTATTTAGAGTCTATCCACTCAGTTATATAACTGATTTTCAGTGGAGAACTTTAAATCAAAGCGACCAAGCCAACCGTGTAGGCCCCAACGCAATCAGCACGATCGTAAGTCTGTCTGCACTCTGCAGGTCTAAAGTGGATATTTAACTAAAGTACCAACTTTCTATTACCTTTCTACTACTTTCTATTACCCGTAGATCTATCACCTTTCGTTATATAACATTCATTTTATAATAATTTACATAATTTACCAAAGTTCGACATTTTCTCTGATTTTAATTCTTTTAATAAACAACCCGTGATTGGACTGCAGTTGAAGGTCATTAGCATTTCCCTCTCTATTCATTTATAAACACATTCCTGTTAATATTTTTACATAAACATTATTTACTCTTATGTTTTGTTGCACTTATAATTTTGATATATTTGTTAATTGTTCATCACCATATAATTATTTGTAAATTTGTAGGTACATGAATGTAATTTTAATTTTTGCTTTATTTATATATTATATGAGGATTGTCTATGTAATATGGTACTTGTGCTGTACTAAACTCTTATATAAAGAAATAACTCGAGTTCTGTGTCTATTGTCATTATTATGTATCTATAGGTTAGGTGCAGGTACAGAAGAAACTATACGCATCTTACATACAAAATTTTAAATTCTTGGATGTCTTATCTATAGATCTACACAACTTGATTAATCTTACCCGAGTGCTTATCTCAAGATAACACGGGAAGGTTAATACTCGTGTCTAGGGACTAGACGGTTCCCACTTTCTTCGTTTCTTAATTCTTGTGAATATTCCGTACATTTTTAACTAACATTTAAATTAGAACCACGTCCCAATGAGACGTTGGTTTTTCTTACCCCCCGCCCTTCAACCTCCCGCCTCCGGCTTAGGACTAACAAAACTGCCCCCATTTAACATAGTAGATTAACTCTTTACACATTCGCCCGAGGAGCTAAGCCTACATTATTATCACAACTTTTAAACCGGGTCAACGGATTAAAGAATGGTCCTTAATCTCGACGCTTTCAACCCTTGAGTGCTGGAAACATGGACGGCGTCTCGATAAAACATGGGCAAAAATCGATACTACGATATTATTGATATCTCGACTACTATATCGATTTTACTTCTATAATCAATATCTCGACTTTATCGATATATTAAAATTTTAATTAAAAAAGTAGTTTATTGATGTAGGAAGGAAAAAAATCTTAAGCCGGGTCCACGCCTGAGCATTTTCCTCGGAGCGAACCGAACGAGCGGAGCAAAAAGCTCGCTCTGCTTGTTCAGTTCGATAGGAGGAAAATGCTCAGGTGCGGACCCACCTTCATATAAAATTTCAGTACTTTCTTTCTGTAAGATCGGAGATCGCCTAATCATAGGGTTGCACAATGTCAATTGACCGGTCAAATGACTGGTCAAATACTTTTGGTCAATTGACCAGTCAATTGACTTAAAGATAACATGTGTATAACTGTATATTGCATTTAAAAATTAAAATTATTTGAATTTTCATATTTGAATTTGAATTGTTATGTAAACAATAACATTTCTTTCTTTCTTTTTCAATTAAAAAAGTTTTAATTAGGTAATATTTTATTTTAATTATTATTTATTATGTAGTTATATTATGAATTATAATAGACAAATAGAATATAATAGCTTCTGGGTAAGCTGAAGCTGAATCGGAGAAAGGGACTGATGACAGCATCGACGATGATGATGACGATGATGATATGCCACTTAATATGCATTTAACAAGCTTTTAAATAAAAAAAAAGCTTTTGTCACAACATTTAAAAAAAATATATATACTAATTATTTAATAAAATAAAATTTATGATTTTTTACATTTGACCGTCAATTGACCAGTCAATTGACCAAATTTGAATTTGACCGGTCAAATCCCATCCCTATCTAATCATGAGTGAAAACGAATACAGTTAAATGAGATTTTGCCTGTATTAAACCTCTTTTAGCCACACAAAGGAATGTTTATTTTAAATTTATTTTAGACATTTTCTTGTGCATATCGAACTTTTCTTGACTATCTAGACATACAAAAACGTATTTCACATCCGAACTTAATTATTTATTTATAACGTCGATCATGTTCATTTATAAACTGATTTACAAAGAAAAGTCACCGTTCATCCTAAACCAATACACTTTAGTTTTGTTTCATCTACTAGTCGTCGTGTCTTTCCTTGTCCAACAATGTACCACTTGGTGATAGATCGGTCACCTTAGGTACACGTCCAATTGTAATTCATGTTTTGTCTTTACCCCCTCCTCACCCCTCCATCTTGTCCCGCCCTTATCGCGCGCGGGGCTTAAATTAACCAGGCTCTTTTTTTAATTTCTCCTCCGTTGATTAAGATTCAACACTTATCTTCCATCTTCTCACCCTCACTCCCCGATGCTACTGTTAATCATCCCCTGCCGTGTCATGGCTCGGCTTGACGGGTAAAAATACTTCTTCGTCCAGGTACACCGACCATGGCATACATCAATCAACTACACTTTGGAACGGGTTTTTATAGTTACTTGACATTATAATGGTGTGTAAGTCGTCTTGTTATCGGCTTTGAATGTTAGCTAAGACTTTCTCGTGACGTCTTGAAAACATACGTGGCCATTTCATAACTTTGTCTAGTTACAGAGTTTAAAGGATATAAAATTATGTTTCCTCACAAATCTTTCTGTTTATTGTACATGGAAACTATATTCATATACATGTCCATAAGATACTTAGTTTTAAATACAAGGACAAATAAAATAAGTGGAAATTCAGTTTTTTTTTTAAATTGAAAATTCCGCATTAGTGCCAATTTCGAAGTATCTTATGTTGTTCAAATGTTATATTCATGTTTATAATATCTACTTTGTGGCCAGTTGAAGGTTATGCAATTGCATCGTGTTATTTAGTGATGCGAGCCACATACTCAGTGTTGCATATTGTCTTAGTTAGTAAGCATGCCCTAGAGAGTATAATGTTAAATGGTGTAAGGAGTGTTGGTGGAAGAAAACGAACCTTGGCACTGAATCTTGGTAGTGCTGAGCCATTCTTGTCGTTGTTTATGGTCGACGTCTATTCAAGGTGTTACAAGAAATTGTGTGTTGCTTTTTTGTCATTGGGAATATTCCTGCTTCCAAATTAGAATTTCCGTGATTGAATTCCACGTTCGAAGTGGGGTTTTGTACTTCGTGAAATGGACTTTTAACATGCCATGGATGTTTACAGTTAGAACGAAGGTAAAATTATTTGTGGGGGTGGGAATCGAAGTTAGCGGATCACGGTCCTGTGCGTCACCCCGAGACATCGATGCACTGTCACCTCGAGGAGCGTCTAATCGTATCACCTGTCCCTGGTCTCGAACCAGCCCTGCCCCACCCCCCGTGGTTTGTGTGCGCAGGCCGGGGGTTGACTCCCGACCGCTCCTCGTGGCAACGGGGCGTGGCCCGATCACCACCCCCGCCGCGGTATCGGGAAACACTTGCCGCCCCCCTGCACTCGACGGGAGGCAACAGGTAGCCAGGACTGGCCATCTTACTGCCGTGGCTAGACCCACGGGCAAACACCCCCACCTTAGAAAGTTATTCTTGAGAGCAGCTATAATTATTTCCACCATCGACAGCCTGTCTTACGTGGTATCCTTCACATTTTGTGTTTGTTTTCCAACCTTCTATGATTTGATTGCAGCATTACCGGCATTTTATATCATACAATTTCGTACAATTTATATAAGAGACCACTTTACATCCTAAATAATATGGCAATACAAAATACGATAATAAACTCAAAAAACAATCAAGCTAAACTTAAATGATTTGTAGGAAAGATAAGAGTAGATGGTTAAAAAGGAGAAAGTTTTGTTTTTACGGAAAAGTAAAAATAAAAAAATGTTGAACAATTTTCGTACGTGTCTGAATGAGTAACAATTAGCAACCACATTGGATGACAAGATTACGTTTTCTGTCCTATACCCTTCATTTACTTTTGTTTGCGGGTGCACATCTTATACAGATGGATGGAAAGTATTTCTTTATATTGAAAACAATGCACGCCCGCTTGACGTTGTACACATGGATCTCTATTGCACCCCCCCCCCCCATGTCATTCTCTAGACAGGATCAAGCAGCGTCGTTGTTCCACGAAGCAACGTGTGCTAAGCTCGATCGTCATTGTTTTCCGTGCCATCTGCAGAACCAGACTCATTGTCTCAAGAGCGCCCTATTGTCGAACACAACTCGCAGAAATATCTATCAGAGTACGAGAAGCTGTAGCTATTGGCGAGTTTGAGTGTTATCATTATCTAGGTCAGGTCGAAAGTGGACATTTGTACGTGTGTGATGGGGGGTCTTGTCGCGTGCTTGGTCGAGACAATTCCACGTATGTCAGAGTGGCTTTTGCAGAACAGTCACTTCCTTCAGAGTGTGTACTTCAACGTAAATAATGTGTAATTAAAAAAAAGACCAACGATAGAAGGAATTACATTATTTAATATGCAGGCTATTGACAGAAGCACCATTGCGGATAATTATCCCCTACCTTTAGCTTCGTTCGAAAGGTCCTACTGGGCCTTTTCATATAGGCCAACAACCCCTATAATTACCTAACTACTTCCATTCTCTGTAATTATTTCTTACCCTTACAGTACACCCCTATGGGTTATACACTCGTCGGGAGAAACGCGCGCGAAACGCAGCGGCCTTTATTTGCAATAGGATAATCATGTTAATTGTTCTGCAGTGACCACTTAATGTTTATTGTGCCATTGAAAGAAGCGGGAGGTCTTATTGTGGAGCACATAAGAAACAATGCATATCTGCGACGAGGGAATGGTTCTCGTTGCTAACTATATCGGTTGGTGTTGGGGATTGGCGCGCGGAGGTGATTCGGCTTCTTTCGGGGGAGTTCGGCAACTTTCGCCGGTTTCAAGGACGTAATGGCGGCTCTACTTAGGGATTCCCCGGGCTAGACTCTTCTCGCTGTTGTAATGGGAATTAATATTAACCAATCAATGGGATGCTTTAAATGATTTATGTTGAAGACATTTGCGGAGGTTTAGGGTGAGGGAGGATTGATTAGCATACTCTTATCAAGACGTTGGGGTGTATTGATATTTAGTTCCTAAGAGGGGAGTACTTGATCAGTATTGCGCTACACAATCGAAGGCCTTTCGTAGCTACACATTGTTAGCGCAAGAACAAAACTCACGGCTTTTTTGTTGTTGTTTGAATACAAAATAATTGGCAATCGTTCCATCCTTTTTAATATACTTGAGATTTCTAGACAGTATTTAAAAATTATACCAAAATTCATTGCTTTTGGCTGAAATCATAGTGTTTATAGTATTTCAAGCGGCCTGATATTACCAAATCGAAACGCAAAACGTACATATTTTATTCAACTTGTTACTTATAACATTTATGTGATTGACTCTTTTCTAACAACCAATAACACATTTTGTGTTTCAATAATACAAATCAAATCAAACTATACCCACCTATACTTTCAGAATGTTAACTTTTTTTTCGCAAAAACTGCGATTTTTCACTGAACAGATTAAGAGGTGCTGTGCTACACAGATTCCCGCAAATCCCGTCAATGCGGATTTGGGACATCACTGTGCGGATTGCGACGATCATGGCGAAGATACGGTTGTAAGACTCTTGCGGATTGTCATCTCTTTCCTCCCAAGTGTAAGACCAACTCCATTAAAGATATAAATAGCCATGAGTGGAATCTTTGACCGCTGTGGTCTCAGGATTAGGGATTGATCACTCACCTCTGGATCTAATATAGACTAGTCGAGGATGGGGATAACTCCCTATAGTTCCTGCAAGACTGCCGAGTAGCTGAGCAATATAAAATGGAGCTGTCTTAACTCAATTTAGATTGAGCGGTCACATTTGTTTCCGAAAAACTTTTCGAGACATAGTTCATCCTTCTAAAAGTGCTCGCTTTTCTGTGCTGCTTCATCTGGGCTTCAGGTCTCATGAGTTAGTATTTTCAAACCAGTAGATAATATTGTAATGTAAATTATTGATGGGAAGAATGGTTAATTATGCAAAAATCACAGTAATCTCTTTCAATTTTGACTACTTTTGCTCATTTTCTAGAGCCCGGCTGGGAACTTGAAATATGTTTGTGGGGATTACTCAGCTTAACTAACATTGTGCGAAATTGTTTAAAAGTTCGTGTGTTTAACTTACGGAAATTAATTTTAATTCGTCAATGATATATTTTTTGGGGGTATCGATATAGAAATATTGACCTTAGAGTAAAATTGTGTATTAGTATAGCCTACTTGTAATTAACAGGGTAGGACAATCCAACCAAGTGATTAAAAATGCCATAATTTTATCGTGAGGATATGTTTGAAAATAAAATACGTTTTGATGGAACATGTATTTTTACAACTATTCGTACTTTAGGTGATGTTGTTCGCAGTATAAGTTACAGTAAGTGTGTATGGATTATTGTAAACTGGAAGTTCCTATCTACCCTATTACTTGTTTGAAGTTAACAATTCAATAATTTATAATAATGCCCAGAGTGAAGGATCTCGTTGACTTACACCCCCACTTAGAAATCCCGCCCTGAAAGGTTGCTCTCTGTCATGCATGATACAGTAGTACACACCAGAGTGGCGGTGAAGCTGTGTTGATTATCATGGATTCGGTCTAATGTACACGTGACCGACCTAATGTCATCTATCCTCGTACCTAGTGCAGAAAACTACCGTCCGACTCTGTCTTTGCCCTTGGCGCTCTCTAAGCAAAGCGACTCGTGACCTATTTCATTGCGTTTGACGTCGCATTTAATTGCATCTCTAAGTTATCCTCCATGATAATATGGCTTAAATTAATCTATTATTTGAACTGTTTTCATTCCCTGCTTAACATTGTGTGCTCAAACCTTTTTGTCAACGATCATAACTGCCATTAGATTCCTCCAGTATGCGATACAGAAGGTGATAATATCAGATTTCGCGAAATGTCCAAGCCTTTTATTCAAGTGTGAAATTATACCCGGACAATCTTGTTTACCGCGCGATATCTTCACGGGTTTTCCGACAACGGCTTTTCCAACGATGCAACCATACCAGAACCTACCATTTTCTTTCTAAATCGGCAATTTTTCTTCCTTCTCAAACTTCACCTTTCTCGAAATTGCAATTCTGTATATTTTTTATACTTTCCTCTCATTTCGAACGAACGGCTTCTTTTCTTACTTAAAATAAAAAAAAACTTCCAGTAACCTGGAAGGGGGTGAGGGGTGGGGAGGGCAGGAAGGTTTAAGGGGGATAGGGGTGGATTTCAACCACCAAATTGACGATTTTTTACTCTTGTCGTTTCCTCCCCCTCTTTTCAACTAAGACTTAGTATAGGGGAAAATTACATTATCAAAATGGTCCCCGTTAAGTCCCTGATGTCGGACCGTTGATCAAGACAAATACCAATACATTGTTTATAGTGGGAGAAGGACGGGACACATTTCTTTATACAAGTCATAGCTATTCTTTATGGACGGCGAACTCGCGTCGAAAGCCCAACCGTAGTCAGTCATCCTGAGACCCGTGAGGATTCGCTCCACGAAACACGAGGCTATTTGCGAAGATAGGAATTAGGAAATATTGAGGTGGCTTGTTTCTATTTTAGTAATTCGATTCCGGATGTTACGGGAGATTTGTCAACAGTCACCTAGGTTCATCTCTCTCTAGAAAAAACTGTTAATTTTGAACGAGGAATGTTTGTCTTACGTCTTCGTGCACACCCTAAACTTTGTTGATGTTCTGCTAACGAAGGTAAATAAATGTGGTTGTTGAAACGAAAAGTAATTATTAATTGCTCGTGCTTTTAACAAACCAAATATTTAATTTATTATGTAAAGGTGCGTACGATCTTGATCATTGATGATGTAAAACTATAGTATTGCATTATTGTAGTTTGGTTCATTGCGTATCAGTTTTAGAACAGTGTAAGTAGACTCTATAAACAAATCAATTTTTTCCAATGTATTTATACAGAATATTCCCCTTACGACATCACACATTTTATAGAATAAAATATGTATATTTTGAAAAACATCGCATGCAATTCCTTTTCATGCACCATATTTTAGACAGACTGTAGTAATCACTGACAACTAAATGTGTGCTGAAGATGTAGTCCAAGTTATTCTTTTCAAAATACTGTATTTTATGTCAAAATTGATGTCAAGACGCTGTACCAAGATGAATGTTCACAATTTGTTTTGGGTAAAATCCTAGCGAAAAGTTGTGAATAGATGACGCCTTGCTCAAACGTCTCAGTTATCTTTACACCATTGTTTCAAGTATATCAAGAAATCAGATTGGAATTGTAAATCGTTGGCACTATATGTGTGGTACGATGATGTTAATGATGATTTTCTTTGCTTAACGTCTCCACTAACGCTACCCGAGACGATCTGTGGTGATATTTAATACGCTTCCTCATACGGGATTCGAACCCATGTCCTCGTAGAGCCATATACGCTTCGGACCAGAGCCTTAATCGTGTTCGTCTGTGCCACCGCGGACTGCCTATTTGTTTACTTCATGATGGTGTACATATTTATATTTCAATGTCTTTATCGACGGGGAAATATCCCCTATATTGCAGCGACAGTATAATATTTGTCTGACCAATGTCCAGTTTTATTATTGGCTGCGATACACCGCACGGAGTCAATATCCACCCCCTGACCTAGAGATGCTCCCCTAGACATTGTAATGGGGCCTATAAAGTAGGTGACGCCCCCCGCGATCCAGTAATCGCCCTGCCAATATGTGGTAACATCCGGTCAAACCTAGAGGAGGACCAGACTCGGACCCAGGGGCGCAGTTTGTCATCCACTTCCTTGCCTTGCCCGGGGGTGGACAAACACTGTCTTAGTCTAGTATCTAGCTAGAGGTGGCTCGTGCCTGCAGGGTGGGAGACGTACTGTCCTTTCATAGAAAATGTGTTTCATGTACTTTCAATTCTTTATCCACTATGAGAATGTTTTTATATTTCAAATTGATACATTATCATAATGTTGTATAGGTTTACAAGAGAAAAATTAAAATTCATAGTCAGGTAATTGTCTAAAAGCATGGCTGGCTATTTAAAATTGTAACGACCTAAAACTATTTTGTTGAACATGGAGGGTACAATATGTAGAAAAATAGTATATATTGCATTCCTTAATTATTTGGAAAATATGTTCTAGTGATTTATGATTGAATAAAAAGTATTTTCGCAATAGCTATATTTTTTCGGTCATGTTCATAGTGTACTTTTTCTTCATATGTATGTAGGCAACCGAAAATTTTGAGTGACTCATGCGAACTGTTCCTCACATGTTGTTAATTTTTTTAAATAAAAAAACTACGCCTACTTTGACGAAAATCATTGCCCGCTGTACAGTAATTTGTCTCAAGTATGGTTACTGCTCCTCAGATCTCTCAGGTTTGTCACTTCGGTTCATGCTGTTACCGATTCGTCCTGTCCCGGATGCAAAACTTAAAAAATCCCGTCTCCATAATCTGACCTTGGCAATGTCCCAGTCCGCTGTCTCAGAGACACTGCTAGTTTTGGACGCTCCCTCGATGTCCCCGACACACGGCCAGTTTTGGACACCCCCTTCCAGTGTCCAAGCCGGCAGTTGGAGCTCTGATGTCCCGACCGCTAGTCTTGGGTTTCCCCCTCCATGACCCAGAGACACTCGGCATTTCGTCCTCCGATGTCGACTCCACACACGTAGTTGAGATCTCCTAATGCCTCGCGACCCGATTAAGTTACGGGTTGATCGGTACATCTCGCTCATTGTTCCGGTCATTCTACACTGACCGTCACATACTCTTCTTCTTCTTCTTATTGGCGGAGACAAACAAGTAGATTGGCGAGCAAGCCGCTATGTTTGCGTCTACAGTTTATCTTTGATTTGTCTGCTTTGTTTGATAGGAATTATGTCATGCATTCGTCACTTAACTTTTTATTTACATAGTTTACCAACAATGAGTATATATTTTAAATTAGGTCGCCTCGAATATATGTATATATATATATATATAACAAAATTAGTTACTGAATGGTAGGATTCGTCTCGTTCAATACATAATTTTTATGGCCAACTATGAAATCAATCACAGTAGCAATTAAAATGACGAGTACACAACTACTGTTTTTTTTTAATGAGACGTTGGTAGAAAATTAGTTTTTTACGGTAAACTATAAAAATTGTCCATCATCTATACGACGCTACGTGACCGTGTCTCATATTTTGGTAATTGTGCAAAGTTAAATAATTTATTGCTCCTGTCTGCAGGATTAGCTTCCTGAAATATGTCCTCCTTTTTCATCTTTTTATAGTTATTTATCAACAACAATATCTTAATAATATAAATTTAGATGCTTGTATAGATAAAACAAATTTTTGTTATTTGTCGAGATATCGTACTCGGCACCTCCACCATTTCGCAATTTTGCTGATTTTCTCAAATTTTTCTTCAGATAGATGCATGTTATCACCGAAAACAAGCACTTGAATTATTTTCATAATTGTTTATTTCCTATTCTATCAACTAATAATCTGTTCTATTCGGTTGTCAACCCAATATTAGTATCAATCAATTGTATCATATATTAGAAAGAAATACATAGCAACTCGACAACACATTTTTTCACGTCTATACTCAACCGAATATCTTTCAATCAGGTCAACACATCCAAGGTATGAACGGATCACTTACTCGCTCAAAACAACTCTAGCCTCTTCTTATCTCTTCACTAGCAACACAATCAACCGTTATCCCTCGCCCCTTCTCGTCGACATCTCGCAATAAACGGTAACAAGACCCTCTCGCCCGCTTGTGCCGTTCAGTTCAGTTCAGTTCAGACATTGATTTAATTTGAATCCAAGCGATTTCAAACAGCTGATGAGTCTTTACGATTAGCCATCTCGCTACAGACTATTAACTTCGTTCCTCTTCCTCTTCTTCTTCTTCTTCTCCCGCCATTTCTTTCTATAGATGAGGATTAATTCCTCGTCGTCTAAGACGCTAGCGCGCCTCGAAATAAGTGTCTGTTTTAGATTGATCATGATACAGTAGGGCAATATTAGTAGGATTACCCGTCACTATAGGGTACACTCGCTACCGATTACACCGAACAATACCACCCGTGTTGATTTATCTCGCGTCTTAGGGGTAGGCGACGAGATAAATAAGGGGTGGTGTAGTATTGTCGTTAGAAGGAAATAATATATATTCGGTATATTCCGATGTACCGTATCGTAGCTAGGAAATAATTATTGATTTCGCCGTGTTTGTCGAAATTAATGGAAATTTTGTGTCACTGTTAAAAGTATTTGACCCGGCGCCTCCACCAAATTCACAATTATTTAACTTTACGTTTCTAACCTTTATTTGATTTCAACGTGTTCTTAACATTATGAGTACGACTGGACGAAATCTTAATCAAATATGCATGAAAATGTTATGAATCGAGCCAAATTTATTGCGTTCGTACTTTTGAACTAAGTCTACGTTTTTCCATCGATCAAGATTTTTTTGCAATCTCAGAAAGGCGATTCTAATCCTCGTTCGTTTCAATTTATGGCCTCGGTTAATTTTACATTTTTCAATCGATCAAGATATTTTTTACACATTCTGAAATATGATTCAATCCTCTGACTAGGCTTGTAAAAAAATGGCCCCATTTGGGCAAACATTTTTAAACATTAACAAAACATGAAATGGACTTAAAGGACTCATACGAAGGAAGTTATGACTTCAATAGACAAGAGTTATGTAATAGAAACTAGTATTGTCATCAGGGGGTGAAAACAGAACAAGCAAATGTTGCCCTCTTATGTAAAAAGTACGAAATAAGTGCACTTTAGACCATTAGCGTCCGCACCCAAGTATATCCAAGTCCAAGTATATATATATATATATTTTATTAACATATAGATTACAAAATCAAAATTAAATGCCACCGACAACCACGGTTCATCGTCCGTTGAGAGATTTTTTTTTCTGATCTTGTAGTAAATAAAAACAATTACACCCACGGGAGTGTTTCCCGATCAACCAAATCGAGAAATATATATATATATATATACAAATGCCTAGGTACATTATATTATGATCAGTTTGCCGTATATATATATATATATATTAACAATAGATTCAAATAAAATTTGGCCATGCCAATTTCATGTTCTCGACACGGTTAAAGTTCGTTTCTCTTGACCCGGCACCTCCACCAAATTCGCAATAAAACTTTTTCAAATTCACAATAAAACTTTTTCTTATCTGTATGTGATGGTGTCAACGCGCCTCTGACTGTAAACAAGTAGACTTTAGAATATCCAGGTAATACTAATGTGGTTAGGCCTATAGTACGGATTGACTACGGCACGGCACGGCAACAAATGCCTAGGTACATTATATTATGATCAGTTTGCCGTTCGAACCACAATCTCTTTACAATCGCAAAAACGGTAGGCATTCGCCTCGATCTACAAGCATCCATACATCCAAGTTCGAATCCCAGTAGGTGCAAATCCCTGTTCAATAGTTTTCAAGTCATATGTTATCTACTATCTTACTGTTGTTTTTTTTTTAAATAAAATATGGTTGATTGTTGAAGTTAACAGTAATTCCATTATTTTCCCTTTCATAAGATTAAATAAATATTTGAGATAATTTGTTTAAACTAGCAAAACAATTGTTTTTTTTTTAAATCATGGACTTGACATGAATGTAATTGTATAATTGTATATGTTGTGAAGTTTAAATGTGAGTCGTTGTTTTCAGTAAATATTCAGCAAATCAACACAAATTTGAGTTGAAATACGATATATATAATGCATATACAACACATATATTTGTGGATTTGAGATTATAACCATGTGCAGTGTGTAGGCTAACGAAGTGACTAAAAGTGAGTACCTAAAGGAGTACCACTCGCTTAGCTAGCTGCATGCATAACTTGTGAGTACGTATGCCCCACCTGTATCACGACACAGCCCACCGCTTGACTCCCCCCCCCCCACGTTTTACAATTCTCCGCGAGACAATTCCTCCACTTGATCGTTTCTTAGTCACAAGACGTCGCCGTCTTCCTCCTAGACGTTATTACAAATTTCTTGCGCAAACTTAATAATATTTTGTAATTTAGTTGCGATTGTTTTAATTCTATTTTCAATTAACGAGAACGCGCTAAGTAGAAAATGTTTTTAGTATTGTTATAAGTAATTGTTCCGGTACCACCTGTGGTGATGGTTTCCTGATTAGATTGCCGGTCCTCCAAAGAGAATTTACGCCGGCAAAGATTTCAACGCATTAATATTTTGTCACCATAACAGCAAGATATTTCCAAGTTTCGAGATTATAATTTAATTGTTTCCCCACAATCTAACTTCAACTTGCACGGGATTCTATTCTGTTCCGTTCTGTTCTGTTCGGTTGAGACTTGAGACTTGCGAGATATTGTGAACCCGGGCATTCCTAGGAACACAAGATGTAACTATATATTTTGCTAGATGGAGGAGTAGTGATAATTTTTATTGAATTTGATGTAATGTGTGTTTTTATCACTTATTTGATCTTGTATAATGTATACTAATAAATTTATTTTTTATCGTGTTACAAATAATTAATTTTCAATAATGACTTCACCAATCAATCAATCAATTCACCTACGCTATATACACCGTTCAAATTTATTAAGTATACCACGTTCAACCGAAATAGGGTAACAACAATTATATGAGTCTAGTAGTATAATTATTGGATGAGCGTAGCGAGCGTAGCGAGCGAAGCGAAAACTTCAATTTCACTGACCCCTCAAAAAATTTAGCTCCAATGTTTTTTTGTTTTTTTTTTTTTTTTTTGTTTGTTTTTTTGTCTGTTTGTTCGCACGATTCCGGGCAAACGGCATAAGCGATCTTGATGAAAATTTGACAGGACCTTCGAAATCTCTGAACTTAGACGTGCCACGTTTTTGGGTACAATCGAAGAAATATTTTTCATGAATATGGCACTTTTACGATTTTTTTCGATTTTAGGTTCGATATTTTCGTGACTTGTTGGGCCGATTCTGACCAAACGGGTGGAGCTACAAAGTTCATATTTTTACATGGACATTAAGGTTGGTGATGAAGTACCTTGTGAAAAAAAAAGTTAAAAAAAGGTAACCAGAACCCATAAAAATAAACGTACTTTTACGATTTTTTTCGATTTTTAGTGCGATATTTTCGTGACATTTGGGCCGATTCTGACCAAACGGGTGGGGCAACAACGTTCATATTTCACATGAACATTAAGGTTATGGTGATGTAGTACCTTTTGAAAGAATAAGTTGAAAAAGTTAGCCAGAATCCATAGAATAAAGGTTTTGATATGAGTTTTTTTTAGGTTTATAATAACCATTAACAAGTAACATTTGAAACTCGACAACAATCACCTACAATGCATTCACAAAGCACTTGCAAAGGAAAAAGTGGTCCCACTCAAACTAAAAACTTACAAAAACGCTCATCCATCAACGCGGCGGGACTTTAGCGTTTTCCTAGTTTATATACAAAAACATACTCATTTATATATTGCTTTCTTTGCAAATCTGTTGATTTCGATACTGGTAGATAAAAAAATTAATTGGACAGAAAATGTTAATATATCTGTAGAGTTCGACTAACGCAATCGTTGATACAGTTTTTATTTTATTTGTCAATTTGTAATTATGTCTTTTAAATCGTTTTACGAACTATAAAATTTACAAAAACAATATTTTAATTTATTTTAATACCGGAACTGACAAATAATTAAGTGCGCAAGTTCCACTGTGATTTTATTTTTTAACTTGTATGTTTACATTTAGCTTGTTAACTTTTTTAGGATCACATTGTGCCCACAGTAAGGAGTGTTCCCTAGCCCCCCCCCCCCGTCTCGTCGCTCGGACACATGACGAAGCGCCTCAATCTGCCAATGTGATTCTACACGAGGGTCACATTGTACCCTACGTCAGGTACCCTACATCAGATACCCTACAACTCGTGGGTAGTTCTCTGGCGCATGGTTCCCCCCCCCCCGTCACGTCGCCCCGACACATGACGAAGCGCCTCAATCTGCCAATGTGATTCTACAACGTATCATTACTTACGACAGCATTGACGACAGCCGCAGCCCAACTTTCTCACCCGCCTCTGAGTAATTGGATCGAGACGTAGTTGTTATTGAACGCCCGGTCGGTGCGCCTATAATTATAATAATATATCACGTTTATTTAATCCATTCCTCATTAAATGAATAATATCTTTGGTGGCTCTTGATAGCAAAGTTATGTTTGTTTTCGAAAGTTTCGGGGCCTCCTCCTTCCTCCTCCCCATTAAGGCGGTAACCTATGGTTATGTTGTCATCGGCAGAAACCCCTACCAATAAATCAAAGCTTACCCCTTCCCATCTTCAACCCCCAAACTCCTACCCCTAATGGCCTAATTGAATTTCGATTATCTAAAGATGTCACCCGAAACAATTCCCAGATGAAATATCTACTATCCATATCGTAAAACAATGCCCACTAAAATCTAATTAACTAGACTCTAATTAGGACCGGTTTAATTTCAAATTAGGTGTTGCAGACTTTGGAAATATTTCATTCGTAGTTTTGGACTAATTGATTTTGAATTGGAGAGTTTTGGTAGGACTGTTGGCCCCGCATTGCTCCCGATACTAGCTGTGACAGCCCAACGGGGATGTTGTTTTCTACATCTCTTTGGCGTCGTCGTCAAGCTAGGTCTTAAGCGACAAACAACCCCTATTGACAAGAGATATACATCCCTTCCACTTCCAATCAAGTTAACTAATGAATACTACAGAACTTGTTTGGTTTATTACTATCTGGCTGTATATTATGCAATATTGCAGTCCTGAACAGTCACATGCATTTCCTTTTTATCTTAGTCGAGCCTAATGCCCGCTGTAGGGAGCTTGCCTGGGGTGACCCTCTTCAGGTGAACAAAATATATATTTTTTTGTAGAATAGTTGAGATGAAATGTCCAAGGGTCGATAGCAGGGCTCAATGCTAGTATTCTTTTATGACTGAGGAAAACTGTTTAAAACTCAGGTGGTTAGGTTCAAGCCGACGACCTTCCGAATAAGAATCTCGTGGCTATCTTCTTAGCTAGGCCTACCTCTATCGGTGCATCAGACAAATAATGGACTTAGCTCATGTGAAGGTGGGGGCAACCAATACGGCTTGTGCTTGCTGGATCCACTCACTGACGAAGGTATAAAATTACTTCCAAAGTGACGGTTTTTATTGTCGCCTCAGACCACCAATGATCATTAAACTCACTCTTCAATATTATGTTCTAAATATTCATTGGTATATTATTTTGATCTCAAATTCATATTGCAATCCACAATAACCGCTGAACGAGAAAGAATTGTGAGAATAATTGAAATACTAAATTAAAAAAAACAAATAACCTTTATAATCATTGGTAATACCTACGTATCGTGTTTATATCATGGCTTTAGTTAATACATTTTTTACAATATTATGCTATAGGCCCAATGTGTGTTTTTCCCAATTTTTAGGCGTTTTTAACCTGAAGCTATAAGTTATTTTATATATAATTGTGAGATTATTATGCATTTAAAGTAATTTTTTGTAAATAATATCAATTATCACTTGTTGACCGTGAAAGATTTAGAAAATTAAATATTGGCATAAATTCTTCTCTGTACAAACTTTTATTTGTCTTAGGTAAAATGTAGATTCTTGATATTGCATGTGTTACGTTGGTAGCATTTGTAAATAAAATGACGAAGAATCTTGTTTAGCTCATGACTGTACCGCCTAGAATAGATAAGACAATTGATTCTGTCATTCGTCCGTTGTGTTTTTAACAATCCGCCGTACATAAAACGAGGAACGTGCGTCTCCATCTATCTGTGCTCTCGTAAGGTTATTCCATGCTGGCTTCTGATAGCGCAGCCGAGTTTGATGAATCACATTAATTCTAGACTACGTCAAGAATAAAACTAAGACGCGCTATATGTAAGGGTGGAATGGATATTATATAAACTGACAAAGCCCTAGTCAAAGATACAGACGAAATACGAGCAAAAGACAAAATGATCCCAAACAGAAAATGACAGTTTATGTCAAGAATCGTGAAACTAAGAATGTGATAAATGCAGTGTATAAGAAAACCCCCGAACGTTTAGAGAGAGATGGCGGGTAAAGTTGAACCCACCAAAGATGTCTCTTAGACATGTGCGACCTTTTCACTTGTCAAATGTAAAATGTGCGCATTCATCGTTTATTTTTTATATACAATTTTCCCGTGTTTGTAAAAGTTTATTATAATTTATTGCTTCTTTTTATTAAATAAAAGGCAAATGATTTTTTTTAATCTTTAGAGCCTATATAGGCCTAGTTCATGATCATCTTATCATATCTTAAAAATCATCAATTATTGATTAAAGAGTGCATTACACGCGTGAACGGTGATAAAGAATCAATCTATAAGATCCAGTACGCGCAATCCTCAATTAATTTTCGTATCTTCCGATTTTTTCCCCTATGTTTTAGGGGTTGGTCAGGATGTGATTTAAAAAAATAAAACGGCGGAAAAGAAAAGCTCTACGTAACGATTGTATTTTTCTTTAGATTGTATTTGCTCTAATCTAGAATTGCTTTATTTAGACATTCCCCCCTTAAAATCATTAAAACCGCACGTTTTTATTTTAAATACGTATCTAATTGTTATTTTTTGTTTCTAATTGGCTAATGAATTAGCCATATTAGATGACATTATAATATAATATGTGCAGGGTGGTTTCTACCTTATCCTTGATTTGCTTTAACCCTCGGGTTTGCATTATCACATCCATTTTGATTCGTCGCTTTCTTGTTAACGTGTAGTTGTGTTCTATTCTGTCCCATCAGTTAGATAATATCGAATAGACATTGAAATGTGTAAAACAATCAGACTCCTGCACTGGTGGTGGTTGCAGATGCTCCCAAGGCCATGTAGTGTGGGGTTCTTATGACGTGATGTTTGATGCGGCGATCTCTGTCGCGTCGCGTCACTGGTTGACTCCTGTCAGGTAAGCAAAGCCCTCTGCAAACAACACACACACAAAGCACTTGATCTGTCTGTCTGTCTGTCCGTCCGTCAGTCAGACGTCAGTATGTCCGAGGGCTTTGTTGTACGGACGTCCTAGGGTGGAATATTCCTTTGATCTGCATGAATTCGCCAGGAGGTTTTTCTGCGCGAGGAGGAGAATGGCGTGTATTGGTCAACTGTGTGCTGGTTTACTTGGGAAATAGACGACAATCGGCGATTCACTCTACTGTAGAGGGATGAAAATTATTTTCCGTGGGGTCCCTGTCATATGATAACTTACCCGACTTCGGTTGACCGACTGGGTATATTTCTTACTGAAAATAAACCTGTTCATTCCATTTGGCACACGTTTTGTATGTTACAATGACTTCGATGGGCACTGATAACTTTAGTGGCGTGTGCTCTACACCCGCATAAACTATACTGATTTAGTCCATTATTTCATGTTCTCATCCAAGTGTGCGATACCTTTAGCAGGTACTAGATGTAAGCCATTTTACAGGGCTAAATAAGTTTTAGACAAGTATCTAAAATAACTTTAATCCTATTTGCCCTCCTATTCCATTTCTGAAGTAGGTAAACTGAGACACTAATTAATAAATAAAACCCTATTATGTGATGATAGTTAAGAGGAACTGCATTAACAATCACGAGGCTAGTGGTTTAATTTATTATCACAAATTAATATTGTTTTCATAATACAATTATTATATCATTTACATTACTGCAAAACATCCCACATTTTGTTTTGAAGAATTTGCAATTGCTTATGAGAACAATCTCATTTTGACTGAAATTTAATGCTTTTGTGATATTAATTAATTAAAACCCTAGTTTACGTATTTATAGACATGCGCACTTACTAGCTTAGTGGAGTGTTATAACTGTCGACATCTTCGAATTGAGTTGAACGGGAAAATAACGCAAGTCGTGTAAAGTCGAGGAATCTTTGATGACACCCACTTTACAACCGAAGAAAAAATCGTTTAGACAGAGAGGAAAATAGAAAAAAAGATAGCAAAATAAAATTGATGACAAAATGCATATAAAGTAATAACAATTTTGTTTGTCATGTCAACCTTAATATAACCAACACGGGCCGGGTTGAATTCCCCACAGAGCCCCCCCCCCCCCGGGCGGTTGAAACGTCGCGGCGTCTGATAGTGACGCGCGAGAGTGTTCGCCCATTTCCCGTCTGCTGCTCCGGCTTCAGACGCTGTGTTTGTGTGATCGGCGTCGTGTATGTATTAATGGAATTATCCTACTCCAGGAGCTCATTCAGATGCGTGATGTACCGATACATACGTCCTGGGGGTGATGCTAATTGCTAGACTTGGTTTGGCTTTGATTACACGCTGGTTCAAATATCAAATTTGGATTGGGTGGTAATTATTGTTGTTATGAGCGGTTGGGCTTCAATCTATGTATTCATGATATATGTATTTATATTATTTTGATTAATTCATCTTTTAGCCATTATCTATAGGCTACTTGCATTTAAAATTTTAATGGCATATAATGATTTTTTTTTATTAGATATGTCTTTTTATATCACAAACCTAATTTTAAGAGCATTGTAGCGTTTTCTACCCTTGTCTCTACCGCTTGTGTTATAGCGCAGGTTTGCGTAACTGGGATATTGAAACTATGCCGTGCATAACAAATTACCTTTGACAACATTTATAGCGTAGAAACGCAAACCAGTCTCCAAGATCTTTAGCTGTCGTTATTTTCTAAGTATTACCGAGTTTGTTGCCACTAACTGTAACTACTATGCACTGTGATTTTACTTGTCATCTATGTCACTGTCATGGAGTATAATTTGGTTTGTGAAATGGAGTCTTTTAGGTAACGATGACAACTCCATATTTTTATAGCAAGATATTCCTGAATTTGTGTCCACGTTCTACTTCCGTGTATCCCTACTTACTCAAGAGTCATTGTCTCTCTGATACCCCGAGTCCTCCGTGTAACCGCACCCACCCAAACTACAATAAGATATATCGGTGAAACTCCCTTCTCCAGCACATGTATCATATATAAGCTGCTGGATATGAGTGATGGGTTAGGAGACAGAATACTAATATATATAGGAATCCTAACATCAATATTTCTTTACGCAAATCCACTCAAGTTTATAGAACCGCGATCCGACCATATATTATACTCAAGTGTACGGGTAGGACGATGTGTGTGGGGGGAAGGGGGATTCAGTGACGCAAGCTATCATACCGGTGCGCAATAGTAAACGGTTTCCTATACGGTCATCAATGTCTATACTCGGGGATTTACATATCACTACCCACGTCAAATTCCATAAGCTAGAGGTATATAGCGATATAAAATGTGTATGTAATTAGGTTTATTTAGTTGCCCTTCTTTGTACATCAGTAGTTTTTAACTGATAAATAAATAAGTTGTTTAGGTTATTGAAGGTGACATGTGAAATAGGTTAGAAGAGAAGGAATATGTTTAAAAGATGCGCTGAAAGGAATTTAATTTGTAAAAACATTGTCCAAAAATATGAAATTGACAAAACATTGATTTCAATGGGGTTGATTGTGTAGAAATTACCATCATGGCTTCTCTCATTGGCGGTAGCTGGGGTCTGGGCGAAGCCAGCGCGGAGCCTTTTCCGAAGGAAAAAAATTCAACATTCTATAGTTATTTCGTCATGTTTTAACTGAAAAGTGGCAACTCAAGGGTTGCCGTTTTTTTATCATGGATACTTAGATCATTTTAGGCGAAAAACTTCAATTTGATTGCCCAAACTAAACCATCATGTGTATAAAAGTATGTTACGCACAATATTGGAGACAGTTTTGAAATAAATAGCTCAAAAACAAAAACAATTTCCTGCCCTCAGACTCTGTAAACGATCAATGAGGTTTTACAGCAAGATGATCTCTTGGGCTATTAAAACCGTAATAGTGGCTAACCAATCTATCTTTATTCAAAATCTTGTTTAAAACCAATTTTATTATTTTATACCAATCTAAAAGGAAGCTTTGCAGAAACGCAAGCATGGTGCTGACCAAATATGATGTGTTGGAAAAGTAACGGTTTCCTATTATCGGCCCAAATTCTTGACATTGGTGTATTACTATCGCTCCACGCATCTAAGCAGACTTATAGCATCGAAGAAAGGTGTAGAAGGATAGATGCCACCTGACACAATAGATATTTACGAATAATAATTAGATCTTAAGGTACGACCGTATCATCAGTTATACTTGTATCAAAGGTAAACAGTGGTATACGAATTTTTTTAAAGATGCGCCGTGAAAAATATCGGTAATATGACAGTAAACGACAAATAAGTCCATGAATTTTGTAAGAACTGCCATTCTGGTGCTGTGGCTTTTAAGATACTTAATATTATTGGATATTTAATCATTAAAATTACAGAAGTTCTTTTCAGTTCCTGGTTCTAAGCCTGGCTCTATCCTAAGTCTTCAAATCCTTGATTGGGATTCTTTTACAAAAAGTGTGAACTAGATTTAACGACCCGGCACCTCCACCAAAGTTCAAACATTATGTTGATTGAAATAACAATCGAGTTAAAAAGAGAATTGCACCAGATCTACCAACTTGTTACACATTGTTTTACTCAACCAAGAGATAAACTGAATTAAGAACCCGGCACTCCACCAAACATTATGTTTCTCGAAATAAGATCGAGTTGAAAAGAGAATTACGCCAGCTTTACTATCTTGTTACAAATATAAGGAATATGATTGCCAACAGATTTCGATTACAACAATAAATTGTTTTTTCATCTTTATTATATTGATTTAAATTTGATTTTTTTTTCTAATGCAAAATCCTGTTAATAGCTAATGTATATAGTTAAAAGTTAAATCTTTCTAATGATAATTTTTATTTTAGTTAATTTTTAATGATAGTCAACCAGTTTTTTAATTTCTTGAATTGTCTTTATTGCTTACGTTATTTTTAATATGCATTTATACGTGTCTGCGTTGGTACATTAAGTGTTACGTGACTGGCGTTGTAGGACTGTAACTACAGTTTAAATGTGCTCTACCTTAAAATACAATTTCATCATACATGTATACAAATTGTATTTAATCGTCTCTAGCATTGCCTGCTTTTGTTTCATAGTGTCAGATACTAGCTTCCCTAATTTTTAATTACATATTTTCTCTTTTCAGGAAGACTATGTTATTATTTTTATTTTAAAATTTAATATCATAATGTTAACGTACCCGGTACGAATATAAAAATTAATATAGAGCACTTCAATTTCATTTAGTTTAATTAAATTAAAATTTCCACCACGAACATAGGAAGATAGTTTGTGACACTATAGTTTCTAGCATATTCGTAATACATTGCGTGTTAATATCTTGAACAAAACATTCTACCACAGAACATTTATTTTTGTGAATCGAATTGTTCGACGAATGATTAAGCCGGTATCACACAAGGTCGTTTAATTCGACGACGAATAAGCAAAAGAAGATGGAGAAGGACCCCTCTGTAGAAATATCCCTCTGATTAATGAAAAACACGTGATTGATTCAAAGTGTCTCCTCAATGCAGCGGGATAAGGGCTGGGGGGGGGTGATGTTTGGTTTCGAGGGGTTTAAAAAGGGAACGAAAAACTATAATGGTTTCTCATTGATTCATTCTGATGACATCTTCAGATTTCGAGTTGTGTTTTTGAAGGGTGGCTGACATTAGAAAAATTGCAACTTAATTATAAAATTCTTTGCTCTTCCAACCTTTCGCATTGAAAGCATCAGAACGCATGACATTTTCCTTTGCATTGAAAAACGTAATTAAGTACGGGAATTGAGGTTTTTAAATTGGAAGACGTGTATTATTCTCGCATCTTAAAACAATTTGCTTATCTGTATTTGCTCACGTGTGAATTCCACCACCAGAATTGACGTATTGAGCTCTTTAAAAGTTGTATTGCTGTTGTAGACATACATTTAGAAGCATTAACTAAATAATTTATGTTCCGTATACGATTCATTTATATAAATATTCTAATAATATAATATTGTTTGTATGTATAAAATAAATACTTGTCATTAATTAACATGTTTAACATTACACGAACCGTCAATGTGCTTCACTTGGTTAAATGCCGATATATTCTGTATGTATGCGATGCCTCTTGATGAATACTCAAAAGTCAAAAAAAAAAGTTAAGGTACGTAGGCCTAATCAAACTAGGTGGTTGAAAATTTATAATACATCATACTGAATTCCATTTATATATGATAGAATGTATTTATTTGTTGTCTATTCTTTTCAGTTATAATAACTGATAAAACAAATGAGGCCAATAATAAAACAATTAATTAAATTGAGTTTTCAGCCAAACAGTCGTTCTAATTTTTAAAATCAATAAAATGGCAAAATTAAATATTTAGTTAAATCTTATAACCATTTTTAAGGTAAACGAAACTATCCAAACTTCTCCGTATTTCAATTCCTAACAATTATCACTCTAATTAAACTCATTCGAGATTACACAACACATTGTCCTGTGTCACTTATACTGTCCGTCGCTCTATGAACACGTGTGATAACGATAAGTCTTCGTGCTTCGTGTCATGTCGTCGGTTTTCATTCTAAGTACACGTACGCGTCAGGTGTATCCAGCTTGGTGCACCAATCACCGGCACAGACGGGGGGAGAAGAACACGCCCTTTTCGCCTGCAATACGAAACTAATTGCAATTATATTCGTTCTGTCATTGCGCGACTTGCTTACTTTGCTAGACTTGTATCTGGCTGCATCGTTAAATTGCTAATTGCAGACTGAGGAACTTGCTTGTTTTTTTGCAAGCCATTGCATAGTAAAGAATATATTTGTTTTTTGTCTGTTTGTTGTAATGTATGTATGTATGTATGTATGTTGTATGTATGTATGTATGTATATGTAGTATGTATGTAGTATGATGTATGTATGTATGTAGATATGTAGTATGTATGTAGATGTTGTAGATGATGTATGTATGTATGTATGTAGAGTAGTCATATCGATCTTCGCAGAAGTAATGTTAAGATGAATGTTAGGATATGTAGAATCTGGTCCTCTTTTCGCAGATTGACACGCACTGATGTATCGTATCATTCCAACGACAGCCGTCTCGTAATTATAACGCTGAGGGGTATTAGAATAGTTCATCATTCTGGCAAGAACACATATATTGATCGCAATTCAAAGCCTGTTCCGCACGTCTTTAAATTCAAGGGAAAATAAGCTATGCTACAGGAATAAATTAAGAATTATTAATTTCTCAAGTTTTCTAAGATTGATGAGAATGGGGGAGGAAAAATTCATCTCATACAAATTTGAATAATCGCCCCTGATTTAGTTATGAAAAAATCCTATTATTCATCACTGAGTTTTAACGGGTTTTGTATTTTTACTGTAAAATGCGATAGAATGAAGTTCTCCATAGTTGGGTTGGGGGACGATGGCTGATTCTGACAAATTGAATGTTGGGTCGGCTTGCCTCGTTATACTTTCTTGGAAGTATAAGTATATAACTGACGGGGCGTCGCGTCCAATACCACCCAGGTAAAACTAGAAATAAATAGTTAATTGCGCAATAAATTACCCATACGTTGGCTAGGAGACTTTATTACAGGAGTTAACGGCAAAACAATTCCTTGGTCAGTGAAAATAGACCGATTCATCAAGATTTTCAATGAATTGACGACGTATTTAAACTTAATTCGTATTGGATTGTGGACAACCGAAAGCGCATTTGCTCTAATGATCTGGCCGAGCACAAAGACATTCCCGATTCACACTCAAAGTGGGTGATTTAGGCGCTCTGGACATGACGATCGTAACGATGTTTACAGCAGTTAGACCTGCAGATCTAGTCGCTCTAAATAACCGCAGAAGTGAAAAGGTGCTTAATAAATTATCTGCGTGTCCGACTAAAAATAAACACTCATTAATCCTGATCGCACATTATATTGTTTCCTAAATCTAGTTCGTGCGAGAGTTGTGCAAGTACTTGCGTCTAATTGCAGTGCACTTCAATAACACCATTATTGTAAACACCATTGTTAACAGTAATAGCTTGCGAATCCTACGTTGAAATACTTGGCAAAGCAACGTTGAATGTGCGTAGCTTCCCTACTGTGCAAATCTTAGTTTCAAGTCTTACCTAAACACACATAACAAAAACTTGTAGAAATACAGCCAAACCTTACACACTCAAAAGAAATGAGATCAAAAAAAAGGGCCAAGCTCATCTACCCTTCCACATTTGCGCATTCTTAATTCATAAACTTTACAGTGTCCCATAACAGCATCCTCGAAAAGCTTGGCAAAATAAAATTTTGCGATTATTAATTAAATAGTTCATCCAAGTTCTTTTTTCTAATTAATTTAAAACGTAATAACATGCAAAATTTTATTTTGCCAAGCTTTTCGAGGATGCTGTTATGGGACACTGTACGTTTATGAATTAAGAATGCGCAAATGTGGAAGGGTAGATGAGCTTGGCCCTTTTTTTAGATCTCATTTCTTTTGAGTGTGTAAGGTTTGGCTGTATTTCTACAAGTTTTTGTTATGTGTGTGATCTCATTACTTTTTCAAGTTCCATTACAAAATTATATGTTAAAATATAATAATTTTATCAAAGTGATTAATTTCTATGGTATTAGCAATAACAATATAGGATGTAAAATATCTAGACCCGGATTCATGTACATCCTGGGTATAGGTGGTATAACCATGGTATAACGACGGTATAAGGACTGGACCCCAATTCTTTAGTTCGTGGGAGATGACTGTTGAAAACGCAATTTGAAAACGAAGTCGTTTTCGTTTGACACTTTAAAAAGATATGCGTATAGCAAAGAGCTCGAAAAAGTTCTATATTTATTCTAGATGGCAGTGCCTTCATAAAAGCGGGCCAATCGAAAGACGAGTTGCGTGAAATGATTTGATTGTTGCAATTATGTAAACAAACAGATGAGCAAGCGCATATTATTTTGACACCTTGCTTCGACATTGTGTTTGTGTGTATTGTGTGACAGAACTATGTTGTGCTGGCCTAGGGTTGGCTAGGCTTGCCAAACATGTAATGTAAGTAATAATTTTATAGTCCTATAGCCTAATGGAACTTTAGACCTACACTGTTGTATTATAAATAATTTTCTACATCTGGGCCTAGGTCAGGGACGGTTTCTGATTTGTTTTATGAGAGTATAATAACAACTTTTCTCATTTCACACATAGAAGCAAAATTTAAAATGTCCGCCATTTGTTTACGTATCGCACTTTCCCGCCGTACTCTGCTTATACCGTCAACAAGTGTCAAGTAACTATGGTTACTTGTTGATTGTATAAGGCTATTTTAAAACCTTTTTTTGGAAGCCTTCCAACAAACTTTTTCAACTTTTTTTTTCAAAAGAGACTATAATACTATAACCTTAATGTCCATGTAAAATATGAACATTGTAGTCCCACCCGTCTGGTCAGAATCGCGGGCCGACGTATTAGATGTAAGTAGCAGTAGTAGCAGTAGTAGTAGGAGTAGCTAACATCCTTAAAGTGATTTTGAGCATGTTTCAATCCATTTTTTCTACCAAGTAAGAATGGTCGTACCCCAATAAAATTTAGCATGTGTTGTCAGGTACCTAAATCCCCTCGATTGTGATAGTTTTCAAGTTCACATCACGTTACATGACGGCTGGGTAACACCTCGAAATCACCCCAACTCTGCTTGGTGTATAAGGTGCTTGAGTGTGTAGCGCACCGCGGCTTGGCTGCGGCGCCCTAACGGGCACCTAGATAAAGAAAACTCTTCATTCCCTGTCGTCCCAGTCCGATTTCTCCAATATCCACGGAAGTTAGGCCAACATATAATATTGTTTTACATCTGTGGGTATTCAATATACAAAATGTTGATTATAGATTACTGTTCATCGTTTTTTCTCTGTTACTTGCATGGCTTGACATACAAAAAACGGCGTCTGGGCAACTGAATACACATTTTCGAGCCTTGTTTTAGTCAAATACTCGTTTTAATGTGTCTTAGTCAGACGGGCGAAGCAGATCTTGCTACAGAAGATCAAGAAAATTGATTTTCCGATTTTCCGGAACATTGATAAAGTTGTACTAAACTAATTAAAAAACGATTTGAACTAAAAAATGTTGTTGATTCTAGATTTGTGCACATACAGTTATGAATTTTAAAAAGCAAACCCAAAATCTCCCCCCCCCCCCCCGCCGTTTCTTCCCCGCGACACGCGACGTTGTATGTGTGTCAGTATGTCTGGTCTCTCTCTAGGGTTCTTTTAAATTCAGTCATGTCTATGGTTTGTCCCTTGAGTGTGGATACCTACGTGGCCTCAGTGTTAGCGTCTATATCAACGTTTGGCAGACCTACTTCTTGGTTACATTTTTTTTTATCTAATCCATTTTGATTTTTTGCTCAATCTCCTACTTTATGTATTTGCAATTTTACCTAATGGAATTTGTTTATATCATATGTTTGCATACATATTTTGTTCATCTGAGGTGGGTTGCGGTATGTAATTGATAATTATTTCTTTTTTTTTACAATCAGTTTTTAAAACTTTCATAATAAGTACTGTAAATGTTGAATTACATCTGATTGTTAGGGCGTTGTTGTAGCGTTGCTCCTACCTTGTTACAACTGACGAAGCTTCTTGCAACCAGCCACGTGGATTGTAGGCTCATCTCATCGTGGGCGATTAACCCCCTCCCACCACCCCCATGTCACACGATCTATGTCAACAAATAACTTCTTAATTATCTCGCCATTTCTCGTCAAGTATTTTATTATTTTTGAACGTGGGTTGGTTTATTTTTTGTGTTTAACAATTTAATGATAATTAGGGTGTGGTCTAGTGTCGTCCTGTTTTAGGTCTCATTTATAAAATTAATTAATTAATTATCAAAAATTGTACACGCCGTGTGTCTGATATTAGACACAATTCTCCTTGGCCACACCCCTGTTTGCATACCAGTCTGTTGCGTGGTAAGGTTGACAAGTAGTTTATTAATCTAAAAGTCGACTCGAGGGAGGACAATATGGCTTTCACTCTTTAGCTTGATGCGTCAAAATAATTAGCTGGTAAATGACATCTATTAACGGAGTAATTAGTCTGTGTACGTGACGTGACATTAATGTTGTTTCGTTCTGCCCCTGATAGTCGTCTTAATAGTGGTTCAATACACGTTACACACATTTGTCAAGATACACATTAAATAGTAGAGTAGTCTATCTATATCATAACAGTCATATTTTCAAGTCAACTTATCATTTGCTCCACAAACAAAAAAGCAATATACATAGTAATTTAATATAGTTGTTACTTGTTATTGACCATTGATCATGACTGTGTCAAGTTACTCGTCAATTTTTCATGTACACTAATACTCAAAGTTTGATTTGAATCCTCGACACACTTCAAATATGAGGTAAAAATTTCATTTTTTCATTAAAATATTTGAATAATTAACGTATCAAAAATACGTTTGCTAATGATTAAATCAATTTGTGGGCCTAATGATTTAGTCTTCAAATTGATTATTTTTTATTTACCTGGAACTCGTGTTCAAAATTCAAAGTAGTTATCCTCATTTGAGTATATTTGTCTAAAGCAACGTCTTTAGTCATTATCCATGCAGCATTGTATTGCACCAATCTAATCTCGATGCATAACCCTATGAACGCCTTTCAGTGAATAACATTGTTTTGCTTTTGCAGGGACCTATTCCACGAACAGAATACATTTGTTTACCATTTTCTTCTAACACTAATTAAATTACCCCCTTGAACAACTGATTCGTTAATTCTACACGTAAACCTGCTAGGCCATGCAACTTAGCAGAACAGGGTATCCACATTTATAAATTCCGATGACACCGTATTAGTCCCTATCTTTACATAACATAACCTCTTATAATCCGAACATTTTCTTAATGTACGCCATTTTAATTTTACCCATAAGATGGTTATTACTAAAAATAGTAGCTTTGCGCGCACCGGGGCAAGAGATAAAGTGTCTTTTCGTTTCCATTTTGAAATCTCTCGTTAGAATCGCCGCCCCCTCCACCCCCGTTTGGTATTTACTCTCGGGGATAATCAAATGTATTTTGCATACGAATCGCATGAAGAAGGTGGCGGGGGGAGGCGATAAAGGGTTCATACTATCTTTGCTATAGAGGATGTTGGATTTTCCAGTTTTAATCGCTCCTTGTAAGAGCCATGCATACAGCTCCTTGCTTGGTAGGTCCAGGCACAAAAGATAATGGGACTCACTAGGATATATTAGACTACACTTTCTTATCTCGACTCTCGCTTTTATCCATTAAAGAACACCTCCATCGGGGACTTAATTTTAATTCAAATAAAAAGATCATTCAATCAGATTGAGGATTACTTTGCATTAAGAAAAGTTTGTTCGGTAACCGTGTAGACTGTAGAAGATACAGAGACGAGCGACTTCGGAAGGAAAGTGTGATTTCGTTGTTTTGTTGGGTGGCATTCTTCGTATGTATATTGATTAGTTAGAGATTCTTTTAAATATATGGATAAAAGGTCTGATTAAGGATCTCGATCGTTACATAAAGAAGCGTTTGTTTAGTGTTAAAATTAATCATCAATCAATCGTTGTTATAGCAAATAACATGGCTGTTACTGTCTGATATCCGAAGCGACATTTACAATATCCTTATAGACTCGTTGATGTTTTTGTAATGGTTTTCTAGGTCTTAAAAATATGACTATAACACTTTAATTATTTAAATACGTGCATCATTCAGATTTTATTTAAATGAAACGTCATCGTTGATTCGTTGACCGTTGGCAGTTTATAAAGATTGCTTAGTAGTGTTTATTTGTTTCACAAGTTTAGGGCTGTATTATTTCATAAGACGCATTAAATATTTTAAAATCAACTTTAAACCTATTTAAATAACGTATAGGCCTACACACTTATTTTATGCTATTGGTGATTTAAGTATAATTCGTACATTTCAGGTAAAAAATTACCATTTCTGTGTATTCTTCAGATGTGTCAGGTTAATACAAGATGTGCTTTTATCGATTTACGGTGTTTTGACACTGACACCTGATAGCGATGAACCGCCCTATGTTTGACTACCCCCATCTTACACCCTTGTCCGCCATCGCGCATCACCCAGCCGACAATTCATTAGCACGTGTAGAACGCAAGAAGACGTCCCTGATAAATACAGCGTAGCAAGATTACCACTCGAAACATTAACAGTTCAATTGCCGAGACAATTCGGACATCAACCCCTCGTCTTATCCCCCCCCCCCCCCTCCCTTCTCAAGCACATTCCGACAAAACACGCGCATACACACGCACATTAACACCGGGGAGATATTAGAGCGCATATTTTTTTTAATTACACCCAGACTTGTATATAAATTTATAATTATGAACCATTAATTAAGACCGTCTTATAGAGTATAAGCCTGGGCCTGCACCCTATATAGTGTGGTGAGGGGAGAGGGGCTGTGAAGATAAGTCCTCCAAAGAAAGCGTGGGGGATTCTTAGGACATTTAATATCCACGCGATGTTTTGTGCATGGATGTTATGGATGTGGAGACAACTCATCAAATGCTTAATGTTCAAGAGTCTCGATCACAACTCATGGTCAACACTTACTGGGATGTCGTTGTCATGTGTTTGTCTCCTTTTATGAGTATAGTTTCCAAAATATTTATGTAATATCCAAGTTCAAGTTTAATATTTCACATGACTCGAACGGAATGCCATTATTACAATCAACACATAGCACAAGTTTTGGAGTACCTTATAATAGGGAGCAAAGCATGCCGTTATTATAATATACAACATTTGTGCTATTAGGAGGGCATGTTTATAAATCATACCAGGGGTTTCTTTGGTGGAGGTGCCGGGTTCATGACTATCCCTGTTTGTAAGCCCCACCCCCAAACCATCATGGTCACCAAAAACATTCTGTAAGGACATTTTTAAAAAATCAATCGGATACAACCACACACATTGATTGTTTTGTTGATACATTTCTTTTTGATCAATTATAGATGAACGATTTGACTGAAGAAAATATGTGTGTGTGATGCTATAGCACCATTGAAATAGGACTATTTATTAATGCGTAACATTCAGGTAGGTTATGTCGAGCCCCTAAGTAGCTAACTATACGCTTCCTCTGCTATTTATAAATTTCACATTCAGTCAACCAATTATGATAATGGTAAAGTTTACGGTACTATCCATATGTATTTTAAGTCAAAGTGACATTGATCATCATTATAACTATACCATCAACAAACCTATACTATCATTATCTATACTTTAACCAAAAAGTGCGTATCATGTGTGCAATTGTACATTATTGTCGTTGTATTCTTCCAAACCACGATACCAACCTTGCAAAGCGGAAACCTAAAGGCAGCGGAAGTGTCTTACCTCAAACAAGACTCATTCTAGCGGTTTGTTCATTTCCGGTAACGAAAAAGTCTAGATTTTTGACGTCATTGAAATAGTTCTTAGTATTTCCTTTTTCGCGCGAGGAAGCATGAAAATCTTTGTTCATCTTTGATTCTTTACTTCATACTTAATATTGAATTCTCATTTGAAAATTCTTTCCCCACAAACGAATGAATATTCGAGTTTCCATTAAGTAGTTCAGTACTTCTTTAGAACACAAAGACTTTTAATTATCTTCTAGTATTTAGCAAATCTTTCCGGCCGTTGTTCGCAGGAGTTCAAAGGCGATTGAAGTTCAAGAGGAGTCGAGTCTGTCCAAGATTGAATTGAAAGGAGGTGGTTTGCGGAGTCGTTTCACACCGGAAACCGGAAGCGTAATATCCCTCATGCATCACGTTCTTTTCAACCGGGAGATCTTTTTGAATTTAGTCGACGACGACGACGTTGGTGGTGGTGAAAATCGTCGCCCAACACGCCACGTATCGCGCGAAACAAAGTGCGATAAATAAGTAGTATAATTTAGATATTTGACAAAAAATTCATCTCGACAATACTCGAGGTAGGTAAGGGGTTCTTTGTCACGAAATGTGCGTCCTCGTTATAATCAGGCCGATAACTCACGGGGGTTTTCTAAAAGATTCGGGGAGAAATCTGTGGCACAATTGTCACCTCGGCCATACAGTTTAGCACGCGAACGGTACAATGGGCCGACGAAATATGGCCGACCTTTATTTAGAAAGTTTTCAGACTTGCAAGATGTATATAAGACATTGTCCAAGTATGGTCCTCGGATAGGGGATGCTGTACGTGTCATCGTTATATTCCATATACCTCGTGTGATCAGATCGTTAATCCAACTCTGGTTTATTCTACGAGGTAGTTCAGATGATTGTTGTTAATGATGGGGGGGGGGGATTTTCTCCCTATCGTCTTATGTCGTTTGGTGGTTTCATTATAAATTATAATAATCTCTTTGTGAGCCAGTTGCAGGATGAGCAATAAGTCGTCCGTTGCTGGAAACTCGATCTATGATTTCCCCGTGCAGCGATTGTTGATACAAATAAAAATTCATTGCATAATTAACAATTGTAGAATATCCACCACCTATTCCAACTGATAAAACACACAAGAGTATGCTTCTCAAAATCACGTCATCATTCATCGAGTCGGTGATCACGTACGCGTCCAATAGAGTGAAAAAAATATAGGACATGCGTTTTAGGCAAATTGATGTTTCGTTTGGCCGACTGACACCAAGGTGTCTGAAATTTTGAAAATATGCTACAAATGTGGAAATATAGGGCTCTGCAGTAACACATTTCTAAATTTTGTTTAAAATGATTTATGAAAATTAAATTAGTTTTCACGAATTTTGATTTTGTTAAAAACTCCAAAATTGACTATATTCGTGATTTTTTTCTGGCTGATTAAGACAAAATTTTGAAAATCTATGACCGCAGGGCCGTCCATGTATGCTTCATTGACAACTTTGCAAAGTTCATATACGTCGGATGCATCTTGGCCGAGCGAATAGCTATTTACTAACTGCTTAATGTGTCTCATTCCCTCTGAAGTTTTATTGAATTAAGAATAAGCAACAAGCCTTTACCTGACAGTACCGGCGAAACAGAAGACTCGCCAGCATACAGTGACGTAAACAGGATTAATACAAGTGTCGCACGATGTTTTCGAGAAGACTAGTGCGAGTGCCGTTTGTCATTGAGGATTGCAAGGTATTAAATACACCACAGAAACCCGGGCCTTCTTCGCATCCCGTCTGTCGTCTTGTCTTTGTATAAACAGCGAGTGCGGTGCGGTGTGGTGTGGTGTGAGGCATTTGTCTCGTGTCGCGACGCCTCGCGCTAAATCATCTTCAATAAGCTGAGCGGCTAGAAGATAGTGACAGTTATTTCTAGTACCATACCTGGTCTAATGTATGTAGGGTTTGTAGTTTACAAATATTGCAATTTAATTAGAATTACGGATGTGTTTATAACTTATAAATTCATCTCGAAATTGTAAAAAGGTCAAAAGGAACGAAAAGATACTTAATTTAAGAAAGTATTATTATTTATTTACAAATGTGTCTAAAATTAATTTTTCCACACACTTCCCTTGATTCTTCATTGTGTGGGGATATCTTCATATATGTATTACACACAAGTCAAATCAACGTGAATTTGTTGTAAACAACTATTGCTACTCCCACTTGACTTTTTCTACGGCGTAAATTTCTTCAACACATTTTTTCCTACTCCCAGTCTCACGACACACTACTATCAAATTTAACTCGAAAGTAGCATGTGGAACATCGAGATGAAACGAAATTAAAATACAACACTCATTATACATGTACCTGCAAAGCGTAAACGATCGGCCGGACTTATTTTCTCCTTATTTATTTTATTAAAGCACAGTGTTAGCCATTTTCTATTTTTATTTTATTTCCGGTACATTTTCTTAAAAACAAACATACACAAAGCTTCAATGTGACACGAATATTCACACATCTACTCCATTTTGAGCGGCTCCTTCTCGTCCTCTTCCCAACCGTTGTCCTGTTTCGGTGCGCTCCTGAAGGATCCATTCTTCCTGCTCTCCTCGATATCCATCGCTAGCCCGTCGTACAACTCCTTGAAGACGAACCCGTCCATGCTGAGCGCCAGGTAGTGTAGGATCAGCCAGTCGGAGAAGTAGCACTCCTGCATTACCGTCTGCATGCTGATCGGGTCGAGGGGGACGGCGCACACGTACTTGGATATCCATCTGATGAACAAGAGAGAGACATAGAACAAGGAACGAGTCTTTGACGGTACTAGGAAACGCTCAGTTGGACGCGTTGATAAGCGAGCACGTGCTATAGCTAGACCCACATTGCACATTTTTTTAAATTTAAATTTGCGACGTTTTGCTGTCCACAGGGCCATGTTGTCAATATTTTTTATTATTGCCAAGGTATTTGGGTAAACCCGTGTGTAAACCTTTACTTTGTGGATAAAATCACCACCATCTAGAGGACCTTGACTCCTTGGGAAAACTATTTAAACTCTTGTTGACAAATAATAGACTGCTTCTCGAAAGTATTTTGCACTGCCTCCTAGATTCGTCGTGGCTCCTCGTTCCCTGCCTGTCCATGCAACATGGTTTGATTGTTGAAGACAATTCGCACTTTTTTCCCACAGCGCTAGTTACCGTCCCCAAGAGTTTTTTTTGTTTTCGTGTTTACATACGATTGCATACGATTCAAATGTCATCATGCCAGAGTTAAGCTATATTTTTCTTCATAATAGGCAATGATGCGTGCAAGAAGTTGTAAAATACCGGGATGCCATTATCTAAAACAAGTAAGCCTTTCTTTGCATGACTACAGGGAAATAAGGAAATTGTGCCACCAGGCCCCCCCCCAGACTCCCCCTTATCACGCGCCACTGCTGATGGAAAGCATGTGGAAAGTAATATTGTTTAGCTCTGGCATAGTCAAGACTAGGGCCCGAGTAGGCTACTTAAGCTATTGATTTTGATGTGATTAGGAATAGGAGGCATAGGCCCTATAGATAAAAATAACATGCCTATTAGCCCTTGCTTTATATTATCAAACAACAAAGCTATCAATATCTACTTTTTGTTTAATTACCAGCATAATATAACTAGACAAATTGGTATATTACTATTCTGCAAACCATGATAAGTGATGTACGTATACAAAATACGATCTAAAAACATTCAATTAGTTGGATTAACAGTAAAATACATGGAAGATGACATTTAATGTGACAACAACATCAAAAACAAAAGAAAGCTCTTGGGGACGGTAACTAGCGCTTTGGACAACAATTAACACTGTGCGCGTGGACAGGCAGGTAACGAGGAGCCACGACGAACATCTAGGAGGCAGTGGTATTTTGATTACTTCTAGGTGGCAGTGCATTAGAAACTTCGCGCGTCTTTTCGTTGCCATGGCAACGTTACTTTTGTTATAATTAATTTCCATCTACACTACTTATCGGATCAAAATAAATATAACATATTCGTGGCCGGACGGACATTCTAAATGATTTGGCTATCTCAGATTTTGTCGCCGTTTTAGTTTGAAAAAAATCTTTCGATTAACTTAATGTAACTTTTTAACTTTTTGAACGATTTTGCCACAAAACTAATGGCATTCAATCGAGAACGAAGCTTGCGGATGGTCAAAATTTCAACTCGATCCGAGCCTCCGTTCGAACGTTATGGCGAGACAAAAAAACAAAAAAACAAACAAACAAACAAACAAACAAACAAACAAACAAAAAAAAAAACAAAACAAAACCAGTGACTAATTTTTCCGGCAGAGTCAAATGGAAACGCTCGCTTCGCTCGCTTAATCAACATCGTTTAAGTGTCTGCTCATTTCAATGTTATTTGAATTTCACTTTCTGTGCAACTAATCCCAACATTGTTGTTTCCGTTTTAACATTTATGTCCTCACTTCTTCAATGGTATGTTTGTTTATTTACTTTGTATTCAAGAATCTATTCAAATGTGGTAGAATGATCTATTAGACAATGTTGGAAAACATTACAACTGAAAAATGGTGAGAAGGAAAATGATTTCGTTCTAAAAAATATGAAACTAGCTTCTCATGTATTCTACTCAACGATTGAAGTAAACGGTAATATTATGGGTGATGGTGGTTATATTAGTGGCATTCAAATAAGTTCTAGACGAAGATTTACCAGTATATGATTGCGGTCATTGCAACTACTGACCAAGCAAAGAGCAACTTACACGTTGAAGGCCATACTCCTGGAGTGAAGTATGAAGCTGGCTAGTCTGAACAGCAGCGCTAGGACGGTGATGGCGAAGAGGATGATGAACCAGAACCACAGGAACACGTAGATCTTTTCGTTGACCACGTTGAGCGCCATGACACACAAGGCGTCGTGCTGCTGGATGGAACCTGAGGGACCGTACTTGTGGAAGGTGCACTTGGTAACCTAGAGAAGATCGGACACATTAGCTGGACGATAGCGTGTTGCAAGGTCCTCACTGACTGTAGGCCGTTCCTGGGACCATAGGCGCCGAGTACGGGGGGGCGACGGGGCTCAAGCCCACCCAGCTGTGATTCAGGGGGGCTCAGCCCCCCCTGCGGAGCAAGCTCTAAAGTGTATAAGTGAAAAATTCCAAGGGTTCAATTGCTAACAGGAGTTACCAGATTTGTTTACTAAATGGCCCTTCGAGTTCGAGTCAATGCATATCGACAAATTATGTCTTTTTCCCACTTCACGCGATCATTCTAGGGTTGCTGACTGATGTGTGGCTAGTGTGTCATGGTTCTTTGGCAGTCCGTCTCGCTCGGCCCCCTGTGGCGAAAATTAGTTTTCTAACGACATTTTAGGAGAAAAACTGTCAATAGAGCAGTGCACTTTTGAATGACCCTATATAGTCATAGCATTTCACCTGAGAGAGTATTATTAGTTGCATGACTACCCGATCTTTATGGGTAGTTATTTGTTTGATGTGACTTATTGAAGCAAATCTTTCATCGTATTTTTACACGTGATATATCGTTTCAGGCCATCAACAAAATGTAGGCCCAAAAAAATTTCACCTACGGTGTAAGCCTCCGGCGGCTGGGGCTTCGCCCCGGACCCCAGCTGTTTCCACATTGAGCCCCCCCACCCAAATCAAAACTCGGCGCCTGTTCCTGGAACACTTGATATGCGACTTATTTCCCTAATTCTGGATGAAGGATATCATCGACGTTAATGTTATCACCATATGAACATAACTAAAACCATAAAAACGCGATCAGTGTGAACACTGCTTCGGAGACAAGATGCTGAAGGCGAAAGTATGGTGTACCTCAGGTCCTATTCCTATTAAATTGCTGCTCTACAAGTGATACATTTTTTTCAAAATTAGGTGGTAGAAGAGCTTTGGTTTAACTCCCGAGGATCTAAGCCACCCAGTGCATCTTTCCCTGTAGTCAATACCTATTTCTAGAGCTGCTGCCACAAGATCATTTTCGAGCATCAGCACATGGTAAGATGCACATGATAAGATGCACATGCATATGGTAAGAATTGGCAAGAGCTAGATTTGGTTCTTGACCAGATAAAGACGGCGATAACAGTGTTACATTTTTACTAGTCTTGCTCTTTTGTCATCTAATTATTCTTAGTTGAAAAGTTTGAAGTTCTCGCCAAGCGCTGGAGTTACAATGGATATGAAAGACAAAGTCCATGACCATCCACTGATTCCTTGCAATACTATTGCTAAATTGACCGCCAATGAAGACAATCTCTATTCCACTGTACCTTGGGGAAGATAACGTCCATGGGATGTAACAGGTCGTCAGGGCCGTCCCCGGTGGCGAGTTCCCCGAGTCCGATGAACTGTCCCCCGAGGAAAGCGTCCATGATCCAAACCTGCATGACGACGTTGAGCAGGTTGAGAACCTCGCACGTGATCAGGCCGAGCGCCCACACGCGGTTGATGTGCAGACGCTCGAGGAAGGAGGCCCTCACTTTGCTGACCTTACCCTCGAAGTCCTTCCGAGAGGGCACCACGATCTTGGCCTTCTCGTCGAGCGTGTGCGGTGTGTCGCGGGAGGCGAGGGCCGCGCGCTCGAAACCCAGAGGCCATCGACTGCGCAGAACAACCAGAGACTTTGTAGGCCCGTTCTTACTAAATAACGGTGGCCGAGTGCCTTTGGCAGAGTTATAGCTTCCCACAAAGAAGACATCTTCCAAGGCAAGACATTTTGTGCCCTGAACTTATATTAATATATCTACAATACAATATGGGAACCCTCAATGCGATCGGAAGGGGATCATAATGGAAGTTCATCAAATAGTAAGAATTGTTTGGGGGAGATTTGGATTGCACAAAGAACCATTTTGAAAATTAACTTTGCTATCTGGGCCTAGTTTCTAGTACCTTTCTTAACTCGTAAGCCTTAAACCCCTTGCTAGCCTTTACCAATTACCAGTCAGCAAGAACTAACAATGTTTCTGTGATTGTTTGTTATTTCCTTGTAAATTTAATACCTTTAGGAAATGTACAGGAATATGGTTTTTACCTTAACTCCACCTAACCCAGGGTTAAAATTGTACGGTAACCAGCCCCTGGAGATTACAAGATAGTGGGGTAATTGCATCAACCGGAACGTATACTAATATCCCCATTTAAGTCCCATCCGGTCCCATCACAGTCTTATTTTTAGCTGGGTGGTGGCATATAGTATAGTATGTACCCGTACTGTGCATGAGAGTGAAACTTAGCGCTGGACGTACCTTGATGCGACCTCCCTCAATGCGCTTCCAGATGAAGTGAGGCAGGTAGAACAGCAGGGCCTGGCCGAACAGCACGAAGGGCACCCACTGGTAGTAGGCGTGACGTATGATGGGCTCGTCGGGCATCATGGGACCCACGCCGGGGTGGGGGGCCATGCCCCCTGCGTCCTGCGAGGAGTTGAGGTGGCGCACGACGGTGAAGGTGGTCGTGAAGAAACAGAAGGTGTTGATTACCTGCGCGAGAGGAGAAGAGGCATAAGACGTAACTCGAGAACTTGCTCAACTGAGCAGTGAGATAAGAGGCATAAAACATTAGAACTCGTGAGCATGTACTACTGAGCAGAAATGGAAATTACAACTGACGTTGAAGCTCATTGAAGCTCAACTGAGCAGGGAGGAAAATGACGAGACGATGGAACTCGGGAAGTCGGTCCAGCTTGACTTTTTATCCGGTTAAAACTGTCATACACGTATCTCTTTCTAATGTATATTTGATTATCCTTTTATTTTAGTTTTTTTTTAAATTTAATAGTTATGTTTTTCAATATGTTGCATTTTCACAACGAAACGAAGATATGTACCATAACACCACTGTCACACGCGCTATCACGTGCTCGTACCTCCGGGCCAAGTACACTCTCTATTTTCAGTGTGTTCCGTAGATACGGTAGCCGTATAGGCTCAGTTATAGTCGGCAGTCGTGAGGAACACACCTCCCTGTCTGGGCCCGGGGTAGAATTGGCCCAGAGATGGCTCGCTAATCGAAAAAGCGATTCAAGAAAAAAGTCTATCTCACAAACATCAGCTTGTAAGAAGGGTAGTTTCTAGCAGTCGTCGTCGGGGAACCACCCCTTCCCTTGACGACCTCCCTGACGACGACTATGACGACACGAACGATGACAAAGACGACGACGACCCCTATAGCTTTGGATGGTTCTGACCAGCAAGGGTCCCTCCTCCCACATCACCTAGACTAAACAACATTATGACCTAACGGTTAACGCGCCTTTAATCCAATTAAAAAAAACTCCTCCCTGATAAGCTTGCGGCCACTTGATCTATGTTACCTCGCCGCCCCGCACCGCCACTTTTCGCTGCTGATCACACCCAGTACGCGCGTTGTTTACGCGTCGTTTGTTTTGGACAAGGATTTTATGGTGTTGGTAGATGTTTATCTTAAGATACTTCTTTTAGTATTTCTCGATTTGATTAGTCGGGAAACATTCGAGTAGGTAGAATTGTTAATATTGAATACAATTCAGAAGTTAAAAAATCCTTCCCGACCGGGGTTCGAACCCGGGTCTCCCACATTCCAGGTAGGCGCCTTAGCCAACTAGACCACATGCAACTACAATTCAGAAGTGAAAAAGTTACCGTCTCGGTGGTCGAGTTGGCTAAGGCGCCTACCTGGAATGTTGGGAAACCTGGGTTCGAACCTCGACCGGGTGGATTTTTTTTAACTTCTGAATGGTATTAAATATTTCTTTTAGTTTGTCATATTTTTGTGTTATAGGCCTACGTTACGAGTTGCGTATACATTGTTGAACTTTATTCATCTGCCGTTCGTATAAACAATGGAATTGCATCATTGCAGTTCATCATTAATGTGTCGAGAGGTATTTCTTATCGTATTCAAGGAATCTGAATGGAAGTTGACCGAAGATAATGCACGTAGGCAACAACCATGAGGTCGCATATAATAATACCACGTTATCGACAAGTTCTCCTGAATAGTGTCTCGCCTGGTGATGACACGATCATTTTGTCGGTCAGACTTGCCGGCAAGCAAATACCGATCAGTATGTTAATGCTTGCTTGGCGTACATTAGTTCAATGGTGGTTTTCGAGACAAGTGCTGGTATGAGTTGTGGATTCGAACCTCCCCTACTTGCATTATTTTCTTTCCGTCCGCCCGTCTGTGCGTGTGTCACGTCTCACGATAAAACCCGATCATGACTGTCGATTCACATCGCATTGCTCTTAAAAAATTAAGAATATACATAATGTTTTTGTAATGTATCGTACTTAAGCATTAAACATATACAAAATATAAATTAATGTATTTACATTTGTAACCTCGTCCATTTTATTTTTTGTAGTGTGAATATGTGGTATACTTTCCTGGGCAGATGCGTGCGTGTAAAGTATGATATCGCCTAGATGTTTGGGCAAGTTGTACATTGATACTCTGAAAGTGGATAATAGTAACAATATCTTTTAGTAATTCAAGCGTTGTTTATCGCCCAATGCGTGCAACTCGAAAAAACCGACGTGCGTCTACTATTTGAAAAAAGCCATATTAGTGCATGTTTATGTTTTTTTTTAATTTTCAGACAGTCTAACACTCAATTCACAAAATTCAATTCAATTCAGTCACTTAGTTCAATATTAAACCGATTTGCAAAGGAGGAGAATTAATAGATTTGTGCACAAGTAGATAATAGTAAATTGTCTTTATAAGGTATAATCTAGAAATAATTATACAAACAAGCTTTTTTAGGTGTCGTCTTAGAATGGTTTAGAACACTGGGATAAGACACCACCTCGTTAGTTTTATGTGGTTTTGTTTGTTACTAAATCTAGTCACAATGGTAGCTGGTTAAGTGTCCCCTCTCCCCCCCCCATTTCAACCTTCCGTATATGCCATAACCACTCACCTATTACCACCCACCGATCACCATTAAACATATAGCTGCATAATAGTATAATATATATTGTCCTACTTTGTAAATGTTGTCCTCCTTTGTAAATCAGTTTTTAACAGAACAGGATAAACGTTAAAAAATATATAATTAAGTAAATAAATAAATAAACACCGTACCTTCTCGTTCACCCCCTTGTCGGCGATACAGCGAATATGCTCTCCGATGTACTGTTGACTGCTGACCATTATGGTGCACGCGAGCAGGGCTGCAAAGGTGAACTTGTAATGCGCACGAAACGCCAAATTGTCTATTATCGCTAACTTTCTTGCGAACTTCACGTTCTTTTGCACTTCCTCAAACACTTTCAACATTTTCAATTCTGTTTTCAACTAATATTTAAAACAAACTAGACTCTCCCAACTCACTATCACTCCTCTCTAAATTGAACTGTCTTAATTAGTCTACCAAAGGTTATTGATATTAATTTTTGTCGCGTTGCCTTGTTTGGCTCAACGCTGACCACGCTATTATTGAGCCGAGTCGCCAGCTCTCTGCTAAACACCTTATTATTGCAACCGTTCTCGGCTCGAGACAACGTCAAATATGTCACACATTGTTAACCTCAATACACGTAATGTACGTTCTCTTGACATCGATATATCTATCAGACTTTATCTTTGGAGATTACTAAACTAATGCACGTATAGGTTTTGTTTTAATATCTTATCTTGCGATTACTTGATAAAATAAAGTTGAAGTATTCAATGACACCGTTAGAAAGAATTTGACGAGAGATTATGGAGATAAGGCAGCGTTATATAAAGAATGCAATACTTGTCTGTTTTTTATTGAAGGTAAATACAATTACCAACACTAAACAGTATATGTTGCGGCTTATGTGATTAGCAAAGTCCAGCTCGCGACCTTCGAGTGGTTTGGCTGGGCAGCCAGATTATAGTTGACTCCTGCCTGCAGCCTGCACCCGCTCTAACTATCGCAGGAGGCGATTAAAATGTGGACGCCTTATAATATCAATTTGATCTAGCTTGCCAAATGCGTTAAAAATATCCTAAAATAAATTACCAAAGTTTTACTTCTATCTGCAGATATTTTGAAACTTATTTTTATTTAGTATCATTATTTAGTAACTTTTACTATTAATTACATTTCTAAGAATTGATTCGCATTAAAATTGATTTACTAATGTTATTGTGAGTTCACCATTAAATTATCATAAAGGATGATGTAAAGTAGCCACCTCAATTATAGTCAACATGCAACATGATTCTTTCCGATAACGCGTTTTTCCTCAACACAGCACATTACTGGCTTCTTCTATAGGTGGTGGTATAGTTGCTTAAGAAACTTTAAGTCACCAAAAATGCTCTTGTGTTTGGCATTACTTTTATGTCACATTTCTGTAAAACTAAATTTGGTTTGTCTCTGCATTTGGCTCTACCTATTAACACCATTCCTGAAGTGTGATTGTGTCGCAACAAACTGTCTGGTCAACGTATCAACTTAAAGCATGAAGTTTATCATAGGCCTACTGTTAACACATATATTTGTATTCTGAAAAGAAAATGCAGGAAGTAATGAGATTTGATTTGATTGTTCAGCTCTTTAATTGACTTTAAATATAATATATATTTCGTGGACAAATGGTACAAAAAATATTCATATATATATACTTTTACAAAATATATAGACGTGGATAACAGACTTGCTGCCAGCACAATATAGTTCTTGTTTACGTATACAGCCGACATAATACAGATTTCACAATAATACTGTTAACAGATTTCCAATATATCACAGTGCACAAGTATGCATTTAATTTAGAATCTATTTGCCCTTAAACTCAATCAATCGCTCGAGATCATTCAATAGGCCTACAACCTGCTGTAAAGAATGTTGTAAAATATATGGCCACAACTGTCGCGTGTTAATACTCGGTGGGTATGTCATTGTCATGTATGCCCCTTTGAAGGCTGGGTGGTATCTAGTCTATATATTTGAGGTAATAACATTTCGACTTGTGACCGTGAGGTAATCTGTACGACTGACTGAACTGCCACGACTTAGACAAACTCAAGTTGCAACAACTTAAACTCGTTCTCGTAGACGCTACAAATGATCCTACTATGATCTGTAATACAATTTCCTATTGGTTTTAACTATTGATTTTAGTTTGTTGTACATAAACATAATGTGTGATTGTGTTTAAGACACACACATTTAACATAAACGTAACATAATATAAGTCATCGTATGTGCTAAACAAAAATGTGATTCTCTCTGTAGACATTCGTCTAGGCTTATACCAAGAAATAAAGTACTGATCAAGGTGTGAACAGTCCCAAGTAAATGGAAGCTTCCCCCCCCCCCCCTACCTCCCACTTCTAACCCAGACTTGCTTACTTAAACAGCAGAGCCACAGATAAACTTAACTGCCCATGTAAATGAGCAAAAATCTTCTATTTTGTCCATCGGGTGGGTTTTTTCGTTTTTTTCGAAGATAAAAGATTTGACCCTAAACATGGAGGTATTAAATGTTTCCCTTCTTCTGCCAATCTCGCTTTATCTCTGGCTATAAGCCTCGTGCGCACGGGACGACACGTTACGGTTGACCGGGCGGGAGCGGAGGCGCCGTCATCGGGCGCATCTCCTCCCCTTGAAACCCCACGTTACTCTCTCCCCTCGACTTCCTGGCGGCGACCTTCTTCTGGTACTCCTCGATCTCCGCGGCCAGGCTGTGGTACAGCACACGAAGCCGCATGTCAGCGGGTAGTGAGGACATCCGCAGAGTACAGGCTGCGGTACGTTGGATGACCGACTCAACCGACGTTGCACGTCAAGTAGAACAGCAAAGCGTACCCAGATGGATGTGGCCCATCTGGAAAATCCGGGACGTTGAACGTCAAGCGGACACGAACTCACAAGAGGGATGGTGGCCTTGAATCTACGGGTAATCCCTAACTGGGCCTCTCACTCGCACTTTGTCAATGGCCTTCATGTAGGAGTTTTTCACGAAAACAATATACTCTGGTCGTCGTGGGAATATTCCCATTCCTTTAGATACCTAGTTGCACTGACAATGGAAACTTGATACGAGTGTTGAACGGTACAGCACGCTAGGGGACGCAATGCCTACCCATACCTATGTGACAATGTCAAGCTCTACAGACGTTGGTCACCCGCATCTTAGGTCCCGGTTTTCGTTCGCCTTACCAGTCATTAGCAGACTTTAAGCATACTCCGAACGAAAAATTTGAGCGGCAAGGCCGGGAACGATGGCACCTTGTTGTATTTGGCGTAGTCAAAGCGACATGAATGCATGAATCTCTTAGGGACAAGGATATCTGGTCGCGATGGATAGATTAGTACTAGTACAAGGTCAACGTTAACGGAGGGACAAGCCCGGTTAGCGAGGGTATATATGCTTATCGCATACAGCAGCTTGTCGAAGAACCGATACGATGAGAACCGGAAGAGGACCGGTAGACTTTGTGATCTCGTTTGAGCGCTAGACGCATGAGAATGATAACGTACCTGTAGGGACAAGGATATTCTTTGGTGAGGAAGGAAGAATATACTTAGTAGACAATGGGACCCACCTGTTAAACGCTAGACAGCGTGAGTGCAGCAGCAAGATTGGTTAAGCGATACAGCAGCGCGAGGGTAGAGACGATGAAGAGGAAGATGAACCAGAACCAGAGGAACACGTAGATCTTTTCGTTGATCACGTTCAGCGCCATGACGCAGAGACGTCGTGGGCTGGAGGGAACCGGAGGAGCCGAACTTGTGGAAGGTGCACTTGGTGACCTAGGACAGAGACCGTGCATCATCAGTAACACAATGGTTGCAACCCAATGCTCGTCTAGCACGTCGTGTGGCTGGAGGGAACCGGAGGAGCCGAACTTGTGGAAGGTGCACTTGGTGACCTAGGAGGGGACAGAGATCGTGCATTATCAGTAACACAATGGTTGCAAGCAATGCTCGTCTGTTTCTGCAAAGGAATTTCAAAGAAACATTGCACACCTCAAATGTTTCAGATCATAAACAATTTATCTGCTCTTCTAACCAAAATTGAGGCCTAAGGTGTATTCCAGTTTTAAAATTAAGCATGTGTATAGGAGTTATTTTTAAACATTATGTCAATCGCACGTTGAAAATGGTTCTTAGAAAACGTATTTTTTGTATTCTTATCTGGTAAGGTTGTATTAACCTTAATCTTCATAATCTTTCTTTGCGGGCGAAATTAACGAACAGCTGGAATGTTGAGTGTCTCAGATGAATAACCATCTACATGTAAATAATTTTTTAAATAGTTTTAAGAAAACGTTCACTGTGTCTACCAAAGCCACACTACCTTTTGATAATGAAAGTGGACATCCTGGCTTGACAGCTTGAACTTAATTTATTAAAACTTGCAGATTCGTACTCATATGATGCTATAATACTTCTCAGCAGAAAACGATCCCACCAATGCTAGTGCTATATCCAAAGTTTGACCTTGAATATCGTGTAATTAGACCTGCCTACCTTGGGGAAGATTTTTTCAATCGCGCTGACCTCGTCGTCGGGGGTTCCCTCTACAAAAAGCGCCCCTAGCTTGAGGAACCTCCCTCCTAGGAAGACGTCCATCAACCAGACTTGCAGGACGACGTTGATGAGGTTTAGCCCCTCGCAGAAGACCATGAACACCGCCCAGATGCGGTTGATGTGGAGGCGCTCGAGGATGACTCGTTTCACGTCACCTATCTTCTTGTCGAAGTCCTTCTTGGAGGGAACCACGCTCTTAGACAGCTGGGTCGACTTCTCGTGGTGTTCCTTGTCGTCAGAGATCATGGCGGCGTACTCGAAGCCGGATACCATCGCCTGGGGTGCAACATACATTCGTAGGGTGTCAATGATACAGCGCAATGAGTCATTATCTACCGCGCTCCACCGTCGAAAATACGCTTATCGTCTATAATCTAATCCAAATCAAGAAGCATGAATGGCAATATGGAAACTCAATTAAAGTTCTTATTTTTGTTTAGGGCCTAAATGTCAAACATTATAATATCCTCTGATCTGCAGAGAACTCACCTATTGCACTCTCGGCTTGGCCTTTCGTGGAAAAGGATGTCATTTACAATCCTAATTTGATGAGAGGATGGACGTTTACAAAATCAACTCTGAGATTGGGAAATATGTCCATCATCGAGTACATATTTCGTTACAGTGCTTCTTAATGTGGCATGAACTATAGTATCACTATCACAGTGCGCTAATCTTAGAGTTCCAGACATACCAACTTAATTTCCACTAATTGACAAGTAGACACGGAGTGGGCAGCAACTGATATCGTTGTTAGCTGTTTGAAAGAGGTATCTTAGTGATGTTTTTCATGTATGTATTGGTACTGGATGTAATGTTGACTGAGTAAACGCCTCCGTTGCTAATCAAGATTGTGACCACTCCCGAGTTGCAGAACAACTTCAGATACCGGGATATTGCCAAGGAGCTGACTTTAGTTCCATTGAAAAAGAGCTTATGTATGGGAGGGTGTTCTGCAAAATCCGAAACAATTCTTTCGAAGCGTGCCACGAATTGAAAACAATTTTTGTTACTGACGTATGCTTGTCTTACCTTGATGAGGCCGCCGTCCATGCGCTTCCACATGAAGTGGGGCAGGTAGAAGAGCAGGGCCTGACCGAAGAGGACGAAGGGCACCCACTGGTAGTAGGCGTGGCGTATGATAGGCTCGCCCTTGACGTAGGGACCCACACCTGGGTAGGCGGCGTTGCTTCCCTTGGAGTAGGCTGTCGAGTTGAGGTGACGCTCTACCGTGAAGGTGGACGTGAAGAAGCAGAACGTGTTGATCACCTGAAATAGAGGGAACCATTGCAGATCTATCCGTTGGTTTATTTCATTTAAATTTTAATATTTTGAATTAGGGGCAAATTAAGCATATTGTAGCATATTTTTTTAAATAATTTGTTATTAATTTAATTTTAATTTTAGTATTTTTCCATTTATAGTTTGAATTCTGAGCAAATTTAGCATTTTGTAGCATATTGTTTCTTCTTCCCATTAAAACCCTAAATGTGGTGCATTCTTAAACTTCTAATGGTCAATGAAATTGAAAAGGGGTAAGATAACTATGCGAGACTTATTCTCAATAAATATGGGAGAACCTTATTTTTAGTTAAATTTGTGTTTTATGGTGTTATACAAAATTTCCGTTCGTCGATTTAGCATCTGCACCTCAAAACGCAAACAATTCTTCTTTCCTCTAATTATGATTTGAAATGATCAACTGTATTCATTTTAGTTCAATGGAACGCTTGATTAATATTGTCTGCGTAGAATTCTACAAACTGATGCAATACCAATATTAACACAAAGGCGCGCTCTGCTAGGCAACCTTGGCATTAGAGGAAATGGCAGGTTAAACATTTTTAACCTGTAAAGCCTTCGCTAGTTTTAATTGTCGTGGCCTGCTTAATATTAGTTTCGAATGACTAATGATAGTGAGACAGGAACTTGACAAGACTAGAGAAGTAAACAAAGTAGCGTGGATATGATAAACAACGTGACGAGCTGGTTGGGACATCCGGGGTATTACCACGGGCTGTGGTGGAAATGGTTGATGGGACTCACAGAAGTTTGGGACCTAACCCAGACCGGGGAGGTTGCGGGTTCGAATACCGCTACCGATAATTACAACGTGGGTTCACGGTTTGGTCAGCATTTTCGTTCGATTTAGTCCGAAACTTTGCATTTGTGTCATGGACGCAGCAATTATGGCCACTAAAACAAAGCTATGTAAATGATTTAGGTTGTGTAAAAATTAAAATTAAATTAATCTGGTATTTTGTTAGTGTCTAATCAATAATATATTGTTTGTAATCTACGAGTAGAGCTTTGTAGACCTCTATAGCTGACATCACTGTCACATCTTTAAGATATTTACTGATTGTAGGTATAGGTATTTTAATGTCTTAAGATCCGTTGCGTGGCTTACTATCCAAATGAACCTGAATATTCACACATTTTTTCTTCTTATGAAAGCGTAGTTGTTAATTTCGTCTGTTATCACATCGGGGAGTGAGCGTCATGTTATCCCAGGATGTCGGGCTTCCCGGTGTTGTGTTGATATCGGGTCGAGTGTCGAGAGGTCGCGCACACCGGACACTGGTGGTGGCGGCCATACACACCCATGTGTGCGCACATACACGAAGATGCACGCGCATATCTCATGTAGACGCACGCGCATACACAAGATCGAGCAGTTGCACGCGCACACACTCATGCACACATCCACGTTTAGATGCACACGCATTTAGCTGCACGCGCAAACCGGACACTGATGGTCACACACACGTACATATGTGCGCACACTCATGCATACATCTACACATAAATAAACGCGCGCACACACATAGGTACATATGCATGCACACACTCACACTCACACATTCGTCGGGATCGAGTCCGAGAAAAGGTTTATCCTGCGCTGAACGAGGAAAACCACAAGAATCAACTGATAGTGGGATTTTCTCCTGACAGGAATTACTTGGTGGGATACATCCAAGGATAAAATACAGTAAACACAATTCAACTGTGTTTGGTTCTTACGGAAAATCGTGGACTGTCGATCTAATAAATTGTGTCCTGGACCCAGGATATCTTTGGGACGTTATGTTTCCACTCCACGGCTCGGAAACTATATGCCCTACCGTGTATATTATATGGCTAACATGCCCGCCCACGAGCTGTGAGCAGATGTAATCAGCATGCCTCTGCTGCTTCCCGTGCGTTGAGATCCTCGCTATCACACAACGTATCACGAACTCAACTGAGCATCTCCCCAGCCATACGAAGAACTTGCGACAGTTCAGCGACAGCATTATAAAACATTTCTTATTCTAAAATAATTGTATTGCCAATTAAGTTCAAAATCAAACCAAAGGGTTAAAATCAAAGCGTATGAAAAAAAATACTTGCATAAAATTACCTAACCTGGAGTTTCACGTGCCATAAGATTCAAATAAATTTTATTTATCTCGTTTTCAAATTATCTAACCTACCAGACTGGTTTCGATTTCAATTACATTGATACACGTTAAAATTATTGTAAAAATTTAAGTCGTTTATTTCAACTAAAAAATTGTTAAGTGACATTTTTCTTCAGTTGGAGCTTTAAACGCAATAGTTTGCTTTGCTTCGTTTTACTTTTGCGAAGTTTTTCTAAATAATGTTCTAAATATTATTATTTCACTTAAATACTTGAGAAAGTATACTTTCTGAATCGCGACAATTTTGTAGATTTTCAAAATGATAAATCTTTGGAAAAACGCATGTTTTCAGCTTTTGTTGGTACATAAAACAACTTTTTAAAAAGATTATGATTGGAATATAAAACGAATGTAAAAGTAAATATTGTTTAAAGTGTAAAGAAAAGAACAGTTTTTTTAAACTTACCCTCTCCTCCAGTGACTTGTCAACGATGCAGCGGATATGTTCCCCGATGTACTGGTAACCGCTCACGAGCATGGTGAAACATAGCAGAGCGCCGAATGTGAACTTGTAGTGTAAACGAAATACCAGATTATCAATGGTCGCCACTTTACTCTTCAGATTCACATTCTTGGCAACTTGTTCGAAGAGCGACAACATTTTGATTCGGTATTGTAGTTATCTTGTAGACTAAATAATACCGGTGTTTTCTTGGAAGTCGAGAGTGGGCGATTGTCAACGAGGCTGCAAAATAGATACACATACTGAATACATAAATATTCTCGTTAATTATCTCGCCCAAGTCAGTGTACACAAGTCTATTCGTAGATATTGACTGTCTTGTCGCAGGAATTATTGTCGCAATGACGGTTGTGAGAATTCATTGTCAGATTATGAATTGTAAAATATAAAAAAAATGAATACCGGATCATAAATAGAAATTAGCAGTTAATTTTTGTGAGGGTCTATCAGATATTCGAATTAACGTCGAAAAAAATTTTTGTAAACAATTTATAATTATTTAATCCGTTTGATTGCTTAGTTAAGAATTTTTGTGATGGGCTATGTAACCGGATTATTTCGAGGTGGACTAACTGTCGGCCTGGTAAAAAAACAACTACGGGTAAAGTACTTTTGGGCCTCTAAAAATGCAACCCTTTATTATTTATTTTAATTTTTAATAATCTCAGATAGGCCTATACAGAAGACGAATAAAATTTAAAACATTTTGTTACGCACATTTAGTTGTGCTATGATATGCTTTTGTTAGATACACAATTTTAAAGAAATTCTTACATAAGGCCGTTTACAAACTTTGTTTAGTCTTAGAACATTGTTATTGGTTTTATCGTAACAAAATCCGATATCCTGATTGTAAATATATTTCAGCGTCATAATGAAGTACTCCTTTCATTGTCGTCTATAATAAAAACGATCTGATATAGTCCGTCGTAAGAATTGATTTGTTATCCAATTTTAAGACTAAACGTCAATTTAACTATAATTCCTACATTATAGCATTACTAACCATTGGTCGAACGCGGCCTTACGAAAAGTAAAGAGTGCAGACAATAGAATAGACCCACTACACTCACCATCCTCTTTCGTCTTAAAATTAATTTTAAAATAAAATGACGTCTGCATGTCATGGAAACTAGTGACCTTTTAGTGATTACGCAAATCAAACTCTAAAATACGTCTCCTATCTACACTATAGCTGGGTATTCATTGTATAATAGCAACACAATCGCTGATACTACTTGGTGCACGAACGTTTTCCGCGTCGTAAGGACGGATATGTCGCCGGCTGTACCATAGTCTACAAGCTTCTCTTCGGCGTGTACTGACATTTGAGCATCACCGGCACTGGAGCATAGGACTTATGTTACTACCTGGAGTAGCAACGTCTCGATAGCTACGTATTTCTTGGATGCACGACGGTGTTTTGTTTTACGCGTTATGTCTCCGTGTCCCGATACTGTTCTCGGTACCTCAACAAACTGTTTGGTCAGCGTGTTTGACTTTATTACAGATAACCTGCAACTTGGCAGCAAATAGTCGACTTATAATAGGTTTAATACTTGACTGGGTAGCTGCAGTTCTCAGAATAAGCTAAGTTTTCTTCGAGAAAAAAGAATGTTTCTGTCATGCACATACTCGTTTTGTTGTATGTCTACTTGATTCCAAGTACTGATTCCAGTAGGGGGTGGAGGGCATTTGCATTGCACAAGTGCCTACTCAACAGTGAGATGGCTCAAAATTACCGTACACACCGTACATCATAATCTTATACTCGGAAGTTAAAATTCGGAACTGAAATCGAACCCTTCTTCCGCATTATTCACATCCCAACGACCATGCAGCGTGATGGCAATCACTTCCTTATACCGATAATTCTTATCAAAAGAGCATATTTGATTTTAAAAATAGTTAATAACACAACATAATGAGCTAGGTACAAAAAAAATGTTGACGTAAAATAAAATAATAACAATATCAAAGACAAAGTAAGATTTTTTATGTATAAGAAATCTGCAATTACTTTACAATAATATTGTATTTAAGGAGTTATATATTTTGTATGTGTTCGATTATATTCTAGATCTAAAGTTTCCTACTGTTGTCCTTCCTATCACAATCTGGTACAGATGGTACTCACAGTAGTATTGAAACGTTTGTACTACAAAAGTAATCGAATACAGCTTTAGTGCATGACTATCATAGCATAATTTCTCAATTATTTGAGGCTGTGAATGTAAGGGTTGTGAAAATATTGTTGTTTACATTAAAATTCGGAAAAATGTAACTTTTGTTGAAAATTTAACTTAATATTGGATTAGCTTTACAGTGTGAAATGTCCATTTAAAAATTGATTGGTTAGTGATTACCACACCCAGCGAATTTCCATACCCAATACCATACCCAAACAATATTTAACTTCATTTTTAAAAAAAAGAATATGAGCATGGCACGATCAGAGAACATTTAATCGTTCCAGATTGTTTCCTACACACGGCCTATTTACGGCAAATTATCTATGTAATTAGATGTATTTAGTTTTTTAACTGAATAGGATAGACGTTAAAGAAAGAAAGAAAGAAAAGAAAAGAACTTGGCAATATTTTGAAAATTTGCTATTATCGCGCGAAACATCTTCTATCCTAACTTGACTGGTGCAAACTAAGGGTAATAATTGGTAGAGCTTCAAAGTGATACAGAATAAACTTCAGCATTCTGCATAAAATTCTCCCCTTTGTAAATAGTTTTTTAACTGAATAGGATACGTTAAATAAATAAATAAAAAAATAACCTACCTGTTTTATGCGAGCACATCCAACAGTCTCAAGACTGACAGTCTAGTGACGATGGTGAATGATGCTTAGTATACATTGCTGCGTACATAGAAACCCTCTTTAAACATTCTAACCAAAGTAATGCAATGTGGAAGTAACATTGCATAAAAATAACATTCTCGATTAAAAATTGAGCCATATTTCTCCCGTTATTGAGAACGCGCGACATTACATTTCATTATTACCCCAACCAGGCTAACTAACGCAACACAGAAAAAAACAGTCCTTGTCAGAAATCCCAGCTGATTAGAATTAACGTAGCGTCGTGTTGGTATTACCGAGTAGGTGACAGTAATCGATTTTAGACCAACATTTGCACTTTTAAAAAATTACAGAAAATGATTTTTCCATTTCCCGCGGGTTCGTTTTGGCGTATAGGTCTCGTGGTCTGTGCCTATATATTGTGATTAGTGTCTGCCTACGCCCATAAAGTACTTCGTCTCGCTGTAGGGGTCGTGGAGTGAGTGTGATTCTACACACACACGTATACATATACGCGGTGTCGTGTGATTGAGGTGGGGGGAGGGTTTCTACACACGAGCTGCAAGGGTTGACCGTGTTGAAACTGTGGATACTACCACCCTATGTGGTGTGAGACTGATTCGTGAGGTCAAGGGGGAAATCCCTCCTTCAACAATCCTGACTGAACGTTTTTTCTCGCTGTCGCAGAGGTCCAAAAGTCCCTGAAAGTCCCAATTTATAGTGATGGTCCCTTAAGTCCCTTGGTTTACCATTTCCCAGATTTGGTCGTCTCTAAAAGTCCCTGTTTTCCTGTTTTACACTTTTATTAATTTAATTAACGACCCCTAATGAATAAAAGTCCCCTTCACAATTACCCTAATGCGCATGAACCGAGTCACATTTGGTAAAAGTGACGTGAAAAGACACACACAGCAGGTTTTCCTATTTAAATTCATTTTCGGGTTTCAAATTTACAAGTTTCAAATTAGTTGTTGTGGTAGATCACGACTTTAATTCTTGTGAACTTGAATTGTTTTAGTTTGTTTATGTCCTAAACAACTTGTGGCTTGTCCTTCGATTCCAGCCGTCCGCAGTGGCGCACTCACTGACCCGAAGCGTATGACATTATGAGAACCCGTGTTCGAATCCCGCATAAGGCATATGGGTTTCTGTAATCGTCCTTCATCGTCGCCATCATCATTCATCGTCTCGAATAGCTTTATAGTGCATTAATAGCGACGATAAGCAACAAAAATCATCATCTAAATCATCATCGATTCCATTCAATCGTTGTAGTAGACTATTAATCGTCATGATGACATAGTGTCAATACACGCGTATCACATACTAACATATTGTATAGACGGGTAATATGGTTTTATCCTCGTGTCACCCCACATATCTTATAATGTACTAAACAAAATTTCCCCGTTGTTTTCTGAAATGTTGCGCCATCTAAGACAATGCTTCATATTTTCTTTCCTTGTTTCACTTCCAGAGCAGGAAACCTCCATGCTCCTGTTATTCCCGTTGTCGTCTGATGCGTTTAGTGACGCGATAATACAAGGATGTTGCATTCGATTATCACGTTGCTTTACTTACTTCCATGGCAATGTAATTGATTTATCATCGAAATAGTACTTGTTTTATTTAAAAACAACCTTGTTATAAATTACATTATTATAGTAAAACAAAGTATACCTATCATCATCAGCAGTGATCATAACCCCACTATAAACAATAATTCAAATATTTTATTCAAATTCAAATATTGACTTACATGTAGTTCATTGTTGTGTATGCATCTATGTAATTAGATTTATTTAGTTGTCCTCCTTTGTAAATCAGTTTTTATAACTGAATAGGATAGACGTTTAATAAACTAGGAAAACGCTTAAGTCCCGCCGCGTTGTTGGATGAGCGTAATTGGTGCATTGAGCTGCCATGTGTTATGCGAATTTTCTGTTGTTCTGTGGCAAAATCATTACTAAGTTGAATTTTTTTTAAATTAAATTAAATTAAATTAAAAATTAACCTAATTTTTTTAATTTTTTTAAATTAATCGTAATTGTTAAAAAAATCGTAAAATTGCGATTTTTATAAGAATTAATTTCTCGATTGCGCTCAAATTTTACACTAATATATGCATTCATAAAAAAAAAGGTTCTGCGAAAAAATCATTACAATCGGATAAAGCATGTAGGTGTTATAAGTCAAAGAATTGTTTAAAAAAAGAAAAAACCTGTAAAATTTCGTTTTTTATGATAAATATTTTTTTCAATTGCGCTCAAATTTCAAAAAAATATCTTAGTTCATAAAATAAAGGTTCTGTGCAAAAATCATTAAAATCGGATAAAGCATGTAGGTGATATAAGTCGAAGAAATTTTTTAAAAATCGAAAAAAAATCGTAAAATTGCGATTTTCATGAGAAAAAAATTTCCGATTGCGCTCAAAAACGTGGCAGTTCTAAGTTCAGAGATTTCGAAGGCCTCCATAAAATTTCATCGCAATCGGAGTATCGGTTTAGCCGGAATCGTGTGGACAAACAGACAAAAATACAAAAAGAAAAAAAAAAGAAAAAAAAAACATTCCGGATTTTTTTCTCCAGTGTAGTAGAAATGGAATCTTCGCTTCGCTCGCTACGCTCATCCAATAAATAAAATAAAAAATAAAATAAACGTAAATATATGTCTCAACTAAACGCATGATAAATTAACGATTTAAAGTATAATTCAGGCGTGACAGTGAACAATAACAATGAATGTAACATGCAAAACATAGAATGTCCGTCAAAGGCAAGTTAACTTTGGGGAAAACTAGACTTGAGAAATAAAAGATAAAAAGATAGAACAATCATATAAAATTAGATACCTATGGCAGTTATTATAAATTTGTATTAAGTATAATAAAATATTTTATTTTTTAAGTATTTTTATCGTGTCGAAAAAGTCAATCACATGAAAAGGTCTTGCATTTTTTAAATTGAGAATCAACTATATGATAGGGATGTTCTTTTATCCCATAGTAGTAATTACAAAAGTTTTGTAGTACCTACTTAACATTGTTGTTCATTACTGCAGGATTGCGTTTATGCCAAACCCGAGGTAAAAATACATTGATACAATATGTGCATAACTGTTTGTCGATACGATACTTGGAGTTTGTGATTACACTGACTGATCTGACTTCCTGTGACTTGAGTCGCGCTCGATGATCGAGATGTCCGACAACAAGACGTCGGCGAATGATTGAATTCTATTCTTTGTTTTGTATGTCTGCGTGGGTGTTGCTACAAAGAGGCGATGACAATTGCTAATTGCTGCAGCGACAAAATCAACTGATGTCTTGATCGGCAATAATTAGTGTGCTAAGAAACGTCCTAGATATAGCTGAAAGTGATATTTAAAAAAAAAAATTTAGCTTTTATCTTTGTTAGTTTAAAAAAAGTGATTTACAACTGAGGATAATAAGCTGAATGCACACAAAATAATTATAAGAAAATAAATAAAAAATGCTTTATCAATGTACAATAATATATGAAATTTTATTTTAAATGTGTACGAAAATGTAAAATGAATCAACATTTAATTATCTAACTAACTAAAATTAAAATAATTTTGAATGTCAATACATGGCTGGAGAAAGTATAACGTGAGCGTTGTCAGTAGGATGAGCTTGTTGAGTAAACGAACACTTTTTTTTTTTTATAATTAATTTTATAATTAAGTTTCTATAACAAATCTAAATTGCGTAATATCAGCCTGCTTTATAATATTTTACCAAAATTACATGCTTTGTCTTAAATATTTTATTCAAAACTTTACGAATAATTATAATCCTAGTAAGCAAAATTTATTAACCTGAAGTTAATGAACTGAAAATCAGTTATGACTGAGTGGGTTCACTCTCAATACAAATGTATGTATTTGTAACCGGTTAATGCGCCTTATCTCAAATACAATAAAACTTGTACTACTATCTTGTAAACAAAAGTAACTTTCAATATAATTCTCCGTCTCGCTACCCCTCGCGCCGCGCGATCACACTCGCTACGTGTCAAGCCACGTGGCTTATTGATGGCACGTGTGAATTGTGTCTCACACTCATTACGCGGAAACCATTACAGCATTTTTCCTGTTATTTATTGCTCGTGGCTCTCGTAAAACCCGTGTCGCGAGCCGATAGTCATGCGTGATCAGGGGGTCGGGGGGTGTTAATACCATGTGTATTGTGTTGCTTTGTGCTGAAGATTGTACGGTTCATGCCTGTACACCATCGGTTTGCTTTATTGGATGAGCGTAGCGAGCTAAGCGAAGATTCCATTCTACTACACTAGAGAAAAAAATACAGAATGTTTTTTTCTTTTTTTCTGTTTTTTTCTGTTTGTATTTTTGTGTGTTTGTTAGCACGATTTCGGCTAAACCGATACTCCAATTGCGATGAAATTTTCTGGAGGCCTTCGAAATCTCTGAACTTGGAACTGCCACGTTTTTGAGCGCAATCGAAAAATTATTTCTCATGAAAATCGCAATTTTTCGATTTGTTTCGTTTTTAAAACATTTCTTCGACTTATAACACCTACATGCTTTATCCACTTGTAATGATTTTTTTCACAGAACGTTAATTTTATGAATTAATATATTCGTGTGAAATTTGAGCGCAAATGAAAATTTATTTCTCATGAAAATCGCAATTTTACCATTTTTTACGATTTAAAAAACGATTCTTCGACTTTTAACACGTACATGCTTTATCCGATTGTAATGATTTTTCCACGGAACCTTAATTTTATGAATTAATATATTCGTGTGAAATTTTAGCGCAATCGAAAAATTATTTCTCATGAAAATCGCAATCTTACTCTTTTTTCGTTTAAAAAAATTACACTCATATCCCACAACGCGCATAAAAAAGCGTTTGCGAAGCTTCCTAGTATAACTGAATATATTGAGGATCGTTCGCACGAAGTTGACAATTGTTTATGATTTTGTGTCTCTTATTGGAACTTTTCTAGAAAGGAGGATAACATTAGATGAGCATAGAGAAGATTTTAAATCATTTGACTACTCATAGTTTGTTTTTTGTATTGTTTGTTCTCTATCGGAAAGTCGGAAAAATTGATAACATTTTAAAGGGACCTTCATTTTCTCCAAACTTAGCGACAGTTTTTGGAACAGTCAAACGCACTAACGATTTTTAAGTTTTTTTAATCATTATCATGTAACCCCTAAAATGTCGGGTTTTCAATCAATCGAAAGCTGAACAATACTTATGAATAGAGAAGTGCAAAAATGTTTTTTAGAGTTTGAAAATTCGCGCCTTAAAAATGAAAATATGCGATTTTTTGTTATTAACCAAATAATAATTTGATAATGCACAACTTAAAAAAAACACTTACCTAGTTTAAAAATTATTGGTGTTAGTTATGATTAATTTCAAGAAAAACAAGCACATGAGAGTGAAAATCAGTTTGAATTTTAAACTCAATTTCAGACTTCAGTTTTCAAAGTTTCCGACAGTTTTTACCAGGATTAATTTCGACTACCCGGCACCTCCACCAAAATTACGAAATTATGTATTTTTTGTGTAGTGACGATATTTTGATATGAAGTATTTTGAGCTTACTCGCGTACAAACGAATATTACGATCTCACAATCGCGTTGTATGATTCGGCACCTCCACCATATGTACCAGCCAGGATTAATTTTAATTTCGACTACGTACCCGGCACCTCCACCAAAATTTTGAACATTCATTCACAATTCAGATGATTCATGTGCAAATTGAATTGAAGGGATTATTGCAACTTTAAAAAAAACGCGAATTTCGTTCTCACCATTTTTGCACATCTCTACTTATGAACCAACTACCGAGTCTGTTTTCCGATAACTACCTGAAACGTACAGTTTTAGGTTGGTAGATCAATCTCTTTTCCCATTATTTTCTTGTTGACATATTGGCAACATTGAAAATATTGAAAGATTTCTTACACTTGCCCAATATAAGAAATCTCATCTCTTTTATCGTCACAATACTTGCGTCAATATCTGAAAACCTTAAACTCTTGTGGACTTGCAAGTTTTCAGCAATTATATTTGATTCCAAAGAAGTGTGTACAGCCAATAGTTGTGCCCTATGGCTCTAGCACAGACGAGGGTCCTGAGAATTAGTGTGTCCATGTTGTACAGCGGTCGAGCGGTTTGTCGACAAGTTTAATCATTGTTGTTGAATCCCCCCACCGCTCCTCCCGAGTCAAGACCCCAATTGCCCCGTCTTCCTTCCTTCCTCTCCCTCAGGAATAAAAACCCACGTCCAGCAAGGTAGTCGATGCATCTTACCCCGATTAGACCTCTTACCCCCTTCCCTTTTCTATCCAAGTAATTTTCAATTGACCCTACCATCCCCATGGGGTTAAGCGCTAGTGACACTTCGGGTCAAAGTGCGGGAGTAATTTCCGAACCACCCCCTACCCATTGCCACACCCCCAAAACCCAAAATTATTTCGCAAGGGGGTTGGAAATGAACGAACATGTAGTCGGTAGTAAATTCACACCCGTGGTAACAGAGTACGAGGGGGTGGCTATAGGGTATAATGTGTTATTAATGAACGGCAAGAATTTCATTAAAGATTGTTTGTATATCAAAATGTCCAGTAAATTATGCTCGTGGTACGGGTGTACGTACGGCTATGGACGCCCGAGCTTCTATACTCTGGTATACTACTATCATTTAATGATAAGCCGTTTAAAATGAGGATGACATCTGATATAGTGAGCGGCTCGGAGTATATGAACATAGGTACTGCAGGCCGGGCGGCGTTCCGAGGAGGTTGCTGATTTAATTGCGTGGACCTGTTTTATTCACGGGGTATTCGTAGAGAAGAGAACCAAAGTTACGAGTTTGTTGCGTGGGGTGTGTTCTGAAATATGTCGATCTATAATGCACCGACAATATTAAGTTAACCGTCTTGGTAGCTTAGGGGTTAAAGCTTCCGACCGGCAATCAAGACACCCGAGTTCGATACCCGACTGAGATGGATTTTTTAATTTCCGAATTTATTTCCATATAGGCTTATCAATTACAACTATGGGAGTGTCTCCCATCAATGAAATTGAGAAATGTAGATTTATATTGGTTTCCACTCTACAGGTTGATTCTTGCGTGGATTGTGTTGTGTTATTTATATTTTCCTAGTTCACATGATAATAATTGTGAGAAATTATTAACATGACGTAGATCAATAATTATTGAAGTTGTGGTTGGTTGATCTTTTACAACGACTTAATTCGATTACCGATATAAGAAAATGTCTATATCGATATATAAGGAAATGTAATGCTTTAAGGCTATTGTACTACCTCTGGCCGATAATTTGAAAGTCGAAGAAACATGTCTGAAAAGTTTGCTGAATGAAAGAAGGCCTTTAAAATAACAGAAAAAAATGTGAATTTTTTGGGGCGGGACATAACCTCACTTTTGGAAATTATGTTTAGATTTTTGGACAAAAGTGTAATATACAAGACTAGTTCAAAATTGAATTTTGAAAATCGGTTTTCTGGATATAGTTTCTAAACACCTTTAGCTATAACTTGACTATAGCTAAAAGTGTTTCGAAACTATGTCCAGAAAACCGATTCTCAATATTGAATTTTGAACTAGTCTTGTATATTACACTTATGTCCAAAAATCTAAATCTAACTTCCAAAAGTGAGGTTATGTCCCGCCCAAAAAAAATCACAATTTTTTTCTGTTATTTTAAAGGTCTTCTTTCATTCAGCAAACTTTTCAGACATGTTTCTTCGACTTTCAAATTATCGGCCAGAGGTAGTACAATAGCCTTAACGCAAAGTAAAACTGGTATCAAAGTAGATTGTGGATAAAAAGGGTTGATAAGGTATCGCCAAAAATAAATAATTATTTTGTTTACATTCTCACACTCGCGTTGAATGACCCGGCACCTCCACCATTTTTAAAAGTAGGGACGAATTTACTACATAATGCTACCTCCACCGACCACCATAACAAATCACAAGAAACGAAATTTGAAGTAAAAGGGTCTGTTTTTCTTAGGTTACTTATTTACAGCATTCATGGATTACAACCTTACATTCCCAAAAAGTCCTATCCTCTCAAGTTTGGACGCTTAATTTTTTTTCTTTCTAAATTTCGATTTATTGACATGGAGTTCAAATATCGATATCGAAAGTATTCCCACATCGATATCGTATCGCCATATTATCGATTTCTTTGCCAAGCGCCCTATTTGGTTCACATCACATTGTTAAGACGTCATTCATATAAATCTAAATTATTCTCTCTTATTCTCATAGGAATTATTAGAACATACTTTTCGTCAGGATCGTTCCGAACATAAACTTTTTCAGTTAAATTAGGTGTCATAATATTTTGTAAAATTCGTTTTTTTCAAGAAGTTTGGGAACATTGTCTGCCCATTCTCAAAAGAAAACGTGTTGCTTGTTCGATAATAGCATGATATCTCAATTTTATTTGCCAGCTTCTTGAGTTTGTATTTTGATGTTGAGTTTAAAAAAAAACTCCCACAATTAAGTGATTTAAATAAACATAATAATTTACCTCTATTAAATAAATAAATTTTATTTAGAGTCTGCCCACTCAGTTATATAACTGATTTTCAGTGGGGGACTTTAAATCAAAGCGACCAAGCCAACCCTGCAGGCCCCGACGCAATCGACGAGTGAGCGATAACCAACCAAAGATCGATATTTTTAATAGGAAATATCAGTGGTGTGGACAGTGCGAACACCACCGAAACAACGCCAGAATCAACAAGGCCGATTCAGAACAAACTCTGAAATTATTATGTGCTTCGTTGCTAGGACGGCTCCAAAGTCACCGTTTACAAACTCCTAAGACAAGAACTGATGGACTTAAGTCCAAATCAGAAGTTAAAAAACTTCTGACTTTAGCGGGAATCGAACCCTGGACCTTCTGCATTGGAAGCAGATACGCTAACAACAAGACCAACCAAAAGTTCATTGACATTGTATCAAGTATGTTATGTCATGTTTGTCTTTGTTTAGTTTGTGACGTTCTCGAATTAAACGTTATCATGTTGTTCATTTTTTATTGAAACATTTATTTTCTATTCTTAATTCTTAGCTCCAAATATTACAACAATTAAGAATCGCTCGGAAATTATCTCATGCAGTAGCAGCCTATTTATTTTCTTAATAAAGATTACTCATCGTAGACAGGTTTTATTACTTTTGGACATTGATAAGTAATAAAGTTTGATTGATTGATTAAGGTCTTTATTAAGGCGGGATTAAGGCTAGTGAAGCCTTATCTTCCATCCAACCTGACTAATATTCTAATTGAGATAATATATTAATAAATTATTATATTCCACCTAACCACGCTGCACATGCGCTCTACATCAACTTCCCACCCCAAACAATCTTAACTATGTCCCATTATAATACAGGATTGAAACAAAATGCACGGTACTAAATTCACACTGATAGATTGCACGAGTATAAGCCTATATTGCGACAAGTTCAGTTTAATTAAGTAAACCCCATCTTCATTATGCATTACATAACATTGTTCTTGCTTCCGCTTCTTGCTTCGAAGTATATTATCTCGTGGAATGCGCAGTGTAGCTCACACACGGCCATGTTTTTATCTGTATCGCCTGTACATTATGTCACCCTGGCACGAAACACATACTATTCCGTATTCGACAATTTATCGTCGTGGTGCCGCGTCCGTATAGGTCCTATGTGCGGATTGTTTGGTGCCTCTGTATATACATACTGTAGCGTGGTAATTTCGTTGAAGGGTAGCGGGGTGAGGATGGGAGGGTTGGGGGTTGTACAGTATATTAAACAGCTATAAATAGACGGTACCAAATGGGTGAATTTTGGCTTTTACTCTCGACCCAAATTTGAGTGGGAATTCTCTCGATCTGGGGGGACGGAGAAGGTTTTATCCCACGAGGCTGGGGGGTTTTTGTAAATGGGATTAACATTGCAACACCCCGCTAAAAGGCGTTTTTAGGTAGGAGGGGAGGAGGCAGGTGTCGTAGGGGGGGCGGAATTTCAGAACAACCCCCAAAAATTTAAAAACAACTGTCTGTTCTAAGGTGAATCTACATTTTATTGTTTTTATATTCACATCTTTTGCAGAATAGCAACATTTTTAATATCTTTGTTTATTACTATTTATTTATTTTGAAATTATAGAGGTATTTTCAATACACAAATTATTATTTTGAAATACAATACATTACCTACAAAAAAGTTGCATTTATGCTTTTAGGCCCAGTTCCCGCACCGTCGTAATGGTCAAAAGGGGATAAGATAGTTTTTTTTAGACGTGAGAAATTTTTATAAGACTGTTATTAGCTTATTAACAATTACAAATCCTTATGACAGAGCAATTAGACGTCGATAATCCTTACTATCGACAGGTCAATAAGATATTACCAACCAATCAGTGTTGGATTCCTTATTGCGATAACAATTCTTTGCGACGGTGTGGGAACTGGGACTAAAGGTAGTGTTTTTGTTAGCAAGGATTAATGAAATTCGTGTATGGTAAAATCCCGGGTACAAAACGCCCCACGTTAAATTTATAATTTGTAATTTTACATCATACAATTCAAGATAGTATGTTGCAGCTGAGTAGTGCTATAGTGATGTCCATAATGAACTAATATTAAATTTGAAATAAACCCATACGCTTCGCGTGACTTGATCCATTATTTATGCGCACTTACGAAATGTGTAATTATCTAAATATAGCATGTTTGCGACAGTTACTCTTTTAATTTGTGGCATTACTCATCCCGTCCGAGGGGAGATATTATAATATTATATTATGAGCTGAAGAATGTCGTCTGCTCTTAAGTCGCAATTAAATGTTATGTAATTATAAATAGAGTCGAACATTTTATTTACACATGACATTATTTTGTGTCAAATGTTTACAAGTGCAAAGTGCCCACACCTTCAACATACTACAACCACAGGGTCCCGTTGTGAAACTGAGGTATTCTTGTTGGGGCTCAACTTCCATATGAACCAAGGAAATGAATTATGTGTAAACAAAAATAGTGAATTTATATAGCATTAAAGATAGTTTTATTTTCAATATACATTCCATTAACTCCAAAATTTCAAAGAATTAATATAACTTGCTTTTTAGGTTGTAATTGGTGGAAACCCTTCTTCAGACCCACTGATGGTTATTCACATGGCGTCGAATTATATTTCATGATAACATGCAGAAAAATGTCGAGTCTTCTAACTTTTCCCATATTATGGATGAAACTGTAGTATTTTTATTATCACATACAATATATGAAGTGAAAGTTATTTTCAAAACAGAAATGTTTCGTCGGAGAATCGAACCCGGGTCCTTCGTCTTAACGTACCAATGTTCTACCAAGTGTACCAAGTACACCTTATCTTTGTATCCTTCTCCATAACTCAATCTTACGCTTGATGGTCAAGATTTCATCATAATCATAATTAGTCATCATTATTTCGAGTTATGTTGAACGCCAAGTCGTCTATGGTTGGCAATAATTGGATGAGCGTAGCGAGCGAAGCGAAGATTCCATTTCACTACACTGGAGAAAAAAATCTGGAATGTTTTTTTTTTTTTTCTTTCTTTCTTTCTGTATTTTTGTCTGTTTGTCCGCACGATTCCGGCTAAACCGATACTCCGATTGAGATGAAATTTTATGGAGGCCTTCGAAATCTCTGAACTTAGAACTGCCACGTTTTTGAGCGTAATCGGAAAATTATTTCCCATGAAAATCGCAATTTTACGATTTTTTTCGATTTTTTTAAAATTTCTTTGACTTATAACCCCTACATGCTATATCCGATTTAATGATTTTTGCACAGAACCTTTATTTTATGAATTAAGATATTCTTGTGAAATTTGAGCGCAATTGAAAAAATATTATCATAAAAATCGAAATTTACGGGTTTTTTCTTTTTTTAAACAATTCTTAGACTTATAACACCTACATGCTTTATCCGATTGTAATGGTTTTTTCGCAGAACTTAATTTTATGAAATTAATATGTTAGTGTTAAATTGAGCGCAATCGAGAAATTATTTCTTATAAAAATCCCAATTTTTCGATTTTTTTCTTTTTAAAATTATGATTAACTAAAAAAAAATTAAGTTTATTTTTTATTAAATTTAAATTTTAATTTAAAAAATTGAACATTATATAATGTTTTCACATGAACAACAGAAAATCCGCATAACAATGCAGCTCAATGCACATACGTCATACAACAACGCCTGGGACTTGCGTTTCCTAAGTGTCATGTGGCCTAATTGTGAAAGGCGTTATTGGATATGTTTCCACTTGGGAAGTCACTCACTCGTGCCACGCGACTTGCATTTTATAACAGTTGTTTTCCACATAGAAGAAATATTTACAAACATGAACGAGTATTGTTTTGATTCTCGCAAAACCGTGACATAAAACTCATCCATGCATGACTTATAGGTAGGTAGCAGTGAATGAGGGTCTCATGTTGCGAGGTGGGCTTGAAAACACGCACATGCATGTACTCGACATTCCCATGCTCACCTCACAGCATAATATGCGATTAGAACTGGATTCCAGCGGACTTGTTGTGAGGCCGGCCTGATAACAAAGTGATTCATGATAAGAAGTGCAACTGATACGGCCAAGTCTCCTCGAGAGGATGCATGTGAAACTACAGCAAGAAACAAGTACATGGACTATGAACCAACACCTTGTTGTTAAGCCTCTTTGTAGTTAAGTTGGTTTAGTTCGAAGAAGTCACAATGGTAGTTGTACTGTTATTTTGTATGACAGGAATCGCTACCCGTTTCACCCCAAGCCTAGACGGGCTGTTGAGTTCTCATATAACTTGGCGTTTGTAGCGATTTAAAAAAAAATATGTTGGTAGAGATATTTTTTCTTTCGTTCTTCTTTCTCTCATAACCAGGAATACCAATAGGTTAAATATCACCAATAGATATCAAGTCATGATTAATCGATGACGAATCGAGAATCATCGACAAAATTGGGTTCCCAAATTCGATCGACAATTGATTAATCTGCATTTTAACGCTCTTTCAAATATGTAAACATGAACTGAATATTAAATTTGGTTCGACCGCAACTATCCTAAATAAATCGGACTGAAATCATTATTTTCCCCTTTTTTCTCATCCATTATTAATAATTAGACACACTATACATTAGGCTATTGGCGAATCACATCGCGCCCCCAAGGTTAGTTTAAGCTGAATGATAGAATTTGGGTTAGTAAACTGATCCAAATTTCGAACTTGAAAGTTTTTTTAAAATTATATTAGTAAATTTAAAAATGTTGTATTATATTATGATGCTTTGGTTATGTGGAATTAATAGAGAAATAGGTTTTAAAGTTACTACTTTATCAGAGACCCTGGTTGGCCATTATTTCCTCATCGATGGCGTCGACGTCGACGAGTTTTGTGCGGGGCCGGTTTTATTGAAGGTGTCTACTGAAAATCGGTTAGCTTGAGTAGGCATGGACTCCAACACTAATGTATACCTATTTACATATATACATAAACCAAGATTTCGCATGGTATCTATCCTCATATCTCGATATTCGTCCGCCTCAGATTCAGAAGTACCCCCCACAATTCAACCACGCAACAGTCTTGACTTGCTGGTGGCTTGCGATTACAAGTACAAGCCTATACACCCCACCCGCCTGCTCGCCTGTCGCTATCATTTATTCACGGCCCTGTTCGACTCCAATGCCCGAAAAAAAAT
>JAMZAV010001690.1:0-236625 GCA_024449915.1 Sweltsa coloradensis | reverse complement strand
AGTGATTTTGAGCATGTTTCAAGTCAATTTTTCACCAAGAAGGAACGTTTGTACACCAACCAAATTTGGCAAGTGTTGTCAGGTAGCCAACCTAAATCCCCTCGATTTTGGTAGTTTTCAAGTTCACATCACGTTTCATGACGGCTGGGTGACACCTGGAAATCATCCCAGCTTGCTGTATAAGGTGCCCGAGTGTGTAGCGCACCGCGGCTTGGCTGTGGCGCCCTAACGGGCACCTAGATTTGATTAATTTGAATATTACATTTATTTTTGTAATATACGTAGGGCCTACCAAGGCCCATGCCTGCTCTGGCCTCTTGCCTTGCCTATACACATACTGGGTTTACTATATTAGATAGAAGTGTCAATAACGTTGTAGGAATAGTTGAGCCACCAGTGACAATAGGGAACCTAAGTGGGCGTTGTCCGGTTCTCTCCGGTCAGCGTGGTATAGGCGATTAACCCGTGCTAAATGTTTCGTAAGCGATAGAGCGAGAACCCGACCACGGACCGGAATTATATTCATACTGTAAGAAACTATAATCTTTCCTCTTTGCGTGGATATACATAACTCTGCTCTATCACAAATATTAATGACATTTGTTTTTAGTTGAAGTGAACTCTACATTTACACTGTTGCCAAACCTTCCAAACTGCTCTTGAAAAAGCACGTAAAAACATTTTGTCCGAGGCATCAGCATAACATTTGGTATCAGACTTGCTTTGTGGCTACTGTGAGGTCACTGGGTTGTACTAGATTATACATTACTAATAAAATATCCTTTAATGTGCCAACAAAATCTTGAATGCGAAGTACATTTAGCAACCATGGACAGGCGCGTGGTATGCGAGGATGCCACAGCTGCACACAACGTGGCTGCGCCTCGCTTAGGTTGCCGCTCAGTCAGAGAACATTTGCGACAGCGCGGAAACATGGGTCCATTTAACTCATAATAGTTTGAATTTAGGAAGCGTCATCGAGCAAAGTAGAATGCCATCATCTTCTTTACAAAATTATGCATCTTGTGATGTTATTGGTTTAGATTTCTTTTGCGCGAGTCAAAAGATACGGCGAGTTACATTTTCGTACCATGCTAATTCTTATGGGCGCTGAGACCAGAGAGAACCAATTTCCTTCCCGCCTTCAAAACTTAGGTTCCCTATAGTGAGTCATGCACCCTAAAGCTATGGTGAACCAGAGGCTCTAGGCTAAGGCCATGCCTAGGCCTAGGCATATTACCCCTTCTGCTTCTACTCACACGACTTAAATGCCTTTTTATCTTAATACATGGGCTTTGATGGGAGAGAAACAAAAGTACCTTGTATCTACAGATACTTTTTGTAAGTATCTTGTATCTTTACCTAGATACATTTTTCAAAATGTATCTTTTCCTGTATCTAGATACATTTAAACAAAAGTATATTTACCTATACCTAGATACTTAAAAAAGGTATCTTACCCAACACTGATTGGAATTAAGTTTTGAAACCAATTATTTTTAAGTCAATTGTGGTCATATTGTTCTTATTTATTTATTTTTATTTTATTTATTTATTTAACGTCTATCCTATTCAGTTATAAAAACTGATTTACAAAGGAGGACAACTAAATAAATCTGATTACATAGGTGCAGACACAACAATGAACTACATTTAAGTAAATATTTGAAATAGTAATATTACAACAATGCATTAAATACTCAACAAATTTGATAACAAATAAAAAGGATATTAATAAATGCAATTTATGAATGAATTGAATATAAAAAAAGGGTGGGGAATGAAAAGAAAAGAAAAAACAAAACAAAACAAAAAGAATAGAAAAAAGAAAAAAGGAAAGGAAAAAAAGAAAGAAAGAAAAAAGAAAGAAAGAAAAAAAAACATTAAAAAAGAAAAACGAAAAGAAAAAAACTGATTTATTAGACAATCCCACTCAAACGAATATGAGGTTTGGGTTTGCCAAAAATCAGGAACAGCAAATCAGGGAGTAATCAATCTTTCGCGGAAGAAACCACCGAACGGGAATCTTCATTCTTGTGTTTGTTTGTTTGTTTTCTTTTTTTTTTCTGTTACTGCTTCGATACAGGTCGCACCGTTTCTCTGATCGACCTGAAATTTTTCACACATGTACATACCACCTAGGCGGGTTGCTGTACATAGTTTTTGAACAAAATCTGATCGTTGGTTATAAAAAATAAAATAAAACACTATGTGATGGTGGTAAGTGAATGATAAACTTTTAATTGGGATTTAATTAATGCTTAATTTCATTAATTAATTAATCAATACGTTACTGGAATTTCGTTTAGGGACTAACAATTTTGGATTTATTGTAGTTATTTTAGTAAGTGTGAAAATTTATTGGCAATCTAGCGAGTTCTACGTATCTAGGGAGACGGTCGTTCGCCCGCAGCCAAGCGCACGCGACTGCTAGTAGGCGATGACAACTCGACCCTGTTTACTTCTACCCGAGTTGGGGTGTTTTCAGCTATCTGCACACGCCGTCCCAAAAGATTTACAATCTTGAAACTCGGTATATGACCTGATTGAGCGAGCGTAGCAAGCATCTCCACTTGACTCTTATGGCTCGAATGTCTGTTTTAATTTTTTTTTTTTTTTTGTTTTTTTTCTGTTACTGCTTCGATACAGGTCGCACCGTTTCTCTGATCAACCTGAAATTTTTCACACATGTACATACCACCTAGGCGGGTTGCTGTATAGTTTTTTAACAAAATCCGATTGTTGGTTATAAAAAAAAAAAAAATGTTCCGATCGTTATGAAAATTTGCATGGTCAATAAGTACAACATTCTCTCTTATTTACCAAATTTTAGGCTAAATCGGTCAAGACCTTAAAGACTTACTGGTATGTAACATTATGGGAATGTCGTACTTGGGTCGTTGTTGCACGTACCGGTGCTCGCTCAACAACGCGACGGGACTTTAGCGTTTTCCTAGTATGTGATCCATGACATACAAAAAAAAAATCAGCCCAATCCGATAACCCGTTCTGTGTTAAAAAAAGTGCGTAAAAATCGACGAAAACCTTCCGGCTGGCTGGGTGGTTCTGACAGAGAGGAATAAGAGCCTACAGAGAAAACGGTACATCTTAGAACTATGAAACTTGGACCACACTAAGATGTACCTCAGACTCATATACTTCCGCCAAGAGGCAAGCAATATTCCACCCCCAACACCCCCTAAATAAGGTGACCAGACGTACCGGTTTGACTGGTACAGTACCGTTTTCAGAACACTTGTACCGGTGTCCCGAGAGACTGGTTAAAATGTCGTATTTGTACCGGTTTGCAATTTTGAAGGGGAAATGTCCCGGTATTCAGTCAACTGTACAATGTGGAAGGATAATGTTTCACGTGAAAAAATACACTCCTCTAATAAATATTAACAGTAATAACATTGAAATAGTTCTTCCACTTCCAAGTAGATAATTCATTTTCTCTAGGGGTGTGCTAGTATTATTCAATGATTTTGGTGCAGGTGCCGGGTCGCGCTCGAGTGTGAAAACTTAAATATCATTATCTTTTATTGGCGTTACCTTACCAACCCTGAATATGCATAATACTAACCTCAGTCTCTGATATAAATTTGTGTTCTTTTTGTAAATTCTGAACTTTTTTGGCACACATAATAAAAATATGCCACTATAATGTTTGTATCAACATTTTCATGTAACACCACTTTTACTACTGAATTATGTCTTAGTCTAGCCCTAATAGTATTTTTGCTTGATCATTAAAATGATCTAGAGAGAGATTACATTTTAAATCAAGATGTTACTCTTTCACTTTTGGAGCCAAATTATAGACATATCAATAAATAAAATTAATATTTAACATTGTAAAAAAAATGGTCGAAGAGTAATAATGAAATTTAAAAAAGGACTAAGTACTTGGACTCGATACTAGAGTAATTTTTAGACTCTGTGACTCGACTCGAATAAAAAATTCATTCAAAAATTAATTATTTACATTGATTTTGTTAAGAGAAAATGAAAAATAATAATGTAAAAATCATGCAACTGAACTACGTTTTTGATTAATTACATACCTACACTAATTATTTCGTTGTGAAGACAAAATGTATTAAAAGTTAAAACATGCATAAATTAAATGCATTTTCAATTATCTTTCTTATTATTGATTAGAACTTCATTAGTATGATGCACCCTCATCAATAAATTACACGCATTATTTTCTGACGAGTGCTTATATTTTAATATGTACTATCATTTTTAAACCACTAGATAAAGATTTTATGTCTCCAAAAATGTACACATCAAAACCGTTTTTAATTCATATTTTCATGTCAGAAAGCTGTTTACTGGACATTTGACCAAATATATCTTGAAATAAAATTTGCCTCCAGCGGCTGGGGCTCTGCCCAGACCCCGAAATGGTACGGGAGTACAAAGTACATATTCTAACACTTTATTTGTCCCGGTTTGTAACTTTCAAAATATGGTCACTTTACCCCTAAATCATCCCCTAAAATTGAAATAATTCATAGCTCTAACCCAAATTTGAATTTTTATTCAAATTAGTTATTAAAATTATGTTCTAATGTGTTTTAACCCAATCGGCCTATTCTTATTAGGGGAGATTGGGGTAATTAGGAACAAATTTGTGTAAGTTGACCTATGATCTCAATTTACATATAACTAGAAAAACATATTATAAATGTTTTAGTGGTATCAGATACATTGAAACATTGGCTTTCTTAATAAAATTAAATATTTTGCATTCATGTGTTATTTTAGATGCAATGATTTTTTTTCTACACGCGCATATTGTTCCTTATTACCCCAACATTTTGGGGCAATAAGGAACAAGCATTATAAGAAGCAAGGTAGGTGCATTAAAAATACATGGGCAAATAGGAACATAGGTATTTGTAGTATAATTAAGTAGCAAAAGAATTCATCTTGATATCTTGCTTATTGACAAAGTTAGAACAGATGCAAATTGTAGTATTTTTTTAATAGCTAGAAACATGACATTACAGTTTTTTTTTAAACTGTAATCTTTGTCTTAAAACTACACAAAGCTTCTCATAGCATGATGTTAATATTTAAAAAAGTATTTGTATCATGAAAAATTACAAATATAGAAATTGTTATGCATGAATTACTGTTTAATAGGAAAAATATACACTTTTTAAGTTGGGGCAATAAGGAACACTTCCCTCACATTTAATTTATTAACCCAGATTTTCATCAGGGCCTACTTGTTGTGTTTTAAACTTTTCCCAAAATGATTGAATTATTTTTGGATCTGGTTCTAAATTAAATTTAGTGATCCCAATGAGCTTAATTGGGCCTAGGAAAAGATTTGCCTCTTGAATGATGTCAAAGTCATCCCTCAAGGGCCAAGCAAAGATATTACCTCTACGCTCTAGGAATTTTACTTCAATTTCCAGTGGTTGATGATTGTGGATTCTTAACTCTACCGTCTACCTGCATGACGAGACATGTTTGTTCCCATTTACCCCTATGATATAGCATTACACTATATGACTCATTCCTATTTTCCCCTAGTATTCCTATTTACCCCTCATGGGTGTTCCCTTTTACCCCAAAAATTAAGTTTTTGGGGCAAATAGGAATTACCCCCTACTTTTAGGAGAGGAAAGAGATAAAAAAATTACAAAAATCAAAATAAGGCACTCTCATATGTAAGCAGTAAAATAAGCATACAGTCTTTACTACAATTAATTCTTATAAGAAAGGAAAATTTGATTCTTAAAACATTGTTAGAAACATTTTACACTTTTTTTTGCAGTACCTTACAAGAGTCCTAAAAACACCAATCAAAAGTTATTGTTTTCAGTAGAATTGATTACATTATCAAAGAAGAAGGTATGTTCCTTACCAAACAATTTTTCATAAAAATTTACATCTTCAAATTTCTTAATTATAGGGCTTGTTCCCAATTAGGTACCCCAATTCCTTATTACCCCAATCTCCCCTATACAAACCACATTTTTTCAACCACTATCCCTAAAAGTTTATATTATTTTTACCTTGATTTCCAGCATTCACCATGAAGGCACGAGTTATCATCATGAAATTTGGCATGATGGTACATAATAATATGAAAAATAATCCGCCTAGACGCAAGCAATATTCCACCCCCAACACCCACTAAATCATCCCCTAAAATTGGAATAATTCATAGCTCTAAACTAAAATTGAATTTTTATTCAAATTAGTTATTAAAATTATGTTTTAATGTGTTTTAACCCAATCGGGTTATTCTCAATTCCTAAACCACATTTTCTCAACCCCCATCCCTAATAGTTTATATTAATTTTACCTTGATTTCCAGCATTCACCATGAAGGCACCGAATGGGGTATCAGAAAGAAATTTGGCATGATGGTACATAATAATATGAAAAATAATAATCCGCCGGGAGGCAAGCGATATTTCACCCCCACTGTTCCCTACCACCCTTAACTTTAGGAAAAACGTTAGGTCGTATTTAATACAATTTGAATATTTTAATTGCTGATTAAAATTATGCCTAAGTATGTGTTATAGTCCGGTCAACAAATCATTCACACAAAAACCCAAGACGACATTAACCATAGGAAATTTAATAAAAAGCATTTTATATTGCCAACTACAGATTGTAAACAAATACAAAAGATGGTAGCTTTTTTTCTAGACACTCTGTTTTTTAAAGGCACTGTATCCACCTTTTCACGTATTTCACGCCTTGATATGAAACAAACAACAAAAAGATGTGATATCCCCCCAAACACAAAAATTTGTAAAAAAAAAAACGCCAAGCTCTCCTTCAAAAGTCTTTGGCTGTGAATGCTGTGAGATATAGCCTATAGAAGTTGGGCCAAGCATTTCATTTTTTCTCCCTAGTTTCGCATTGGAAAGAAGTAAGATCATTTCGCCTGTTTAAGCGCCAAGCCAACTATTTTTGTGGTAAAAAAAAGTACAATTTTAAACTCAAAATCATTAAAAAAATTAATTGGCCATTGACTTTTTAGAGTTCTCGTAATGAACCAAATTCAATGGCCAAGTAATTTTTTTATGATTTTAATTTTAGAATTTTTACTTTTTTTACCACGAAAATGGTTGGCTTGGCCCTCGTCAACAGGCGAAATGATCTTACTTCTTTTCAACGCGGAACTAGGGAGAAAGAATGAAATGCTTGGTTCAAGCTCACAGCATTCACAACCTCACAGCATTCACAGCCGAAGACTTTTGAAGGAGAGCTTGGCTGCTGTTTTTCTTTTTTTGTTAATTTTTGTATTTGGAGGGTTGGGGGGGGGGGGGTTAATAATTTTATATATATATATATATATATATATGAAAATATATGTTTTGAGGTAAAACTGCCTGTGGTTATATAATAAAATAATATTTTATTTCCGACGTTTCACTTTATGTTATGTATTGAATGTACTATATGTTTATATGTGTTACATATATAGGCCTATATATATATATATTACATGACATTTTTAGGTGTAGACCACGTACAAATAACAAAAATTAATTAAAATAATAACTCATTTTTGACGTTTCGTGGAGATTGCACCCCACTTTTTCAAAAAAGTTTTTTGAAAAAGTGGGGTGCAATCTCATAACTCATTTTGACGTTTCGTTATTTTAATTAATTATTGTTATTTGTACGTGGTCTACACCTAAAAATGTCATGTAATACATCATTCGACCATGAAAGCCTACATAAATACATTATATATGATGATGATGATGATGATGTTGTATAACTTTTAACCTTCAAAACAGCCGGATACGTAATTTAAAGATTCAATGACTTGGATATATCGTTGGATTGGAATCTGGGATCAACTCATACATTAATTATAAATTATAATAACAAAGCTTACAATTTTATTCTAGCATTTTGTTTAATTTATTACGTAAAAACATTTCGGAAAGATGAAAATGGCTAAAAGTTATAAAAAATGAAATCCAGTTTAACGTTATCCAATTTGTATATTATTAGGTATTATTATATTTTGTTGAACAATAACTATTTACTAAAATTAATGATGATTTATATAATTACCGTGGTCCGTAGGTACCATTTACTAGTTTCCATCTAGTGCCATTGTTATTTGAACGTTAATGCCAGCTTTACTTTTTGCAGCTTTGACTTTTTGAAAGAATACTTTTTTTCACTTCTCGCAGCTTGCGGAGTTCTTTTTTTTGGACACATGTTCAAAAAACTCCATTCACAAAAAGTTAAGGGTAGTGGGACAGGGCAGTCACGAGCACGACTAGCTAGGACTAGGACTACGGAAAGGCGGCTACATGAAAGAAACTAACTTTTATCCCAAATTACCAAACCAACTGATGTACCAACTTTAGAGAGAAAAAACACTAATTCACTGCAATACTCTAAAATTCAATAAAATGTTGTACAAATATGACTTTTTCACAAATTCCGGAAAAAGTGCCGTCCGGAATGAGGCAATTCCTCTTTCCGGACAAAGGCATCAAAATCAGGACTGTCCGGAGAAATTCCGGACGGTTGGCAACCCTAGTTGTTACACATAAATTAAAATAGACAAATACAAAACAATAAAATAATAATGATTGCAGGCCAAGAGGTTGTCTTGGTTACTGCCACCAACGAAAGTAGTTCAGGTTGATAACACTGGATAATTGAACTAACGTTAAAAACACTTGAAACACCACGAGCCAAGAAGATGTCTTGTGCACATCGTGGGGGGTGAGCCGTGCGACGAGATTGCTCGCGCGAATCGTACTGCCAGCTGGCTGGTCGGGGTTGCCAACACAAAACCTGCCACTAGCCTCTAAACAGGCCAAGGCAAAAAACACTTGCTCCTACAACACCTCTGCAAGCTTCCGCCCTCTAGCGAGACACGAAGAAGTAAGATATATACAAGTAAATACCGGCCCCCGTGAAAAGCCTAAAGATAAACTAATATTAAAAAATGAATAATGGAAATATTAATATTATTTAAATGTTTGATAATATGATGTAATTATTGTATATTGTTATTGTTTTCCAATTATTGTAATGAACACCTGAACATACCGGCCCCCTTGAAAGGCTGGGCTTTCAACACAGATTAACACTGGGGTAGTAGGCACACTTCAGTTATGGGCCGTTTGAAGGTTCCATGAGAGGTTTTAACCGAGACTACTCGCACGATGTTGTCGCATCCTTTGTGAGTGTCTGCAATAACTCCTAGCCGCCACTGCAATGGAGGAACGTTATTTTCCTTCAGGAGCCAAACACAGGTCCTTTTCTCGGTCATAGCACTTTTCCATTGTCTGAGTGAGAGAAGCAGATCCACCGTTGATCTTCCTCTTCTAAATCCATGTTGTTCCTCTCTTAGATCTCGTTCTATCGAGTTTCTAATTCTATTGTCTATTATTCTTTCACAGATCTTGGCACAGTGGCATGTCAGTAGGCCTATTATACCACTATAGTTGGCACAGTTTTGCTTATCTCCTCTTTTAAATATAATATAATATAATATAGCAAAACAATACGAGACAAAAATATTCAAGACAATATAGTTCTGCCAATCAAAAAAGAATTGAAGAGATGCTCTGCTAGAAACAAAGTCATAATAATTCCAATACCAGAAAGACACGACAAACCATCCCTCAACGATGATATCCAAGCTGCAAACTCAGCACTGGAAGTAAGCTTGCAAAACACCAATGTTGTATTCCAAAAAATAAACCCTGCCTTTTTACAAAGACATGATTACACCCGACACGGCTTGCATCTCAACAGAACCGGCAAAAAGAAACTATGTAAATACATCTGCCAAGCACTAGACCTACTAAGACCAGAGCCTAACACCGAGAAGGACACATTCGTGTTAAATTCGAGCGCTGCGGTAGTCATGTCCGGGTCCGAAGCGAGCATCGAGATCGGCAGACCAGAGCCTAACATCGAGAGGGACACACCCGTGTCCAATTTCAGAGCCATGACTGTCACGTCCGAGTCTAAAGCGAGCCTCGAGTTAGACCCATGCTTACCAGAGCCGACAGATCCAACCAACGATGACGCTTCTTTACAACTGGAAATCTCTGTAGATACTTCTTTCTCACTAGATGACTCACTAAATGAAGACTTCAGAGGATTTGATACCAACCCAGACATGACACTACAAGAATTAACAGAATTAACTTACCCATGTTACCCTTTTTGGACAGTCCCACCCCTACTATACTCACCTTAGACAAATCACAGATTGACACAAATACGTGTAAAAAAAAACAATTCACTAACGCACTACATATTTCACCATCACATCACCAGGAAAGCAAAAAAAGCAAAGAACATGTAGAACACATACCCCCCTCATTACATAACACTGACATATCTAAACCACAAAGGCCTAAAATAAACCTTATAAGAATAATACACCAGAACATGCAAGGCCTTTCAATGTTAAAAATTAGAGAATTAAACATAATACTAGAAAATCAATACAATAAGAATGAAACTATAGACATAATATGCTTATCCGAACATTGGAAGACATACGATGATTTAAATAGCATATCAATTGAAAATTATACCCTAATATCATCTTATTGTAGAAAAACGCATTTACATGGAGGTGTAGCAATCTTTGCAAACCAGAAATGGCTACAACATACTATTCCTAAACCGATTATTAATAAATATAGTGCCGATCTTGATATTGAATGTGCCTGTATTGAACTAAACATAAATATAAATAAACATAAAACATGTAACTTTGTAGTAGTAGCCATGTACAGATCTCCAAATGGCCAAATACAAAACTTTCTGGAAAAAAACTGAACAAAATAGTAAGGACCCTAATAAAGAGCAGCTTACTAATCTTCTTGACTCATGCAACATGCAGCTCACCATAAAAGATGTTACCAGAATTGATCCAAGGTGGAATTCGTCAACAATCGTTGACAATATAGCAACTAACACTACACTCCCTTTTATCTCACAAGTAATTGACTTTGGAATATCTGACCACTACGCACAAGAAATTGCAATACAATTTCAACAATATCAGCTACCTCAAACTACCAAAAATTATACGTCTAACAAATGTCAAATCCTTAAATAACCTAGCTGAAAGCTTAACAGAAGAAAATTGGGAGTGTGTAACACAAGCACATACAGCAGATGATAAATACAATGAATTCTCAAACAAACTGCTCTCCTATTATAATGAAAATTGCCCTTTAAAAACAATAAAAAATAAATCAACCTATAAATTGCAGAATTGGCTAACCAAAGGTATTAAGGTTTCAAGTACAAATAAAAGAAGTCTCTTACATATTAAATCTCATTTCGCAAATGTGCCATTTTTTGCAAACATATATCAAAACATACTTGAGAATTTACAAAAAGGTTCTAAAAAATGCAAAAATTGGCCACATAAGAGAAATCATAACAACTGCAGACAATAAATCAAAATCTATATGGAACGTAATAAATACAGAAATAAATCGTAAACCGAAAAAGCGCCATGAAAATATAACTTTACTCAATAACAAAAAACTCATTAATAAATGACGCCTTTGAAATTGCCACTACCTTCAATAAGTACTTCACGACGGAAGCATCTCTATTAACAAATAACATAACTTGGCCTACTTGCGGAAACAATAAAAACCACAATTTTCAAACTTACCTAACAAAGACAAACAAAAGCCCAAGTAACTCCCTTTACTTTTATGAAACAACCCCAAATGAAATTAAAGATATAGTACTAAAACTAAAGCCTAAATACTCTACGGGAATCGATGATTTGTCAATTATGGTATTCAAAAGATGTATCAATGAATTAGCTGAACCATTATCTGATATTTTCAATACTTGCCTGGAGGACGGTGTCTTTCCCCAAGCATTGAAAATATCAAAAATAATCCCTATATTCAAAAAAGAAAATAAACATATAACCAGTAACTACAGACCAATATCCATTCTTCCAGCAGCTTCAAAAATATTAGAAACCATAATATACACACGAATGGTCTCATTTTTTGACGAGTTTAATACCATAACAGAGAGGCAAAATGGATTTAGACAAGGCAAATCAACAAGCGACACAATCAGTAGATTTCTTAAAACTGTTGTCGGAGCAGTAGACCTAAATTTACCCACATTGGGTATATTCTGCGACCTCACAAAAGCGTTTGATTGTGTTGACCATACATACTACTAGCCAAACTAGAGTACTATGGCATACGTGGGAATGGTCTAAAGCTTATAACTTCTTACCTGACTGACCGACTGCAATGGGTCGAAATAAACTGAACTAAAAGACAACAAACTTACAAAGACTAGATCTGACTATGAAAAAGTAATTTGTGGCGTTCCACAAGGATCAATCCTTGGCCCACTATTTTTTATCATCTTTGTTAATGATCTACCTGATAACATCGAGGATGCAGAGCTTTTTGCAGATGACTTCACTACAAGTATTACCGCTAATGAGACAATACAACTTCAAGAGAAGGCAGATAAAAGAATTACCGAATCCACCGAATGGTTTACGGTGAACAAACAACTGCTAAACTCATCAAAAACCAAATTTATTCAATTCCATTCATTCCAAAAAAACAAATCACTCAACCAAATACCTTGCATTACAAATTCACATGATAAATCCACAGTAGAATCATCTACACAAGCAAAATTATTGGGAATAACAATAGATAACAAACTTAACCTGGCATGCCCACATCAACACCCTAATACCAAAACTCAGCTCAGCTTGTTTTGCAATTAAGAGCATCAAACAAATAAGCAACATATCAACTGCTAAAATATGTTACTTTTCTCTATTTGAATCGCACTTGAGATATGGAATCGAATTTTGGGGAATATCGACTCATATCGACAAGTATTCATCACGCAAAAACGAGCAATCAGGGCATTATGTACCCTTAAGCCGACGGAGCATTGCAAACCCTACTTTATTACACTAAACATTCTTACAGTTACATGCCTTTCATTCTCAAGTCAATTTTAGTCATAAGAAAAAACATCCACACTCTCACAGTCAACAGTGGCATACACACCCACAACACAAGGAACAAAAATAACCTCCATCTTAACCAATATCGTACAAATCTAGGTCAAAAAAACTCTGATTATTTGAATAAAACTCTATTCAATAAACTCCCCCAATCAATAAAAAACATAACAGAACACATCAAATTCAAAAATGAACTAACTAAATTCCTAATACAAAAGGCATACTACAGCATAAAAGACTTTATGACAGACAGAACTACCTAAAAATTGCTATATTTTATTATTAGTAGGAGGTACCATATAATAGGCTATAGGCCTATACTATTTTGTAAAATACCTATATTATATTATATTATATTATATTATATTAATACTTATGTAACAACTAGTCTATGTTTAGCAAAAATGGACTACACGGTGAAAACTGTTATAAACTTTAACTGTACTTTGTATTGTTATTTGTTGTCCAAATAAATAAATAAACAATGAGACCCTTTTTCCAATCTAAAGGAACTTCCTTATTTTTCCATACAACAGATAAGACTCTGTATAGCCATTGCATCCCCACAGGCCCTGCAGCTTTTATCATTTCCACGGCCAGCTCATCTACTCCCGCAGCTTTACCATTTTTCATTTTCTTCATTGCCAGTTCCACTTCTCTCCATGTGATGCTACCATCTTCCTCTTCATCCTCATCTCCAGACTCTTCTCTATGCTCTACCTAAGGTGTTCTTATCTGCTGTTGGTTGATATCAGGGTTTAGAAGGGTTTCAAAGTATGTCTTCCACATTTTTTTCTTCATTTCATCATCTGTCACAACTTCACCATTTTCTTGAACCAAGTTGTGGCTACCAACCTTTTCTTTTCTCCTTTCTCTCATTATGCCATACAGCATCTTCTTGTTACCATGCACATCCTCCCTCATTTCTTTAACCTTTGCATCTCTTTAACATTTGTTGTACTCGTCTCTAGACTCCTGTGACTTAACTCTATACCAATTTCTGAATGTGTTATTCTTCTTTGCAGTAGCTTCTTTTGTCATATTATTTCACCATGGTGTTTCTTTATACCTTCTCTTTCCATTTGTCCTACAACATACCAATTCTGATGCTTGAACAAGACCCTTTTAAAGGCACTTTACTCTTCTTCAACCCCTCCTATTTCACTTTTAGGAATTTCTCTAGTGACCAACAATTTATATTCTCTAGAGCTACATCCTTATCCTTTAGTTTCCACACCCGTATCTTCTTTTCTTGGGTTGTGCTCTTCTTTACTTCCTTTAGTTCTTTAAATTCGACAACTACTAGTCTGTGGTCGCTATCAACGGACACCCGTAAATGTAAAAAAAAAAAAAAACACCAAATATAAATAATCTCATTTTGCTACCTAGTAATAAGATCCAAGCACCATGGATCAACATAAACTCCATTTTGAGAGGTGTAGTACAGACGTAAAGACGAAAGAGAAATTTAATGTTGAGAGAAGAATGTCTTTGTATTCGAGTAATTTCTAGGGATGGGAAAAGCGTTTAATTTCCTTAACGTTTAACCCCTTGAAATTTTCGCGTTCCAGCCTTAACGTTCTAAGCCCTATTTAAAAAAATATATATATATAATAATCAAACACCCGGTTCCAACATAAGTCAGGTCGGGGGTGACGTATCACCAGCTTCTCGGGCTGTGGACTTTCAGTGCTTGTTAGCCAGGCTCAACACAAAATTTAGGTGGGCGGATGCCTAGGTTTTACAACAAAAATCGTAATTTTGTACTTATGACCTGCCAACGAGTAATTATCAACGGTTTTATTCTCACACTCGCATTTAATGACCCGGCACTTCCACCATGTGTAACAGACAGATGCCTCAAATAATACAGCCTAGGACCCGGCACCTCCACCAAAATTACGCACTTTTAGAAAATTTTCGGCATAATTTGTTAGCCTGTGTTTGTGTAGGCTCCGAAAGTGATAACAAAACATTTTTGTTTATTTAAAAAAAAAATTTAAAAATACCATCTTGTTTACTTGTCGTTACACGTTTGGGCGGTCTAGAGCGGTAGTTATGCCGCCGGCAACCCAGTAGATGTCCACGTCAACTCAAAACGAGCGTAAAAGTTTTGTGCTGCTAATTATGACACTTATAATACTTTTAAACCCTTCTGCCAATATTTCTTGCATGTAATTTATGTCTGTAAATAGCATATACGTATGCAATTACTGTTCATTTTGGTATGAAAGTGAAACACTTTTGAGGTGGCAGTTCTCTTGACGCGTTTCTATCCACTCGATCGAATGAGAAGGCTGCTCGTGCCGTGTTGCCAAGCCAAATACCAGGTTGGCCGAACTCTCAAGAAGAAATTTCCGTATATTTATTGTTACAAATTATATGAGAGCCAATCATATTGTAGACCTATGTTTAATAATAATAATAATCAAACACCCGGTTCCAACATAAGTCAGGTCGGGGGGTGACGTATCACCAATTTCTCGGGCTGTGGACTCTCAGTGTTTGTTGTTTAACAAAAATAATAATATTTTGTCCATAGGCCCATTAGCCTAATTTAGTGATTTACGTGTTATTTTATAAGACGTTTCGTTTTCCGAGGTTGGCAAATAACGGACTAGTCAGTTAGCAACTGTAGGCTTACCAATAAGAGATGCAAATAAATATGATTTCCTAAAATGTAACAATTAAAAATAAATAAAATAAAAATAAAATAAACTAGTTGTAAAATTATCTGATATAAAAATACCAAGTAGGCCCTATTTTATAAGTTGTACCTGAATAATAATATACTATTGAGTCCGCTGGTACACTCACTGGATGTACTTTAACCATATTTTACTTAGGTAATCCTTACCTAGGCCTACACAGTGAAAACATGCTAAAAACTATAATAGAATGCAGGGTGTTTTTGATTGATAAAGAATCAGATTTAAATCAAATGATCTATTTAATAAAAATCATTGATTTAAATCAAATGCACTTTTTCTTCCTTTTGAGCAACAAACACAAGAGTTCTAAATGATTTAAGCAAAATTTTCCTTAAAATAATTTTTGAATTATATTTTCTGAAACCCTTGTGAAAGTATTTGATCTGCTCACCAACTTGACAAGTTTTGAAACAAAGATATTGTTGATTTAAATCAATTTAAAAAATCAATAAAATCTGAATTAAATCCAATTTAAATAAAATAAATCATGATTTTTTATTTTTTTAATAAGAAAAAATCACACACCCTGATAGAATGATAAGAAAATGTGTTTTAGTGATTTCAGTAACAAAGCAGAAGAGTTGACAAAACAGTTCAAAGCTTTAAAAAAATTCTTGTTTCCTGAAATTTCTGTTTTTGATGGAATGGCTCTAATACTCCAATGATTAGGCCCTATCAAATTTGTGAAGGGGCTAGCTTGACCTGATGTGGATTGGTTGTTTAAATAAATAAAATCTTTACATGTAGGTCTGTACTGTAATACCAGTCAAGATGGCAGCACCCATACAACCTTTTAACCCTCAACTGTAGCATTGTATTGACTTTATTTTAGATCTGGAAATATTTTTTGGTCCAGATTTATCTAGCTAGAAACATTTGGGTACACCAACTACATAGGCCTACCTTGATCTGAGAGGGGACGGCGACTGGACACAGGGTCAGGCGCCACGGCAGTCTTCAGGCTCTTCGGCCAGCCTAACCCCGCCCCATCCAGGGAACCGGCACCCCTAAAATCACACAAAAGCCAGCGATTTAGCCGCGGTCGTTTAACCAGTTCCCACTCGAACACTGAAGTTAAGCAACATCGGGCGTGGTCAGGGGTTGAGTGGGTCGCCGCTCTGCCCTGAAACACACGTATATCGCTGGCTAGAGCAGACTAGGGTTCGTAAGCTTGTGTGACAGCTTCGTTCTCCTTGGCGCCGTCTGCTCGGCAGTCCGGGTTAGTGGAGGAACCTATATGACTGTCAAAGTTACACCGTCCTTTTGGATGGGACGTAAAGCCGTTGGTCCCCTTGGTACTTTTCGGTAGGAGTAGGCTATGTGCCGGTACCGGGTTTCCCCCTCCTCCCTTCTCTATTAAATTTGCACTAGTGGGCTACATTGCCTGTTGCAAATAGAGACATAATAATAATAATAATAATATATATCACTGTATGATATAGTAATTGGAAATTCCAGGTAGGAGATGAAGGGTCAGACCACGACAACAATGGCAGGATAGTATGAGGAAAAGTGTGGAACAGTGAGGAGACTGGAATATGGTGGATCTTCCCCATCTAAATTAGTAATGTACTTCATTCAACATGTGGTCACCTCTCCTCACAATCTCCTGTCAATAACAAATAAGCCTTCCCAAATTTTGAAATCATTTGTGGCTAATCCGTGTAAAAAATAGTAAAAATAACGTGTGTAGAGCAGATTTCACTGCCTATGAGACTATACTATGAAATTAGCTTGGAGAATATAAACCATCTCTGTAGGCTAACCCTAGAGTTGGGATAGGGATGATGTTTTACCTTGGCTTTATAGGCGAATATGACGCTGTTATGTTTAGTATGAAGAAGAGTTTCGCCAAGATGGTACTGTATGAATTGTTTATTTCCGCCTCTAAGTGTACACAATCTTTTTAATCATGATGTCGACGAAGAGTCTCAAAGTAATGATGATGTTGCTAAAGGTTTACCAGTATTGCAAAAAGGAATGAAGCTTGGACATCTTAATATTCGTAAGTTGGATAAGTATATAGATCAGTTGAGGGTTATTCTTGACACGTACAATTTTGATATATTTGCTTGCTGTGAAACATATCTAGATGAGACTGTTCCAGATGGTTTTATTACTGTTGACAATTATAAAATGCTAAGATTTGATCGTGAAAGGGTAGGGGGAGGGTTAGTTGGATGAGCGTAGCGAAGATTCCATTTCACTACACTGGAGAAAAAAATCCGGAATGTTTTTCTTTTTTTTTCTGTTGGTATTATTGTGTGTTTGTTAAGGCTGGATGTCCCCATAGCGCTCTGTATGTGCAGAGGTCTACTAAATATTTTTTTAAAGCACTTTCCTATTGTCTAAAATCTTTCAAATTACTTTGTGAAACAGATGAAGGATTGAAATTTGTCATACTATTTTTACAATTAGCATAGGTACATTGATTCGATTTTAAATGGGACAGACCTATATGCTAATTTCTCATAAGAAATGGACTGGATCATGAGATAAATGTGTGGTTTTCTCACACAATATTTTAAATACTATTACCAGTTTCAAGAGTAAGTATCAATATTCTCATTTATATGGAAGACTATTAAATCAATATAAACAGTTTTCGCGCGTTTTACTAATGTACGTCTGTGAGCTCGCGCTCTGGGTTTTGTGGCAATATTAGGAACTCGTTGAACGTTCCTTCCAGACAGACAAAAGAGCAGCCGAAGAAAGGCGAGCCAAGCGGAGCTCTTGACCCTTTTATGGGTTGCAGTTCCAGGTAAAAGCAAAGTCTCTCGTCGTGTTATGAATGGCATGGGACTACAATGACCAAATAAATTAGTTTTCAACTACCATGTCCAAACAGATTTTTCTAGTCTGAACAAATTGAGAAGAGTTCTGGATTTAGAATCCGTCAACTCAAATGTCCGATTTGAACGTCCTCTTTGGACTGCAGAACTATTACTTATTTGTAGCACATACATAGCATATACTAATAATCAAATATGTCAATCTATTGGATCAAACGTTATTAATATTAATATTTAATGTAATCGAGAAATTAAAAAATCCATCCCCATCGGGGTTCGAACCCGAGTCTCCCACTTTCCGGGTGGACGCCTTAGCCAACTAGACCACTGAGACGGTAAATATTTAACTTCTGTATTGTCGTTACACGTTATTATTACGTTATTATTACTAGGAAAACGCTAAAGTCCCGCCGCGTTGATGGATGAGCTTTTTTAAAGTTTTTAGTTTGCGTGGGATATCTTTACTTTTGCAAGTGCTTTGTTTTTCTGCCGACGCATTGTAGGTGATTGTTGTCAAGTTTCTATTGTTTCTTGTTAATTTGTTATTATTTAACGTAAAAATCTTACATTAAAAGCTATATTTCTATGGATTCTAGCTAACTTTTTCAACATTTTCTTTCAAAAGGTACTACATCACCATAACCTTAATGTCCATGTATAATATGAACGTTGTAGCCCGACCCGTTTGGTCAGAATTGGCCCAAATGGCACGAAAATATTGCACAAAAAGTCAAAAAACATATATTAAAAGCTTTATTTCTCTCGATTCTGGCTAACTTTTTCAACTTTTTCTTTCAGAAAACAATACATCACCATTACCTTAATGTCCATGTGAAATATGAACGTTGTAGCCCCACCCGTTTGGTCAGAATTGGCCCAAATGGCACGAAAATATCGCACTAAAAATCGAAAAAAATCGTAAAAGTACGATATTCATGAGAAATATTTCTTCGATTGTACCCAAAAACGTGGCAAGTCTAAGTTCAGAGAAAACGAAGGTCGTGTCAAATTTTCATCAAGATCGCATATGCCGTTTGCCCGGTAGAGAGCGAACAAACAGACGGAAAAAAAACAAAAAAAAAAAAAAAAAAAAAAAAAACAACCGACCTAAATTTTTTGGGGGGTCGGTGAAATTGAAGTCTTCGCTTCGCTCATCCAAATATACCTAATAACAATAATAATAATAATAATAATAATAATAATAATAATAATAATAATAAAAATAATTATGTTCTGAAAATGTAGCCTATATTGCAAAGTAGGCCTATGTAAAATAAAAATTATTATTTTTATTATTAATATTATTATTATAATTATTATTATCGTAGCCAGGATTTTGATTCTGGGGTTGGGGGGGGGGGGGGGGTCCTGGGTAGGATGTCTCCCCGCTATTGCGAATCTGGGGCGCAGTCACAGACAAATTTTTATTTTTAACACTGCAAATAGTGGCATTTTACTAGTTTTTAGAGTGTTTTTTCCCGTAATTTATAAAATTGTGAAGATCCACAAACTGTCGGTTTACAAAATCTTTGCCTTATGTATGCCATAGTGCTATTTAGTATTATTATAAACCCTCCTGATTTTTTTTGGGGGGGATAGGACACCCTGATCCCCCCCCCCGCTTGTACGTGTATTGTGACAACATCAACAACAACAAAATACATATGAAAACTACTACTCCATGATTGTGTACGGACTACACCTAAATGCAAACGTACGCGCTCGCACACGCATACCACATTAGCAAGCGAACTCGCCGAACATGCTCATAAATATGCATAATTTTGGGTGAAAACTCATTAGCAATTTCTGATAATAGATCGTCTTCCATGAAAGTTTACAATAATCGGTTACATAAATAATACGAAAAAAAAATTAATAACTCTGGCCAGCATTAAACAATGGTTGTATTGTATATGGATGAGTGATGACCAAAACAAACTTTAACGCTTTTAACGCAGCCTTATCAAATGGAATATATCCAGATTACTTTAAAATTGCCGATATCTGCCCTATTTACAAGGCAGAAAGTAAATTAGAACCTAAAAATTACAACACAATTCTCAAAACTTTTGGAGAAATGTTTAAAGAAAAGGCTTATGGATTTTATGAATAAACATAATCTAATTTCTCCTAATCAGTTTGGCTTCAGAATTGGCTTGAGTACTGATAATGCTTTTTATAAAGTAACCAACACAATATATGAATCTCTGGACCAGTCAAAAAAAAAACATAGCTATTTTTTTGGACCTAAGTAAAGCTTTTGATACAGTAAACCATAAAATACTTCTCACCAAATTGGAAAATCTGGGAGTTCGAGGATTAGCACTGGACATTTTTCGTAGCTTCTTAAATGATAGGAAACAAAGAGTAAAAATTGGAAATGAATATAGTGACTATAAAACAGTTGAAATTGGAGTCCCGCAAGGTACTGTTCTCGGACCGATACTGTTTACTATCTATATAAATGAGCTATGTAATTTTAAATTTTATGGAACTATTATATCTCTCAATTAATTCTCTCAATGAACACTTGGAGTGAGGTCTATAAACTAGCAAACCGGGTGATAAATGACATCTATCAATGGCTAAATGACCACATATTGACCTTAAACGAAATGAAGACTGTATATATGACCTTCTCACCCACCCAAGTCACTCAGCCTAATGATGCAAACCTCAATGTATTACACTCTTCTTCTTGTGCATATACTCAGGATGCAAATGCAAATTTCAAATGTACCGCTAACTGTTATAAGATTGAAAAAGTCTCATCGACTAAATACTTAGGTCTTAAAATAGACAATCACTTAAAATGGAATGAACATGTCCGCGCTCTATGTAACAAATCAAAAAGTCTACTTTGTTTTTTACAGATTAAGAAATATCTTTGAACTTAAGGTCCTTAGAACTATATATTTTGCTTTGCTACAGTCAAGCTTTGAATATGGCATTATTGGATGGGGTGGTGTGCAAAATGTACATCTTAACTCTTTATCAATTATTCAAAAACTAGCCCTTAAAACAATGATGAAAAAACCTAAGGATTTCTCTTCCACTATAACCTTTGATCAAGCAAAGGTTCTTGACATTAGACAATTATATATTAAAAATATTCTCCTCTTTATTCATAAAAATCTCAAGGACTTTAAACAGCTGAATGTGTCTGATTCACGTTCTAATACTAGGCTTTCAACCAGACATGGATTATTCCTACCTAGGAAAAAACACGCGTCTGGGTCAAAGACATATTTCTTTTCTAGGACCCTTAATTCATAATACCTTGCCTGAAAAATGTTTTGTTTCTTCTCTATGTTCTTTTAAAAATAACGTGAAGAAATGGCTCTTTGAAAAGGGATTAAATAACAATAATGCCCAATCTGTTCTAGCCTATTACTTGTCAACTTAGTCTCAAGGCTAAATTTTATTATAAAAATTCCTTTGTCTATCTCTTTAGTTTAGTTTAGTTTAGTTTAGTTTTAAGAATTTTACCATATAAATTGCTTCCTTGCATAAATATATTTTATTTTTATTTTATTTATTTATTTCTTATTTTTTCATGTTGTACAAACTACTATTAATTTAAACTCTATCTTTGTTCTTTGCTAACATCTTGTAATTGTTTTAAATTTAACATGTATTATAACTGCCCACACACGAGCACTGTGCTTATGTGGGCTTCTCTCGACTATTCTCTTCTCTTGTTTGTTTATGTACCAATTGTATTTATTTTCTTGAGAATAAAATTTTTTCTGAATCTGAATCTGAATCTGGATTAATTTATGTCATAGCAACCAAATGTGAATTAAAATTAAATTAGGCCTAAATAATAGTATATTGAAACGACATCAGAGAAAGGTAAAACAACTCTCATTGGCATTGGGCCTACGTGAGTTCTGGTAGTGAGTCGTACCTTGGCAAGCGGCTGTCATCTTTGGTCTTTCAAAAGCTGAATGTCTTTCAAAAGTGCGGAGGGATTTGACCGGGTCAAATTAATTTGGTCATTGACTGGTCAATTGACGGTCCAATTACGGTCAAAATGTAAAAATATCATAAATTTATTTATAAATAATTAGTACATTATTTTAAATGGTGTGGTGACCGAAAAGCTTTTTTTATTTAAAAGCTTGTTAAACTGCAACTATTAAGTTGGCATATCTCATAGTCATCATCATGTCAGATGGTCAATCAGTCCTTTCTCGATTCAGTTCAAGGTTACCCAGAAGCATAATTCTATTTGTATTATAATTCATAATAACTCGTAATAAATATAAATAAATAAATATAACTAATTAAAACATTTTTATTGAAAAAGAAAGAAAGAAATGTTACCCTTTACATAACAATTCAAATTCAATTATAAAAATTCAAATAATTTCAAGTTATAAATGCAATATACACATGTTATCTTTAAGTCAATTGACTGGTCAATTGACCAAAAGTATTTGACCAGTCAATTGACCGGTCAATTGACATTGTGCAACCCTATTCAAAAGTGAAGTTTTAATTAGGGTCGGAGGGATGGGGGACTAGCCTGCTTAACTAGGCCTACCAAAAATTACATTTCTCAAAAATTTTCTCATAAATTAATTAGACTACGTAATGAGTCGATTGGGTACCGGATACTAGCATGCCTTATAAAGATAAACTGATAAACTCAACTTTTTTTGCGATTCCAATGATCTTATGCAGGCATGGGAATAGTATATTCAGATTTACAAAAGGTTTTTCAGTCAACAAAATATTTCAAATGTGACGAATTCTAAGGCGTATCGTTCGTCATGAAATAAGAATAATAATATAGCGAGAAGAATTATATCTCTAGATTTTATACCGGGGTTAGCAACAATTACACACACACACACACACACACAAGCCTAAAACATTAATTTTATAAATCGATTCTAATGTTTGGCAATATTTGTCATTCATTTCACGCGATGTTGTTCGCCCTCTCAAGAACAGACGGCACGGCAGCATCCCTACTTAGAAACGAATACGGAGATAATGCACGGTAATTTGACTGTAAGGCTAATTACTTCTGGTGAAAAGAGGCAATTATTAGGTTCTCGTTATTATCTTGTTGTTCATAATGAAATTGTATCACGCGCTCTGCAATCCGTTTTATTGATTGAATTATTAGGCTTATTATCAAGTTAATATTACCATTTTAAAATTTATTACACATCGATCGCTTACTGAGTACCAAGCTTAGAGGAAATACCAAGGATGCAACGTTGTTGTGGTTCTTTGTTTCTCTCCTGCACATCAAGTATGTGTATTCAAAGGAAGATACACGATTGGGGTTTGTATAAGACAAATGCGTAGTCTAATTTTGTCTGAAAATTTTAATTCAAAAGCCAACTTTAATCGTATTTACTATATTGTGTTCGATTACTTTGGAAAATGTAACAATTTTCCCTGATTTTAATATGTTTTGTGCACAAGCGATAGTAAACAATGACAGGTGAATTATGCAAAGCCACCTTTTCAAGCTCTATTCAACTGAATTGCTTGGTGGTAGGGGTACTCGCATACCTGGGTGCAGACCAAGTGGGATTTGTTTCTTCAAAAGCGTGCGGTGGCGACAAAGAATATGCTATTGAATGAGCTTTCAAGAACACAAATGAACCTTAAACGTCGCGATTTCAAACGAAAGTCCTTTTGCGTTGAAAGCACTTTATATTTAAAATAAAATAGGTAGCGATTTTGTTAATTTAAAATAGCGGTTTTGTAGGTAGAGTATTTTATGCACAGTTCATACAAAGTCGTAAGGTTTAGTCGTAGTTGTAAGGTTTAGTCCTAGTCGTATGGTTTAGTCCTAGTCGTAAGGTTTAGTATAGTCGTCATGGTTTGTTGTTTTGTTGTTTGCTTTGTTGCAAGTGATGTTTCGATCTCTGATTTGCTAGTCGTAAGAATTTGTTGTTTGGTCGTAAGAAAGATGAATATTTTCAACTTTCTTATAATAATAATAATAATAATTCTTTATTTAGCTGCAACAGCTATTGCAATACCGGTACATTACATATTTCACATATTACACACATATTACATTACATATTTCACGTACAGTAGATAGGCCTGAGCCTGACTAGATATCAAAGGTACATATTTTGATTTCTAGTCTGGAGCCTTAAATACCAAAAAATAAATAACCATATCCCTTCTAATAATAATATAATATCATATTAAATAAGTATTCTATTTAGGGCCTATATAAATTACATTGCTGAGACTGAGCTCTATGCAAGAGATAATTTCTCTTAAAACTAGCAACATTAAGGCTATTCCACCGCGTTTTTCTATTTTCCAAAATATGCTACTAAGTCAAAATATAGTGACATGGGTTTGAAACATGGCTATTTTAGAAAATCAAAAATAATTTTTCCAAATTTTTCTGATCCGGTACACGGCCAATATAGCCACCTCAAAATAATTTCAAACTTCAATTCGCCAGGGCACACCATTCAACGTAGGGTGTTGTGCTTTTGTGACATTAATTTTCAAATGTTTTTTCTTTGGACTGACAAGAGAACAGATTTATTTTAACAATTGTCTTTCCTGCGAATTTTTTCGTTTGGCGGTACAAATCGGTAAAAAAAATACCGCCAAACAAAAAAATTCGCTGGAAAGACAATTGTTAAAATAAATCTGTTTTCTCTCAGTCAGTCTATAGAATAACAGTTAAAAATTAATGTCACAAAAGCACAACACCGTACGTTGAATGGTGTGCCCTGGCAAATTGAAGTTTGAAATTATTTTGAGGTGGCTATATTGGCCGTGTACCGGATCAGAAAAATTTGGAAAAAAAATTTGATTTTCTAAAATAGCCATGTTTCAAAGCCATTCACTATATTTTAACTTAGTAGCATATTTTGGAAAATAGAAAAACGCGGTGGAATAGCCTTAATGGAATTAAACTACAGAAGGTAAGTTGTTAAATTCCCTGATACCAGAATAAAAAATTTATTTAACTAGCCAATTTTTATTGAAACCTTTCAAAAAGAACCAGTCTACTACTCTTGGCATTTTGTAAAACTGATGTTATTAGTTTTAATTTTCAATCCAAATAATTTGGCAACAGTTATGAGGGACTAAAATGATAATATTGCATTAAGTTTAAATTTGTTTTTTAAATTTACCCCGAAGAGTTTTCAGCTTTTGTCGTTATTAAAACAAAACGATTGGGCCTACTTTTAAGTAGGCCTATGTTTGGCTCGCAACCCTTTTTTGAATTTCTAAAATTCTGCCAATTCCATTTTAAAAGCTTGAAAAAAAATTGTTGACAGAAACGAATGTGGTTGAACATTAATTGTCTTTAATTAACTTTTAGACCATGACGACAGAGATGCCCATTCTCTTAGGTAGGTATTAACCTACCTTCTTACAAAATTTTTTGTACAATGTATTAATATGGATTTTGAATTTTTTACTACACTACGCAAACCAAAAGACAAAACCCTTTGTGACAGGGTAAAAGAAACTTTTTGGTTCCCTATTTTATCTGTTTCTTTGATAGGACTGCTAGGACACGACTATATGTAAACTGGGCATTAAGAACGAGGAGTGGCGCACTAAAGATAGTTGTACCGCCCCAACCGAAGAAGTACCGACTAGGGTAGGCCTAGGGCCTAGGCGGTACTTTTTCGGTTGGTATGGACCTGTTTTTTAACACTGTTTTTTTCTTTTTTGGTAGGCCTAGGGCCTAATTATGCAGAATCACTCAGCGGACCGGAATTACTTTGGAAGGTAATTTAAATGATTGAGCGGGTATAATCTTAATTTGACGGGAATGTTATTTTACATTAAATTTATGATTTTCCTTTTTCTAATTGAATATTATTATGTGTTTACTTGGTTTTTGGGCGGAAAGTATTTTCTGGACTTATTTAATCACTTTTATTTTTGTTTGATAACACACGCAATCCCTACCCTGAGCCTACACACACACTCGTCCAAACTTTTCAACACAGTTTTTTTCCAAGAAAAAGAATAAAAAAACAACTTCAAAATAGAAACAAAGAAGAAGCCCCTCATTTTTAAACGATTTATTTATACCAATCACTCTGAAAATATACCAATTAAATAGAATAACACATATTTAACACAAACACCGCTAAATTTCACTGTCATTGATCCGCCATGTTTGGTATTTACGTCTGATTTACTTATAGGCGTACCAACCATTTTCGCTAAAAATACTCCACCTACAAAACCTTTAAACGTCGCTATTTTAAATATAAAGGACTTTCACCACAAAAGGATTTTCGTTTAAAATAGCGACGTTAAAGGTTTTGAAGTTTTTTTTTATTATAACAGTAAAAACGTGATGATTCTATTTTGGATTTTTTTGTGTTCTTGTAAGGTAACTTGCGTGAGTACATCTCAGCACGGTAGGCCTAGGCCGCGTCGCTCGCGCTACTTATAACTTACTTTTGTTTATAAAACAGAAGCTGGAAAATATTTTTAATTGGTTTCCGCGCATTTATTTTTAATATACTTTGAAATATCAGTGATTTGGCAAAGAAAATAAAGTAAAAAAACAAAAAATTGCAATTCCGTCAAACTAGTAGAGTTCCGATTGAGCGATGTTACTTAGGGGCTACATAGTTTGTGGAGTGATTTAAGTCGGAGCACGTTGATTTGAGTATGTTTTTTGGTCATTCGGAAGGTTTGTCTTGATTGACACAATGTTAATGTTTACGTTGTGAGAGAGTGTTGTTTGTCGACTGGAGCGACGGCGAGGTGGGGGAATGACGTATCGCAGTGCTGGCAACTAATACTTTGTATTATATGGGATTGACTGGTTTTCCTGAGTTAGCGATTCATCGGAATGAAGTGTTTGTGTTTTTGTTGTTAGGTATGAGTTGGGGTCCAGGGGCAGAGCCCCGGTGAGGGTTGGGGGGCAACGCCCCCCATTCAGTTGTGCATCAAATTTAATTTTGTAATTTAATTTGTAATTTTAATTGGCCGTCCCTCCTACCAACCCCCCCTGGCAGCAGTGTTGTCTAGTACCGTGCCCTGCTGCCAACCCCCCTGCCAACCTGGATTAGGCCCTGTTTAGGCCTGTATCGGGAATGGTATTCGTCCGACTGGCAAGTAGTAGGGGCCCCCTGTTTAGTTAGGTCTGTATTTATATGAGGAATTGGAATTGACGACCTGGCCACCCTCCCTGGCAGAGAAATGATACCGTGTTTCTGCTGCCAACCCCCCTGCCTACCTCGTTTAGGCCCTGTTTAGGCCTGTATCGGGAATGGTATTCGCTCCTCCGACTAGCAAGTAGTATGGCCTACTGTTTAGTTAGGTCTGTATTAATACGAGGAATTGGAATTTGACGACCTGGCCCTCCTCCCTGGCAGAGAAATGATACCGTGTACTGCTGCCAACCCCCCTGCCTACCTCGTTTAGGCCCTGTTTAGGCTGTACATCGGGAATGGTATTCGTCCGACTAGCAAGTAGTATGGCTACTGTTAGTTTAGATCTGTATTAATATGAGGAATTGGAATTTGACGACCTGGCCACCCTCCCTGGCAGAGAAATGATACAGCTACAGGCCTAAACGAGGTAGGCAGGGGGGGGTTGGCAGCAGTACACGGTATCATTTCTCTGCCAGGGAGGGTGGCCAGGTCGTCAAATTCCAGTTCCTCGTATTAATACAGACCTAAACTAAACAGTACCTAGGCCCTACTACTTGCCAGTCGGACGAATACCATTCCCGATACAGGCCTAAACAGGGCCTAAACGAGGTAGGCAGGGGGGGTTGGCAGCAGTACACGGTATCATTTCTCTGCCAGGGAGGGTGGCCAGGTCGTCAAATTCCAGTTCCTCGTATTAATACAGACCTAAACTAAACAGTAGGCCCTACAAGCTGCAGCGATATTTGTTCGTTCCTACCCTAATCTTTTCCCTCTAAACACCTCTGTCCACTCCCATTTTACAAGAGCAAATCTACAAATTCACATTAACAATCATAAACTAACCCTATTCTCAAAAGGTCCACAATATCTTGCTTTAACTCTATATAACAAGCTACCAAACAATACAAGAACCTGTCCCTCCATTTCAACTTTTAAGTCCAGCATGAAATCATTTTAAAATCCAAAAGTTTCTACTCACTCAATGAATATCTCTCTGCATGAAATGTAATGTAACATAAATAGAAATACCTACCTATCTAGGCCTATTCATCAATCAATTATTTTATTACAGAGTTTGAGGCCCAGCTCAGTTATATTTCATTTTTTGTACATTAATATTATTATTAATTAACCTAGGCCTATGTTAATATTAAGAATTATTCACTTCACACTACTATCTCTCTCATAAGAGGATAATGTGTGTATACTTTTACTATGTAGGCCTATTGGTCAAGCGAATAAAAATTACTCTTACTCTTACTACTTGCCAGTCGGACGAATACCATTCTCGATACAGGCCTAAACAGGGCCTAAACCAGGTTCGCAGGGGGGGTTGGCAGCAGGGCACGGTACTAGACAACACTGCTGCCAGGGGGGGGGTGTACCAATTAAACTGAAGTTGCAACCTTCTCACACTAGGTTCGCTAGTAGGGGGGCTGGCAGCAGTGCTACGCAGTGGGCCTCACTGCTGCCAGGGGGGGTTGGTAGGAGACACAGCAATTTTAATTTAGTAGCCTAATTGATAGCACTGGTTTAGGCTGGATTTGAGTTCGAAGAAGGCGACGTGTGGAGGTCGGTGGAGGTGACGGTGACTGTTTGTTATGTGTTAGTGTATGTTGTTTTGTGTTTTATTTTGTAGGCCTAAACACTTGTGTGTGCCTGTTTAAAAATCATTAAAAATTACTCTGTTGTGGTTGTTCTAGTGTTTATTCAACAAAAAACGAATAAAAAACATCGCTGAGTAGGGGAGAGGGGGGGGGACTGGTACAGTTCAGAACGTTTCAATTTTTTACATATACATGTGCAAATTTGGGAATGAGACTTTTGTCATAGTAAAATACAACCCTTAATCTATAATATGTGTACTACATCTTTCACATTTGTGACCACTACTAATAAATAATCCACATATAGAAAATTATTACAAATGTACCAATGTACCCCATAGGCGGGGCACATTGGTACTAGTATGGGGCACATTGGTACACACATGTTACTGGTCCCAGTATTTACAAGTTTAGGCCTACATAGGGTGTTATTTTATGTATGTCAATAGTGGTTTACATGTACATGAGCTAATAAACTTGTCCACATAGACCCTAGTATTAGGTGTGTGTGCTTAAAATTAGCTTAACGTTAAACTACGTTATTGTGGGAAAATATCTAGATCAAGGTTTGCCTACAATAGACAGACAGCTTATATACTACATAGAATGCTATTTACTATGTATATACTAAATACTAATCTAGGCCTAAGATAGACTGCAACATTAGGTCTACAGATAGATTTTTTTATTAACACTAGCTGGTGCATAGGGCCTGTAATGTACCAATGTGCCCCCAAGGACCAATGTGCCCCATCTGGTATTGTTTTAGAAAATAAATTCCAAAAATTTGAGGTTAGGTGTACAGTCATAGCAATGTGCTTAAAAATAATCAGATAAATTGCGGTCATCCCATAAAAAAAAATAGCTTGAATTACCTACAATAACATTATAATCAAACCATTACAAAGTTTGTCACAACTATTTACTTTCACATCACTAAATACAATTTATATCATAACTTAGCCATTTATCAATGGAAATGGCTCAGATTTCAGAGTGGTAGAGTTCCTCACTGCCATCTAGATCACTCATAATACAATGCTGAAAATTAAACATGGGTGGCAAAATTCAAACTGTACCAATGTGCCCCCTGTACCAATGTCCCCCCCTCTCCCCTAACCCTTCACTTTTACCTTTTTTTTCAATAAAAACACTGAAAAACAACTAGGCCCTAGGCTACCGGTTAGTTTTGTCACGATAAGGATTTCGGGTGCGCTCCTGTCGATTATATCCTAAAACTAGAACTAGGCCTAGCGCGGCGCAGGGTAACCAGCTGAAAGTTCGGCTAACCTAACGCAAGTACCGGTAGTTTTGTGAAACCGGTCCATAGGCCTAGCCTAGGCCCTACCAACCGAAAAAGTTCCGGGTAGGCTAGGCCTACCTAGGCCTAGTAGGACAATGAAATTTGTTTACAGTAAGGCCTAGACCATTGGGAACTCTTGTCGCTAAGCGGGTCCAACTTTCAACCACACTTTTTTCCCAATAAAATCAATGGAAAACAACTACAAATTAGAAATAATGTGTAAAAATTCAATATCAACAATTTATTATCAATTACCACTTTGCAAAATTAACATAACATGAGCGGGAAAACAATATTATTCACAGACTAATTTCACTGTATTCGTTGATACGGCGGCATTTTAGCAAAGTCTCTCCATTCTCCGACCGTACCACCAAAACCACCAAACTTACGTTTAACTCTGTCCGTTTTTGTTGTCCTGCGGGGTCCCTATCGTGTTTGTTGTTATACCTCATTCTGTTCTGGGGGGCCAGCCCCCCAACGACCCGCCGGGCTACGCCCATGCGACCCATGTCGGGGGCTACGCCCCAAACCCCCGTGCTATTCGACTATTTAACTTGTTTACTGAACATAAACAATACATTATTTATAACTTACTTATTACAATAACCACTAATATCGCAAAAGGTTGGTACACCTACGAAGTAAATGACAATGACATAGCCAAATCCCCAAAAATGGCGCGTTGATCAGAGTGAGACGACGATTCATGTTCATAATGTAAAGTATTGACATTATTCGTGGAAATTCTGAGAGTGTTACTATTAACACATTATCACTAGTAAGTACTTAATATTAACTGATTTCAATTTGTAGTTTTTTCCATGATTTTATTGTGGAAAAAAATGTGCGTTGAAAGTTGGTTGAAAGTGGACCCGCTAGCGCAAGAGCTGCGACCATTGAATAACCAGTAGGCAGATATAAAAATGGGTAGGCCTCTCTTTCGGGTTTGGATGGGACAGTGTTTTTGTATGTGTACCTACAAAACCTAAAAACGTTTCGCTAGGGCCTAGCCTATTTAAATTAAAGTTACCTACAAAACCTTTAACGTCGCTATTTTAAATCTAAAGTACCTACAAAACCTTTAACGTTGCTATTTTAAATCCAAAGTACCTACTGATCAAAAACTGTCCATACCAACCGAAAGAGTTCCTAAAAAGGTAAGGGGCCTAGGGCTAGGCCTACTGTGACCTAAAATCAATCGTTATGGCAGGCCTAGGACCTAACCCTGTAGGAGGCCTTCACCTAGACCTACGCCTGAACCTAATTATAATCTAAATTTACTAGGTTATAGGCCTAGGCCCTACTTAGGATTTGAAAAATAAGGGCCAAAGCCTAGGCCTAGCCTAGGCCTTAGCTAGGGCTAAGGTAGGGTAGGCCTAGGGCCTAGGAGATATTTTAGTCAAATTACCTTGTCCCGTTCGTGTTCTAGTCGTTATAACACGGCTTAGGCCAGAAATCACTTTTCCTAGGCTAGGGACCTAGGCCAAGGCCTCGTCAATTTTTTTCTGACGATTCTACAGAAATCTTGACATTGTTAGGGCTACCATGTCAGGCACAAAAATATTATAAATCATACGAGATTCCATTGTATTACTCCGCGAAGTTGCGACTTGCGAGGTAAAATCACGGTAAAATGCGCATGCCGGCTGCAGGAGGCCGCCAGTAGTCACTACTGAATAGTATGCACTCAGGCCGTATTGGCTCTTTTCACAAAAGTGTGTACGAACGAACTACGGGCCATCATTGAGTAGGGAAGCCACAATGTTCACTTCAGTATTCTGGGCCTCAAAACTGACCAAAAAAACAAGGTGACGAGTTGCGTATACTGGGCCTCATATCAAAATAATATAGTTTCAATAATAGTCAATCTGTGCAAAATCGGATCTCAATTTGTGAAATATAAACGGACAATTTAAGGAATCTGGGTCCTAATTAATATCGAAAGAAAAAGAAGCAGAGTAAAATATTTGCAAAATGACCAAGTACGTATTGAGCGCGTTCTGACTTGGTACGACGATCGCCGCTAGGTGGTGGCTCGTCGGTTATCGTTCGCGCACGACTATTATCGGCTTGTGAGCATGCCGGCCGAGCTGCACTATTCAAACAGCACATGTTTGGTGACGACTGATTTATATTATAAGGAACACTCTTCTGGTATATTCAGGATTAAAAGACCAGAAAAAATATGGAATTACTGTTTTTTTGTCATGCCATCTGTGGTGTACGTGTTAGAGCAAATTGAACATGTTATTTTGCCCAGATGCAAAAAACACCACCGTGGCACAGTTTATCGCCTTTTTAAAATCTGTTGTACTAAATCTACACGTGCATACTAATAATCCCGATAAACAAAAAATTCAATCGACATTAAAATCGTTTTCCCAAAATCATATAAGAGGACTCCGCATGCAGGTTTTTTTTTTTTTTTCCCCACCCCCCCCCCCCCCCCCCCCCCCCCCACCCCCCCCCCCCCCCCCCCAAACCTTTTACGTACACAAAATAAAAACAGTCATAATGATTGAGTCAAAGTTCGTGGCAGAGCTAAAAACGTCGCATGGAAACGGGATTTGATTCCCAAACTTTCAATATTTTTGGAAGCAAGTACCCTAACCGCTGGACCAATGAGCCTCACACCAACTCTGACTTCACTTGCTAAGGGATAGGCTATAGCTAGGCGGATTAGCCTAAAAATTAGTGGTTTTGTGATAGAGCCGTGAATTTTGGATTGTGTACTACAATATTATAAGAAAATTGCCTCGAGGAGCCATGAAAAAATCCATCCAGTTAAAAGGGTGGAAGGGGGTGATAAAATGGCATTTTTCAAATATTTAACAATTCAAAAATCAAACTAAATTTGATGCTAAGATTACAAAATTAATACATATTGTAGATAAAAGTCCAAATTTTTATTTAAAAAAAAATATATATATCAGCATATATGTATATCTAACTAGATTTTGCACCCTTTGTCTTTTTTTCACAAATTTGCTCACTTTGCTGGGAGGATTAGCCTACCAGTCACGGGTTAAGTGATAAGGCCGAGAATTTTGTCCAAAACACTCAGAAGAATGATCTTAAAAAATTAACCCGAGGAGCCCTCTAAAAAGTTGTTTGCTTATAGGAGAAAGGGGGGGGGGGTGTACTAAAAGGGGTTGATAAAACTAAAATAAAGAAATCCGTATTCAAATATTATATTTAGAACGCCATATTAATGTGTATTGTAGATTAAGGTCTAAACTTTAATTAACAAAATTAAAATTTCACCATATATTATGTAAATCTGATCAGATTATGCGCTCTTTATCCAATTTTCATAAGTTTCCTCAATATTACGAAAGTGTATCTTGTGACCACTCTTTTTGTCAAAAATGATCCTATTATTACGAATTAGGACGAAAATAAGATTTTGTGATGCTTTGGGTACATTTTTACTCAATGGACTTTGATCCCATTTTCACAAATTTACTCAATTTTAACGAAAGTGTATCGTGTGACCATGGTGTGACCACTCGTTTTGTTCACTAGGAAAACGCTAAAGTCCCGCCGCGTTGATGGATGAGCTTTTTTAAAGTTTTTAGTTTGCGTGGGATATCTTTACTTTTGCAAGTGCTTTGTTTTTCTGCCGACGCATTGTAGGTGATTGTTGTCAAGTTTCTATTGTTTCTTGTTAATTTGTTATTATTTAACGTAAAAATCTTACATTAAAAGCTATATTTCTATGGATTCTGGCTAACTTTTTCAACATTTTCTTTCAAAAGGTATTACATTACCATAACCTTAATGTCCATGTATAATATGAACGTTGTAGCCCCACCCGTTTGGTCAGAATTGGCCCAAATGGCACGAAAATATCGCACAAAAAGTCAAAAAACGTATATTAAAAGCTTTATTTCTCTCGATTCTGGCTAACTTTTTCAACTTTTTCTTTCAGAAAGCAATACATCACCATAACCTTAATGTCCATGTGAAATATGAACGTTGTAGCCCCACCCGTTTGATCAGAATTGGCCCAAATGGCACGAAAATATCGCACTAAAAATCGAAAAAAATCGTAAAAGTACGATATTCATGAGAAATATTTCTTCGATTGTACCCAAAAACGTGGCAAGTCTAAGTTCAGAGAAAACGAAGGTCGTGTCAAATTTTCATCAAGATCGCATATGCCGTTTGCCCGGTAGAGAGCGAACAAACAGACAGAAAAACAAAAAAAAAAAAAAAAAACACCCGAGCTAAATTTTTTGGGGGGTCGGTGAAATTGAAGTCTTCGCTTCGCTCATCCAATAAGAACAAGGATATAAAAAGTTTTTAAAACCTTAGGAACAGTTTCACTCAATGGACTTTGATCCCATTTTTCAAAAGTTTACTCAATATTAACGAAAGTCTATCGTGTGATGACTCGTTTTGTTTCAAAAAAAAAAAATGGTGAAATGAAATTCCCTATCGTTTAAACTTTCAACATTCATGTCAAATTCAGAATTACACACAACTCGATCTCCGATTTCCGAACTACTTTGGCATTTCCCTAGTCTAGAGCATACTGTAGTAAGGCTACAAAAACCATACTAGGAAGCTTCACAAACGCTTTTTCAGGCGCGTTGTTGGATGAGCGTAATTGTTTAAAAACAAAAAAAATCGTAAAATTGCGATTTTTATAAGAAATAATTATTCGATTATGCTAAAATTTCACGCGAATATATTAATTCATAAAAATGAAGGTTCTGTGATAAAATTATTACAATCGGATAAAGCATGTAGAGGTTAAGCCGAAGAAATTTTAAAAATAAAAAAATCGTAAAATTGCCATTATCATGAGAAATAATTTTTTTGATTGCGCTCTAATTTCACACGAATTCATAAAATTAAGGTTCTGTAAAAAAATCTTTACAGTCGGATAAAGCATATAGGAAGGATGGTTATATACTCAAAGATCGTACCAATGTTATTTCTTATGGAAGATTTTTGCCAATTTTATTGGACAGCTAAAAAATTACCTAGTAAGGCAATTTTTTTCGGGTCAGAGCAGACCCAATATTTTTCTGTTATACTCTGTAAATTCCTGAATGAAATATTATTATGGAGTTTAGCAGATAATACCACTTTAAAATTGCGCAAATATTTCGAATTTTTTAAAAGGACAATAGTAAAATAATATCGTAGCGCCTACACCATCGACCAACTGGAGGCCGGCATATTGAACACCGATCAATCAGCGGAAAATTTTAGATGTTTCAATTCATTTCAGGAATCTTCTTCAAGGATCAAGGGTTGTAGATGTAACTGTAGATTGTAGATGTAGTTCTTACTTAGTTATAATCATTCATATACTGCATTGCTCTTTAGGTTTTAATTGTTTAGAAATGAAACTTTCTGATAGGTTTTTTAATCAGACATTTTTTGTGTCATATTTAATTCTAAGCTTTTTAACATAAGTATATTTTACATCTGGCCAAGCCAATCGGTGGCATAGCCCAGATTTCAGGTCTCCCCAGCGACTGAAAAAGCATCTATGTGGAAGGTACTAAAATCGTTTATAGTTGTTCCGATTTGGCTGGTAAATCGTGATTTTGATTTATGTTCTTAATAAATATTTTACATCAGAAATGAAAGGTGTAATGTGCAATTTTCAAAATACAGTTTCAAACGTTATTCAATCAATGCAGTCAATATTACTTAGAACACAGAATTATATTTCATTAAAATATCTCAACATAAAAGATTTTTATTGTTGATGACATGACAATTAATGGACCATGGTGGGAAAGTGTCGGGACGGAATAAGACCCTTATTATTATTTTGATAGTTTGATACATAGTATGAAATTTATTTCAAATTGATATTTTTCGTATGATTGGATGCTTTCTACATAGCATGCTGATGTAGAGATTTGCAGACAAGCCCAGGCGCGAAACCAGTCTGCACGCCGCTGGCTGTGCTGGCTGTGGGGAGAGAGGGGCAAGGAACCACCTATCTACTAACCTTGAGAGAGGGGTACATGTCAATAAACTGACCAACTGCACTACCTACTTCAGGCTTTTGACTCTAAAAATCCATTGCTACAAAGAGGCTCGGAGTAATAGTGGCATTCTTTGGAAGCTGAAACACAAAATAACTCTTTGTATAAATAAATTATCCCACATATAACAAAAAACTTGTAAAAAAAACAGCCAAACCTTACACAATCAAAAGCAATGAGATCTAAAAGAAATGCCAAGCTTATGTTCCCTCCTACATTTTCTTATTATTTTGATTCACTTTGCCCAGTAACTGGATCCTTGCAAAGCGTGGCAAAATTTTATTTGCAACTATTGTTTTAAATGTAAAAATTTGAGCAAATTAATTTCGCCAAGCTTTGCAAGGATACAGTCACAGGGCAAATTGAATTTCTGTGTTAAGATTGCGAAAATGTAGGAGGGTACATAAGCTTGGCATTTCTTTTAGATCTCATTGCTTTTGATTGTGTAAGGTTTGGCTGTTTTTTACAAGTTTTTTGTTATATGTGGGATCTCATTACTTTTTCAAGTTCCATTACAAAATTATTTGTTAAAAATTAAAATACAATAATTTTATCAAAGTCAATTTAATTGATATGGTATTACCAATTAACAATAGAATTTAAAATATCTAGTGGTCAAAAGACTTGTTTTTGTAAACAATATAGGTGATGATTGTCAGGTAACTGTAGTTATTTGTTGATTATATTCTTGTAAAAGGCTTATATTGAAACCTTTATTTGGAAGCCTTCCAGCAAACTTTTCTACTTTTTCTTTCAAAAGATCCTATATCACTATTAGAGTCGTCCTCACCATTTTGAGGGCAGTGCTAATCCCTCGTAATCCCTCAAAGAAACTAAATTTACAAACAGGCCGACTCATGTACCAATTATACCTTCGTCACAACTTTGGACCCACCACCAAGATACATGTATCTCGACGTTGCCAAATAGAAATCAAAACTAACAATGTGGTCTGGCGACACATTTAAATTACTTTTCTATTATATTGAACGGAGTGGAGCCATTGTATCGGCATCGCTGTCCGAAGTCTGAGGCGCACGCCTAGCGAAATTAGGGGATGACAGGTTGACAAGACCACTTAATCCGCTCGAATGAAGAGCGGCGAAATAGGCACTGCACTCAAAATGGTGAGGACGACTCTACCTTAATGTCCATGTAAAATATACTAGGAAAACGCTTAAGTCCCGCCGCGTTGTTGGATGAGCGTAATATTGGTGCATTGAGCTGCCATTGTGTTATGCGGATTTTCTGTTGTTCTGTGAAAAAATTATTACTAAGTCGAAGATTTTTTAAAAATTAAATTAAATAAAATTAAAAATTTACTTAATTTTTTATTAATCGTAATTTTAAAAAAAGAAAAATATCGTAAAATTGCGATTTTCATAAGAAATAATTATTCGATTGCGCTCAAATTTTACACGAATATATAAATTCATAAAATTAAGGTTCTGTGAAAAAATCATTACAATAGGATAAAGCATGTAGTTGTTATAAGTCAAAGAATTGTTTGAAAAAAGAAAAAAACTGTAAAATTTCGATTTTCATGAGAAATAGTTTTTCGATTGCGCTCAAATTTCACAAGAATATCTTAATTCATGAAATTAAGGTTCTGTGAAAAAAATCATTAAAATCGGATTAAGCATGTAGGTGTTATATAAGTCGAAGAAATTTTTAAAAAAATCGAAAAAAAATCGTAAAATTGCGATTTTTATGAGAAAAAAAATTTTCGATTGCGCTCAAAAACGTGGCAGTTCTAAGTTCAGAGATTTCGAAGGCCTCCATAAAATTTCATCACAATTGGAGTATCGGTTTAGCCGGAATCGTGTTAACAAACACACAATAATACAAACAGAAAAAAAAAAGAAAGAAAAACATTCCGGATTTTTTTCTCCAGTGTAGTGAAATGGAATCTTCGCTTCGCTCGCTACGCTCGCTACGCTCATCCAATGATATATATATGTATATATGTAGCCCCACCCGTTTGGTCAGAATCGCGGGCCGATTGAAACTGACGAATTAGACAGCAGTAGCGTTGAACGGTAGCAGTAGTCAGAGGCGGACTGGCAGGTACGGAACTACGGAATCCCGTACGGGGCCCCCCCGGTTGGGGGCCCCTAGGGGCCCACAACCCAACCCTAACATATAAAGTTTTTAAATGAAAATATTATTTGTCTTAAAATTGCAAAGGTTTAAACGAGCACATCACAGTCATTCGAGTATTCATATAAAACGTAAAGGTAAGGCAATGTAAATGTTGGATGTACCTCAGGGGCCTATCGTTATTTGCCACTCAGTCTGTCGGTATTAATATTTACGATTCCTAATGGCAGAGTAAGGGTTGTGGGGAATAGTCAAAATATCCACTGGCATAGCGGCGGACCCCGCAAACCCTGTGAAACGGGGGCTCCGATAAAAATGGATCACATTTTTATGAAAATTTCAAATAAAACAGCAATTCACTCAATATTATTGGATGAGCGTAGCGAGCGTAGCGAGCGGAGCGAAGATTCCATTTCACTACACTGGAGAAAAAAATCCGGAATGTTTTTTTTTTTTTTTTTTTTCTGTATTTTTGTCTGTTTGTTAACACGATTCCGGCTAAACCGATAATCCGATTGCGATGAAATTTTATGGAGGTCTTCGAAATCTCTGAACTTAGAACTGCCACGTTTTTGAGCACAATCGGAAAACTATTTCTCATCAAAATCGCAATTTTACGATTTTTTTCGATTTTTTAAAAATTTCTTCGACTTATAACACCTACATGCTTTATCCGATTTTGATGATTTTTTTGCAGAACCTTAATTTTATGAATTAATATATTCTTGTGAAATTTGAGCACAATCGAATAACTATTTCTTATGAAAATCGAAAATTTACGATTTTTTTCTTTTTTTAAATTACGATTAATTAAAAAAATTAAAGATTAAAGTTTATTTTTCATTAAATTTAAATTAATTTTAAAAAAATCTTTAACTAAGTAATGATTTTTTCACAGAACAACAGAAAATCCATATAACACATGGTAGCTCAATGCACCAATTACGCTCATCCAACAACGCGGCGGGACTTAAGCGTTTTCCTAGTATAAAATAACGTGAAAAAGTTCGCGGGCCCCCCAAAAAACTGAAATAATACTTGAATTATTGGATGAGCGAAGCGAAGATTCCATTTCACTACACTGGAGAAAAAAATCCGGAATGTTTTTTTTTTTTTTTTTCTTTCTTTCTTTCTGTATTTTTGTCTGTTTGTTAACACGATTCCGGCTAAACCGATACTCCGATTGCGATGAAATTTTATGGAGACCTTCGAAATCTCTGAACTTAGAACTGCGTTTTTGAGCGCAATCGGAAAATTATTTCTCATGAAAATCGCCATTTTACGAATATTTTCAATTTTTAAAATATTTCTTCGACTTATAACACCTACATGCTTAATTCGATTTTAATGATTTTTTCACAAAACCTTTATTTTATGAATTAAGATATTCGTGTGAAATTTGAGCGCAATCGAAAAATTATTTCTCATGAAAATCGAAATTTTACATGTTTTTTCTTTTTTTAAACAAGTCTTTGACTTATAACACCTACATGCTTTATCCTATTGTAATGAACTTTTCACAGAACCTTAATTTTATGAATTAATATATTCTTGTCAAATTTGAGCGCAATCGAATAATTATTTCTTATGAAAATCGCAATTTTACGATTTTTTCCTTTTTTAAAATTACGATTCATAAAAAAATTAAAAAATAAAGTCAATTTTTTATTTAATTTAATTTAATTTAAAAAAATTATTCGACTTTGTAATAATTTTGTCATAGAACAACAGAAAATCCTCATAACACATGGCAGCTCAATGCACCAATTACGCTCATCCAACAACGCGGCGGGACTTAAGCGTTTTCCTAGTTTAAAAAAATGTTTTATAAGTCAGAAAATCACTTAAAGGTATCAAGAATAATCTCAAAATTCATATGCATACGCTATGAAGAAGACACCTAAGAATTTTCTAAGAAACTTACATTATACGTTTTTCAACAGCAAAATATTTTGTAGACACCATAGCAGCAATTTCTAATGAGTATGTGCTGAGAGGGTGATGGAGAGGGGGTGGCGGGTCGCCATCAATTGTTTTATAGGCCTAGCCTATATATTTTTTTTCAAGGAAAACCTGTTTTAGGGTGCAATGTATGACCCTCTCAGGTGTTTGACTAGGTTGGGATAGTACATAATGCGCACTCTAGCCTAGGGGACAGGGAGAAAGGGTTCTCGCGTCGTGGTCTTCATTGCCTTTGTCATCGTTCGTGTAGTCATTGTCGTCGTCTTAATGGGGGGGGGGGGGGGCGTCAAAGGAAATGGAAATGTCATCGACGATGACCGCAGCTCGCCTCTAGTGTCAGGGATTATCATACTCCCCTACTTGCTAACTGATGTCTTGCGAGGTGGACCTATACGCTCTTCCCTCGCCTTTTATGACTATATAGCAGAGCCATGCTATGGTCCAAAATTTCTGTCCCGCGTTGTTTCAATATTTTGACTTAGTGGAATTGCTTCATCAATAATAAATGTTTGCCTTTTTTATATATCTGTTAAAATGATATCAGGAATATTATGTTGTATCGTCTTATTTATTGTTTATCCTTGTTGTACATTCAACAAATTACAAAATTCAGCAAATATTTTGCTAAAATCCAATTGCGATGAAATTTTCTGGAGGCCTTTGAAATCTCTTTGAATGAATGAATGAATTGAACCACGTTTTTTTAGCGCAATCGAATGATTATTTCTCGTGAACATTGCAATTTTACGATTTTTTCGAGTTTTAAAGAATTTCTTCGACTTACAACACCTACATGCTTTATCCGATTGTAATGATTTTTTTACAGAACCTTGATTTTATGAATTAATATATTCGTGTGAAATTTAAGTGCAATCAAAAAATATTTTGTAATGAAAATTGCAATTTTACACTTTTTTCCTTTTTTTTAAAACACTTCCCCGACTTACAACACCTACATTCTTTATCCGATTCTAATTATTTTTTTACACAACCTTAATTCTATGAATTAATATATTCCTGTGAAATTTGAGCGCAATCGAAAAATTATTTCTCATGAAAATCGCAATTTTACGTTTTTTTTGTTAACAAAAAATTACGCTCATACCTCAACGCGCCTGAAAAAGCGTTTGCGAAGCTTCCTATTTATTATTATTATTGAGATTATTATTATTATTATTATTATTATTATTATTATTATTATTATTATTATTATTATTATTATTATTATTATTATTAGTAGTAGTAGTAGGCCCTAGTATTGCTGTAACTTAGTATTATTACTTTTGTTACCGGTACACGTAAAAATATATGGATGTGTAACAGCTGATTTTCCAAAGAAACGCATTTTTGATAACGCTACAAAGTGTTTTTTAATCACTTCTAAGTTTTTCCATACCTCTATTTTACATAAAATGATATTAAACTCCGCATGTAATTATGTTGGGAAAATTAGACGATAAGAATTTATATTCTCATTCACCGCCGTAACCAGGGGCTGGTTACCCGGGTGAAAATCTGGAGTAGACCATGTTGAATTGCCAATAGAATAATAGTCCAGTCAGCACTATTTTTTTGACTAAAACTCGTTAAAATACTCCAATCTGTAGGAATCGAAAAAATTACTGGCGCTGCAGTGCGCTCCGGACCCGCATTACCTTCGGGGATGGGACCTCCCACCATTATTTTATTTATTATTTTTATACAAGGTCAGACTTTTCCCAAACATACTAAGGGCGTCACCCTAGAATCCTCTATAAAGCAATTTTATTAACATATTAATAAGAGTCGAATAATATAACTATTTACATTAATATTCAACGATTTTTGGGACATTGTACCGTGTTAATAAGAGTGTAATGTAACCCATCACAAGAACTGATGGAATACGTTTTTCTATACATATACTAAACTCTTTATTAATCTCGTCAGGACGTTAGCGTTTCAATTCCATTTGGCGGTTTTGTTTTGAGTATCGACCGCACAATAATTACATTATTTTGGTTTCTAAAACGCACCAAACGCACTCTAAAAACCTGATTATAAAAAAATTCGCCTGCGGCGCTATTATTGGGGGGCTCGCCCCCCAAACCCCCCACACATGTCCCACGAACGTATAAGTTATAAATTTTACACCCCCTAACAAAATTCCTGCGGACGCCCTTGATTCATACCCGGGTAATTTTTATAGCCTAGGCCTACTTACGGCCCTGTTCTCATTGAATGTGTTGTACTGTTTTCAAATTCAAATTGCGATATTATATGAGGTATGACCACAATGACTAGGTCACTTCATCTATCCGTTCAAAATATACCTCAGATTGCTTTAAAAGCTGTCTTGAGAGTAAAATGAAGCGAAAAAATTTTCGCCTCCGGCGGCTGGGGCTTTGCCCCACACCCCTTTGGGGCACACGAAAGTACTTTCCGTACGGGGCCCCTACCCCCATGTGAAATATGAACGTTGTAGCCCCACCCGTTTGGTCAGAATCGGCCCAAATGTTACGACAATATCGCACTAAAAATCGAAAAAAATCGTAAAAGTACGATATTTATGAGAAATATTTCTTCGATTGTACCCAAAAACGTAGCAAGTCTTAGTTCAGAGATTTCGAAGGTCCCTCAAATTTGCATCAAGATCGCATATGCCGTTTGCCCGGTAGAGAGCGAACAAACAAACAGACAAAAAAAAAAAAAAAAAAAAAAAACACCCGAGCTAAATTTTTTGGGGGGTCAGTGAAATTGAAGTCTTCGCTTCGCTCATCCAACAATCGAAGAAATATTTCTCATGAATATCGAACTTTTACGATTTTTTCCGATTTTTAGTGCGATATTTTCGTGACATGTGGGCCGATTCTGACCAAACAGGTGGGGCTATAACGTTCATATTTTACATGCACATTAAGGTAATGGTTATGTATTGCTTTTGTAAAGAAAAAGTTGAAGAAGTTGCCAGATTCCATAGAATAAAGGTTTTAATATGAGTTTGTTTTTTAGGTACATAATAACAATTAACAAGTAACAATAGAAACTTGAAACAATCACCTACAATGCGTTCAAAAAGCTCTTTCAAAAGTAAAGAGAACCCACGGAAACTAAAAACTTACAAAAAAGCTCATCCATCAACGCGACTAAAAAAAGCGTTTGTGAAACTTCCTAGTTTAAAGAACAAAAGCACTGTCGTTAAATTAAATCCTATAACACATTGTAAGACTAATTTTAAAATTATTATTTCTTGTAGGTTTAAATCGCAACGGATTATGCTCATTTTGTTAGCAGTTCTAAGTACACTGGTACTAGAGGTGGTCGCGTGATCAATTTTTCACTCACGTGACCACGTCACGTAAACTCATTTTCTGTTCACGCACAGACACGCACGAATAACATAATTTTTATTTAACTCACGCACAATCAAATAATATTTGTCAAGTAGCTATAATCGCTTACGAACACTCACGCACAACTACTCGCGGGAGTATTTAGCACGCACCTTTCTAATCCGATCGCCACCAACCTGGTCATGTTCGCATTGTCAGACTCAGATGGCAGACATCCTGTCGCCACTTGCTCCTCTCGAGAGAGTGGTGAACAAATAAATAACTATAGAGATGAATACAAGTGATTGACAGACAATAAATACAAGAGATTGTTGGTTTATTACTCTCTCGTCTGCGTATTCATGGCTACATTTTAGGGCAGGGTGCGACTCATGGCAAGCAAAGAGGAGGGTGGCCTGGCCTCGCGGATGAGAACGGACCGAAATCCCCTTCTGGAGCAATGAAGGATAAGTTTTGAAGGCGGGAAGGAAATTGGTTCATCTGGTCTCAGCGCCCATAAGAATTAGCATGGTACAAAAGTTACTCGCCGTAATCTTTGACTAGCGCAAAAGAATCTAAACCAATAACATCACAAGATGCAAAATTTTGTGAAGAAGATGATGGCATCCTACTTTGCTCGATGACGCTTCCTAAATTCAAACTATTATGAGTTAAATGGACCCATGTTTGCGCGCTGTCGCAAATGTACTCTGACTGAGCGGCAACCTAAGCGAGACGCAGCCACGTTGTGTGCAGCTGTGGCATCCTCGCATACCACGCGCTTGTCCTATGGTTTGCTAAATGTACTTCGCATTCAAGATTTTTGTTGGTACATTAAAGGCTATTTTATTTGTAATGTATAATCTAGTACAACCCAGTGACCTCACAGTAGCCACAAAGCAAGTCGGATACCAAATGTTATGCTGATGCTACGGAGAAAATGTTTTTACATGCTTTTTCATGAGCAGTTTGGAAGGTTTGGCAACAGTGTAAATGTAGAGTTCACTTCAACTCAAAACAAATGCCATTAATATTTGTGATAGAGCAGAGTTATGTATATCCACGCAAAGAGGAAAGATTATAGTTTCTTACAGTATGAATATTCCGGTCCGTGGTCGGGTTCTCGCGCTATCGCTTACGAAACATTTAGCACGGGTTAATCGCCTATACCACGCTGACCGGAGAGAACCGGACAACGCCCACTTAGGTTCCCTATTTAGTGTCACGCACGGTCACGCGTGTATAACGATACATGCGTAAATCAGTTTTATAACTGAATAGGATAGACGTTAGTTAAATAATTAATAAATAATAAATGCATGACTGTTATATTATCTCACAAATTCACGTTACCTATTCTATTCAAAGCTTTCACGTTCACGCACAATCACGAGGAATGTCGTCAGGCGCGTCGGAAGTACGGGCTACAACGTTCATATTGTACATGGACATTAGGGTTATGGTGATGTAGTACCTTTTGAAAGAAAAAGTTGAAAAAGATAGCCAGAATCCATAGAAATAAAGCTTTTAACATAAGTTTTTTACAGTAAATAATAACAATTGACAAGGTAACAATAGAAACTTGACAACAATCACTTACAAGGCTACAATGCGTAGGCAGCAAAGCAAAGCACTTGCAAAAAGAAAGATATCCCACGCAAACTAAAAACTAAAAAAAGCTCATCCAGCAACGCGACTAAAAAAAGCGTTTGCGAAGCTTCCTAGTAAATATTAAACGTACTAAACAGCCTTCAGTTAGTATTTTTTTTAAAGAAGAGGGAAAAACAAAAATATGTTTACCTGTATGCTTCGTCATTACAAAAAAATTATGTTGTTTTATTAAAATGGGCCAATTCACGTTAATTTTTTGAGTTTTTAGATAGCATATAGTTGATGTAAAACATCGTTTACAGAGTCCGAGTGCAGTTAAAACGTGACGAAATAACTGCAGTATATATAGTGAAAATTTTTTTCGTCTTTGGCGGGCCTCCGGCGGCTGAGGCTTTGCCCCAGACCCCAGCAGTACCCTACAAAATATTCTAATGGATTTGCACCCCCCCCCCCCCCCCCACCCCCCAACTTTCAAAACGTTCCGACGCGCCTGCCCCCTGCCCCCCCCGGCTCCGACGCCGCTGAATGTCGTTGAGGCGCGTCGCGCGACCACCTTTAACTGTGGTACCGGATGTCTGTTTAAAATTTCACCTCAATCTGTTTGGCCGTATGGCATCGAACAAATAGACAGACAGACAAACAGACATCCTCACAGTGAGTACCGTTCCGCTAGACTTGCATTGAGAGACTACGTTCGCTGCGCACTCGTGTAATTAATTACTATGTATGTTGTGAGAGCTGTCAAGGTATAATAACGCAAGAATATTCCATTTCCGGTTACCAGCGCGAATTTTGGCATTGACGTAGATAGCAAAATTAGAGTTAATAATTCTCCGGGAGGCAGGCAAAACTTCACCCCTAACACCCCCTAAATTATCCCTTCAAATTGGAAATCCAAAATATTATTTTATTCGAATTACTATAACTGAAATTATGTTTTAATGTGTTTTCATCCAATCGACTCATTCTTATTTCATCAACCACGTGTTTTCAAACCACACCCCTAAAAAAAATGCTTTAATTTTACCAGCAATTCCAGCACTTACCGGGTGAGATGGAGGTATATAATAATACGAAAAATAATTATCCACCTGGAGGAGATTAAAACTATGTGTCAATTGTGTTGTAGAGGTTGGCAAAAACGCGGTTTTTTCCGGAAAATAATCTCTTCGGTCTTTTTTCGGTCTTTTTCGTTTTTTTGGGGGTTTTAGACAAAAAAAAATAATACATTATGCAATTGTATTATTTATGCATGACCTATTGTGTCTCGAGCTGATTTTCAAGATTACAAAACTTCACTTTTTTACTACCAACGGCAAGTCGGCAACTGGCAATCTGTGAGCAATCTATGAGATCAGCAATGTCACTGGATTTCACTTCACCGGATCAGCAGCTCCGATAAGGTATATACCACCAACGGGATTAAAGGATTTGAATTCAATATGGACGCCCGGATAGCAGCAGATAACAAAGAAGTACGTAACGTATATGTATATATTACCAAAGATTAGTCATGTGGGTCACTTCGCGAACGCTTTTTTTAGTCACGTTGATGGATGAGCTTTTTTGTAAGTTTTAGTTTGCGTAGTACCACTTTTCTTTTGCAAGTGCTTTTTGAATGCATTGTAGGTGATTGTTGTCAAGTTTCTATTGTTACTTGTTTTGGTTCATTTGGATTATGGACGCGTCAACCGTTAGGTCACAATGCTCCACTCTAACCTAGGGGGTTGGGGAGGAGGGGCCCATGCTGGTCAAAACCAGCCACGGGTAAGGGGAGGAAAGGGGGGTTCTCACGTCGCGGCCGTCATTGTCTTCGTCATCGTTCGTGGTGTCATTGTCGTCATCGTCGTCGAGGGGTCGTCAAGGGAAGGGGGCAAGGTCCCCGACGACGATTGCCAGAGCTCGCCTCTATTTTCGTTGAGTAAAATACTACCCTTCATACTAGCTGATGTTTGCGAGGTGGACTTTTTCTCTTGAATCGCCTTTTACGATTAGCGGAGCCATGCTCTGGGCCAATTCTACCCCGGGCCCAGACGGGGATGTTATACTTGTTAATTGATATTATAAACCTAAAAAAAACTCATATTAAAACCTTTATTCTTTAGATTCTGGCTAACTTTTCCAACTTTTTCTTTCAAAAAGCAATACATCACCATTACCTTAATGTCCATGTGAAATATGAACGTTGTAGCCCCACCTGTTTGGTCAGAATCGGCCCAAATGTCACGAAAATATCGCACTAAAAATCGAAAAAAAATCGTAAAAGTACGATATTCATGAGAAATATTTCTTCGATTGTACCCAAAAACGTGGCAGGTCTAAGTTTAGAGATTTTGAAGGTTCCCTCCAATTTTCATCAAGATCGCATATGCCGTTTGCCCGGTAGAGAGCAAACAAACAGACAAAAATACAAAAAAAAAAAAAAAAAAAAAAACCCGTCCTAAATTTTTTTGGGGGTCGGTGAAATTGAAGTCTTCGCTTCGCTCATCCAATAATATTTTTAATAAACTCTGCACGCCACTGTGTTGTGATGAGCTGTAGGCAGCTGTTGTTGGTTTCCCATGCACTAAAACTGTCATACCCTTGTCCACCCCCTGCATTCGTTTCATGTGGACAAGACTTCAAGACCACAAAATCTACAATAGATCAAACCCCCGTCCTTATCGGCAGGAAAAGTTGCTCATGATGTACGCGATGACGCGTATTAGCCTCTCAGATAAATATAAACAATAAATTGTATTCGACCACACATTATACAGTTATTCATAGATCCAGATTTCCTATACTAGGAAAACGCTAAAGTCCCGCCGCGTTGATGGATGAGCTTTTTTAAAGTTTTTAGTTTGCGTGGGATATCTTTACTTTTGCAAGTGCTTTGTTTTTCTGCCGACGCATTGTAGGTGATTGTTGTCAAGTTTCTATTGTTTCTTGTTAATTTGTTATTATTTAACGTAAAAATCTTACATAAAAAGCTATATTTCTATGGATTCTGGCTAACTTTTTCAACATTTTCTTTCAAAAGGTACTACATCACCATAACCCTAATGTCCATGTATAATATGAACGTTGTAGCCCCACCCGTTTGGTCAGAATTGGCCCAAATGGCACGAAAATAACGCACAAAAAGTCAAAAAACGTATATTAAAAGCTTTATTTCTCTCGATTCTGGCTAACTTTTTCAATTTTTTCTTTCATAAAGCAATACATCACCATAACCTTAATGTCCATGTGAAGTATGAACGTTGTAGCCCCACCCGTTTGATCAGAATTGGCCCAAATGGCACGAAAATATCGTACTAAAAATCGAAAAAAATCGTAAAAGTACGATATTCATGAGAAATATTTCTTCGATTGTACCCAAAAACGTGGCAAGTCTAAGTTCAGAGAAAACGAAGGTCGTGTCAAATTTTCATCAAGATCGCATATGCCGTTTGACGGTTTGCCCGGTAGAGAGCGAACAAACAGACAGAAAAACGAAAAAAAAAAAAAAAAAAAAAAAAAAAAACACCCGAGCTAATTTTTTTGGGGGGTCGGTGAAAATTGAAGTCTTCGCTTCGCTCATCCAACAAGGGACAAACATTAAAGATAATTTTAATTTGTAATTGACAACCATAAAAATAATATGAACATAACGCAGATATTTAAATGTCAACGGACGAGTCTCGAAGACTATTTAAAATCCTAAAATAAAGCAATCATCTACAGTCTACAGTCTACACAATCCTGTATCAAAAAAGTGCTTTTTATTTGGGGTTGACGGTTGACACCTCGAAATCGCCTCAACTTGAATGTATGCGCCTTAGCGCACCGCGGCTTGGATGCGGCGCCCAAACAGGCATCTAGTTCTAGATGAGAGCGATTTGAATTTCATTTTGTCATTTTCTAAAAGAAAAACGAGCAATTTCCAGCAGCAGGGGAGAGGGAGACGGCGGGTGTAACATACTAGCAGATGTATCAGTGGCGGAACTTCGTTTCATGGGTCCGCCCGCAAAAATTTCTATCCCCCCCCCCCCTAACAGATACATGCATAGGCTCAGTGTTGGATTCAGGCTTTTCATCCCGGGCGGTATATTATAATATCTCGGGAATATATAATTGTTACCAATCATGGGGGGTTTGGGGGGCAAAGCCCCCCAACAATAGCGCCAAGGGCGAAAATTTTGAAAATCAGGTTTTTCGATTGCGTTTGGTGCGTTTTAGAAAAAAGTTGTGGGCTGAATGCAATACCAAAATAATGTAGTTTTTGTGAGTTGTGTTGTGGACGCTAAAAGTTCCTAAATATCCGTTAGATTTCATCTTCAAACCGCTATTCACAAACCGGTCATGAAAACAAATACTATATTTTCCAAACAGTGTGAAATACTGTTTTTTTTAAATCATTTTTTTAACGGGCCCCCTAAACGGCCTGGGCCCGCCCTCAGTTGCGAGCCATGCGGGCGCCTAGTTCCGCCACTGAGATGTATATTTTTATTGTTATCCCCGATTAGGCCTAAGGGGGATTTTACCCACTTCACTGAAAAAACATATTTCATCCAGGCTAACTATAGTCATGAATTTACAGAGTAACTGAAAAATTATTGGGTCCACCATGACCAGAAAAAAATTGTCAAATTTGTTGATTTTCGAGCTAGGTCCCATCAGACAAAATCTCCCATCAGAAATAACATGGGGACGATCTTCATGCCCCGTGACCTTCGAGAATTTTGATCAAAAAAAATATTGACGTTCATTGACGTATTCTGAAACCAACCTTTTTTGTAAATCCACTATATTTTATTTTTGTGATTTGGGCCAGTCGTTCGGTCAAAATATGCTGATTACCAAGAATGTGTGTGATTTCGGAAAGCATATTTTGAGTGTATGTTTGTGTTGTTTACAGTTTCAAGACACGATGTTATAAAATATGACCATTTAAAATTCATACAATACTCTATTATCTATGTGGATAAACTAGGAAGCTTCGCAAACGCTTTTTCAGGCGCGTTGTTGGATGAGCGAAATTGGTGCATTGAGCTGCCATGTGTTATGCAGATGGTATTTAAATTAACTCATTCAGACCACGTGTCCATTATAATGGACATAACAATTTTGATTTTTTTTAAATTAGACTTAAAGTTTTTTCAAGTTGGCCAACAAAAAATCCCAAAAAATTGGGGAATTCAAATTCACATTTTTTTTACCGCATTGCGATAGGACGAATAGTACCGTTTTTAGAGAAGATTGAAAATTGAAATGTGTAAAAACGGGCAAAAAAAGTGTTTTTGGTTTTTTCCCGGAAATTTAAAATATTACTTGTTTTGCCAGTATATGAGATACAGAAAATCCAAAATATGCAAAAAATTCCGAAAAAAATCTAGTTTTAGAAATGCACTTCAAATTTACATTTGAGCGTCAAACGTTGCTTTTATTCGAAATCCAAAATTTCCCAAAATTCCTTAAATATTACAATGAAAAATATGAAAAAAATACTAAAAATATCAGAAAAAATCACGAAATGTTAATTTTTAGCTTAAAATATCCTAATTCGTGCCAATTTAATTATGGTCTGAATGAGTTTTTAATATCGTTTTCCCATTGCTATGGCCAGCGAGACACGCTTAGTAATATTGTTTTTATTTTTACGACGACGACATGAGGATCAGGGGCGCACATTACATTACACACTACATTACAATCAAATAAAGCATGTATAGGTGTTTTGTCGACGATTTTTTTTTAAAACGAAAGAACATTAAAATTGCGATTTTCATGAGAAATAATTTTTCGATTACACTAAAATTTCACACGAATATATTAATTCATAAAATTAAGGTTCTGTGAAAAAATCATTACAATCGGATAAAGCATGTAGGTGTTGTAAGTCGAAGAAATTTTTAAAAATCGAAAAAAATCGTAAAATTGCGATTTTCACGAGAAATATTTTTTCGGTTGCGCTCAAAAACGTGGCAGTTCTTGGTTCAGAGATTTCGAAGGTCTCCATAAAATTTCATCGCAATTGGAGTATCGGTTTAGCCGGAATCTGTTTCTAACCCGACACCACAAATTTTACAAACAGAAAGGAAAAAAACATTCCGGATTTTTTTCTCCAGTGTAGTGAAATGGAATCTTCGCTTCGCTCGCTACGCTCATCCAAATAGTTCAAATGTAAATAATGATTGAAACGTGAGATTAGAATAAAGTACTGTAATGTGTAGGCTACAGTGTAATGTGCAGTGTTAGTTTTGGAATTAATTTGATCAATATATTATTAAAATCATCATCTTATTGGTGGTGCATAAACTTTGCATCCCCTTGAAAGAACCCGTGCCTAGTACAATGCTAATACCATTGACTAGTACAGCGTCTCGTATTAATAATCAGATTATTATGAGAATATGGTTATTTATTTATTTATTTTATTTATTTATTTATTTAACGTCTATCCTATTCAGTTATAAAAACTGATTTACAAAGGAGGACAACTAAATAAAATCTAATTACATAGATGCAGACACAACAATGAACTACATTTAAGTAAATATTTGAAATAGTAATATTACAACAATGCATTAAAATACTCAACAAATTTGATAACAAATAAAAAGGATATTAAATGCAATTTATAAATGAATCGAATATATAAAAAAAGGGGGTGGGGAATTTAAAGAAAAGAAAAAAGAAAAGAAAAAGAAAATAAAAGAAAAAAGAAAAAAGGAAAGGAAAAAAAAAGAAAAAAAAAAAAAAGAAAAAAGAAAAAAAAAGAAAAAAAAAACATTAAAAAAGAAAAACGAAAAGAAAAAACTGATTTATAGACATCCCACTCAAACGAATATGAGGTTTGCCAAAAATCAGGAACAGAAAATCAGGGAGTAACCAATCTTTCGCGGAGAAACCAAACCGAACGCGAATCTTATTCTGTTTCAACCATCATTCTTGTGTTCAAATCTTTATAACAATTTTGTACAAAAAATCTTGACTTTAATATAAATTATATCTGATATATAATTATTTAAATTGTTCAAGTCAAAAACTGATCACAGCAATGAACAGGACACCTAACTTAAGTTGCAAGTTCCACCAGTGGGCGGAACCAGACAATCTAGGCAGAAAAATATCATTGAAAAATACAATTGAATACATCAAAATCAAGCAATAATAAACAAACAAAGAGAACAGCAAAAATCATAAATAAGAACATATGAATATAAATTAACATTACATAAAAACCAGTGACAATGCCCACAAATAAATAGTAAAAATCAATTCTTCTTTGTTCTTCGATTCATTATCATTGCTTCAATTTTACTTTTTTAAAATTTTACTATTCCTAGCTCAGTAAACTGGCTTCTAATATCATAAGAAATTGAATTTCCAAAAGGATACTCCTTGTACAAGAATTACTTTCTTAATGATTCAGAATTTAATTAGGAACTTTCAAAGGTTCATTAGAATAGAATTTCTATCACGATCAACAAATTGAAAAATATTGGGTAAAATACCTTAATACATATCTTTTAATACTTTGTATGTATTTACCAGTACGCTATATTTCATTCTTTCCTCAACGTGAAGCAATCAAAATTGAAATCTTGCTTATAGGAATTGAATCAAACACCCCTGCAAGTCTCCATCAACAACGGAATGCTTAGCTGTAGGATGTGGGCAGCCATGCAGCTATCAGGGTCGGTAAAAGCGGTTCATCTACCACACGAGTGTTTGTGACCCACTCTACTACACTCTGCTTTCTCTACTCTCTGTTCGGAAAACGTTGACTAACTGAGTACCAGAAAACTAAGTTACAGCAGGTTCCAGTTTACGAAAGTGGTTGCTTTGCTGCCGTGGCTCATTATATTTTAGAGTACCACAATCCTCGGATGGCTATCCACTTTACAGAAAACCACAAAATAAAAATGAAAAGTTGAAGCCCAGTTTATCACCAGCGTCACTGGGGCCCACAGTAGATCTACCCAAATATTTTGCTCTGCTTCTTTCGAGATTAATTATTAGGACCCATATTCCTTAAATTGTCGTTCAATATTCACCAAATTGTGACCCAGTTTGCACAGATTTTTTTGGTCAGATTTGAGGCCCAGAATACTGAAGCTACATTGTAGCTTACCTCGCGCCTGTGCATTCTGTTGGGGAACATCATGAACCTACGAACCTCTGTTGGCGTCAATACCGAAGAGTCTTTTAGCAGCTCGCAATCAATGCACGGCGTGCGCTCTCTAGCAAGGCTCTCTAGTTTTGTTTGACAAGAAATTTGTATTTCTATCACCATGTACGGCGGCGGTTCAGCTCCGATTTTAGTGCTAAGTATGTGTAGTTATACTTCCTAAATAGCATGTAGATATTAATTCATATACAAGTTGTGTATTAAAACATCAACTTTTGTTTATAGGCTCGAATACGAAGAGAGATTCTGGTAGAAAGGTGCAGCTGGAGAATATCAACGCTGGGAAGGTAAGGCTGCCTAGGCTACCTAGCCGACCACGAGGTTACCCTAGGCCCCTACAGAAGTTTGACCTGCATTGTTCACAATTAAATTTTTGTCTAGGCCTAGCCCTATAGCGTACACAAATAAGACCTAGGCTAGGCCTAGCTTGTGAAAATTGCATTAAATTAAGATTATATATATTTCGCAAAAATTATTTTGGCTGTGGATATTCGTACGATCAGCCGTAGGCCTACGACCAGTGCAAAATTATTCGTACGGTCAATGATCTGATTGGATAAAGGCGCGCCGTAATAAAAGTGTCGTCCTTCCGTCGTCCTTTTTTGCTGTTTTAGTGACAACAAAAAAACATCAAGACCTTTAACGTTGCTATTTTTAAAAGAAAGTCCTTTTTCGGGTTTTCGTCGTCCTTTTTTGCTGTTTTATTAACAACAAAAAAACCTTCCAAGACCTTTAAACGTTTCTATTTTAAACAAAAGTCCCTTTTAGGCTGCCTACCTACACGTCGAGGTTAGAGAATGAGGCTTTTCCTTAAAATAGGCCCAGGGTAGGCTAGCCCCTTTTTAAAACGCTTTTATCATCTAGAATTGTGTTTGCGACGGGGCCGAATGTAGTGAAATCATTTGCAAAAAAACATGGGCCCAAATAGAATGGTAAAAAAAAAACGACCAAACGAAAATTTTTAACCGCCGACCTTTCGCATAGAATTCGGACGCGCTACCACTCTGCCACAATGCACTGTGATATTTGAAGCTATTGGCCTAGTTAGGTGGTACCCTATCGTACGGCTGATCGTATGAATAATTTTGCACTAATCGTACGGCTGTCCGTACGAATATCCACTGTGAATTATTTTAGCCTAGGCCTAGCCTAGCCTAAGGCCTACACGGTGTTAACTCATACATAAAGAAATTGTTTTATCTTGGAGGCGCGAATGGCCACGTCTATACGTCCGACGGGATGTCGGGCTTACAGCTGAGTTTGTGCTGGGGAGGACTATTCGTCCGCCGGCGGCCGGCCAAGGAGCGCATATAACTTAAAGGCCGATGCACAATTGCCCGGTAACGAGAACGGGAAGACGCTAACGTTATGAGCTTCGATGCACAACAGTCCTTGAAGCAAGCCGACGGGAACAAATCAAATAATAAATGTGTTAATTATATTTTGTTATTTTGTTATTCCGCTCATGTTTATTTAATTTATTTCGCATATTACTCGCGTATAAACCATCAATCAGCTGATAAAATAGTGTCAGGCAGTGGACATCTTGATTCTGATTGGTTCCGGTAAGGTACTGGACGGGAACGTTACGGAAAGTTAAAACTTGGTGATGTTCCCGTTGTCGTTGCCGGGATACGGGAACGACCGGCAACGGGAAGCTTTATTGTGCATCGTGTCGTAAGTTAACGTGTGATTTAACTTTCTTCTCTTTATCGTTAACGGTAACGTTATCGTTACCGGGTAATTGTGCATCGTGTCGTAAGGATTTTGGGTGCGCTCTTATCGATTATATCCTAGAACTAGCGCGGCGTAGGTACTACAACTAGGCGGAAAGTTCGACTAACCTAACGGAAGTACACAGAGAACTTAATTATGTCCACAAGCTCGGCGGGCGTACAGCCTGTGGTTGCCTTGCTTGCCTTGCTTGCCCGTCCGACCCGTCGGACATATAGACACTCCGCTAGGGCTAGGCCCAGGCCTATGGCTCTAGGTCTGGCTAGGGCCTAGCCTAGGCCTACTTAGGACGCTCAAGACATGATATATAGGCCTATGCATCATTTATAACCACCATAAATAATAACTATAATAAGTACCTAATAACAATGGTTCATACTGAGACTAGCCTACAGCTCTTAAATTTTCACTATGTAGGCCCTAGGCCTAGGCCTACCTTATCCAATTTTACTTAGGGTAGACCCCTAGCTTTTACTAAGCCCCTAGCTTTTACTAAGCCCACTGTCTAAAGTTAAAAATGCCTCACAATTCAGAATGCCATGTTGTTTAGACTTAAATTAGCCTTGCTCGAGCTAACTGGTAACTCACATTTCACTCCACAGGCTATTGCTGATGTCATCCGGACATGCCTTGGGCCTCAGGCCATGCTTAAGATGCTGATGGACCCAATGGGAGGAATTGTAATGACCAATGATGGCAATGCCATCTTGCGCGAGATCACCGTACAACATCCAGCGGGAAAGTCCATGATAGAGATTGCACGCACTCAAGATGAAGAAGTTGGAGATGGTAAGACAAATAATTGCATTCGTAAGTGGAATCAAGGTAGGCCTACCCGTTACCCGCTCGACAAAGTCGCATAGGCCTACGGTACGGTTCGTGTTTCAGTACTTTTTCGGATAGAACGGGCCAACGTTGGAAAAGTAGCTAGGCTAAGACGGCTTTAAATTCATCGTTTACAAACTCCTAAGACGAGAACTGATGGACTTAAGTCCAAATCAGAAGTTAAAAAATTTATGACTTTGGCGGGAATCAAACCCTGGGTCGTCGTTGGGGAACTTTCCCCTTCCCTTTGACTACCTCCTCAACGGCGACGACAACGACAATACGGACGGATGATGGACAGGAGGGAACAGGAGTCCTATCTTTACTGGTTGTCAAGACACATGATGACATAGATATGTCAATGTGGGCATAAGAGAAGAAGAAGAAGGAAGAGATTTTCTCGACAGCTGTGAATACTGAATTATGGGTAAAGTCGATATCGATCGGAATGCGATTGTAGTGGTGCAGCCTGTGGCAAGACTTGAAACTACATCGAGCGTCTGTCTGTCGCCTGTCGATAAAGGAGGTTTCTACTTAGTGAAATCTTACGCGATTCGAGTTTTTAACCAAATTTGTTGGTTGCCCGTACGGGCAACTAACTATAAATTATGGTTGCCCGTGCCTGGAGTGTTAGTTGCCCCGGGCAACTCGGGCATAGGAATTTTCGAGCCCTGTAGGCCTATAGGGCAAAAACATGATTTTATCAACCTCATAGCCAAAATATAAATTTAAAGCTACATATGGCTCGTTCTCCAGATTAGTGACAAATTGTGTCCTCGGCTAATATTATGCTCCAAAATTATTATTTTGAGTTTTATTTTATTTTTAAACCTTAAAGTTGATCGATGGAGTGAACTACGTAGGTAGGCCTACCGGCTATCAAAACAACAATTTATTTACCTAACATTAAATAAACTTAAAATAATACTTGATCTAGGCCTATAGCCTATTAGGCCTATTATCATCTAGTATTTTTTCAACGGTATTCAACACAACTTCATGAATTCATGTATTTTATACAAAGTAAATAATAGGCTAATAGGGTGCCACCAAGAAAAAATAAAAATCCTGTTTGAGCAGATCAAAAATCCTTAGAAATCCTTAAATAAAACACCCAAATCCTTAAAAATCCTTAAAATGCCTAAATGTACCAATTTTGATACGATATCAATATATCATAATGTAATTGTTGTAAAAAAATTGAATATATAATTTTTTATAGAGTATGTAGTCCTATTTTTAATAAATAAATTTTTAAAAAATGTATAAAGAGTCTACCCACTCAGTTATATAACTGATTTTCAGTGGGGGACAGTAAATCAAAGCGACCAAGCCAACCTGTAGACCCCGAATCAATCGGGAAAAAAAATGATTCGAGGCCAAATAGGGTTGATAGAATGATAAGGTATCACCATAAATGCATATTTTTACGATCTCACAACCGCGTTTTATGACCCGGCACCTCCACCATATGCACCAGCCAGGTTAATTTAATTTAGACTACCTACCCGGCACCTCCACCAAAGTTCCGAAATTTTGCATTTTTGGTGTAAATTTTGATATTTATACATCGAAAATATTCCCACTTATCAATATCGCATTGAAATATAGATTTTTTGACCAGCCCTAGTTAAAAACGGCGTAAAACGTAAAAAAAAAAAAAAAATTTTTTTTTTTTTTTTTTTTTTTTAAATCCGTAAATTGGACTAAAAATCCGTGTATCCGTTTTGCACCCTCAAAATCCGTCAAAACGGATAAAATCCGTAAAAACGGCAACCCTGGCCGCTAATATTGTTCTGTTCTAAATGCGCGTGTAGTATTTTGACTCCAGTAATTCATGCTAGGTACAATCATAAAACTAAATATTATACAATAGGCCTATGTGCATAAATATGAGACATTAAGCAATAACCAATCAATCAATAATCGATGTAGGGCCTATAAATATTTGTTGCACTTAAGGAAGAAATGGTGAAGAAATGCAAAACGAACATAAATTCTCTCCAGGCCTATATAGGCCTACCCTACTTCATCGACATTAAGATAATCAAAAGTCAAAACCACAAATGAAGATTTTTTTTTAAAATTCTACCTCTCTTGTAGCGAACAACCACATGTTGACTTGGCAACATAGCACTGGTTTGTTATTTATTTATTTATTTATTTGGACAACAAATAACAATACAAAGTACAGTTAAAGTTTATAACAGTTTTCACCGTGTAGTCCATTTTTGCTAAACATAGACTAGTTGTTACATAAGTATTAATATAATATAATATAGGTATTTTACAAAATAGTATAGGCCTATAGCCTATTATATGGTACCTCCTACTAATAATAAAATATAGCAATTATTAGGTAGTTCTGTCTGTCATAAAGTCTTTTATGCTGTAGTATGCCTTTTGTATTAGGAATTTAGTTAGTTCATTTTTGAATTTGATGTGTTCTGTTATGTTTTTTGTTGATGTGGGGAGTTTATTGAATAGAGTTTTATTCAAATAATCAGAGTTTTTTTGACCTAGGTTTGTACGATATTGGTTAAGATGGAGGTTATTTTTGTTCCTTGTGTTGTGGGTGTGTATGCCACTGTTGACTGTGAGAGTGTGGATGTTTTTTCTTATGACTAAAATTGACTTGAGAATGTAAAGGCATGTAACTGTAAGAATGTTTAGTGTAATAAAGTAGGGTTTGCAATGCTCCGTCGGCTTAAGGGTACATAATCCCCTGATTGCTCGTTTCTTGCGTGATGAATACCTTGTCGATATGAGTCGATATTCCCCAAAATTCGATTCCATATCTCAAGTGCGATTCAAATAGAGAAAAGTAACATATTTTAGCAGTTGATATGTTGCTTATTTGTTTGATGCTCTTAATTGCAAAACAAGCTGAGCTGAGTTTTGGTATTAGGGTGTTGATGTGGGCATGCCAGGTTAAGTTGTTATCTATTGTTATTCCCAATAATTTTGCTTGTATAGATGATTCTATGTGGATTTATCATGTGAATTTGTAATGCAAGGTATTTGGTTGAGTGATTTGTTTTTTTGGAATGAATGGAATTGAATAAATTTGGTTTTTGATGAGTTTAGCAGTTGTTTGTTCACCGTAAACCATTCGGTGGATTCGGTAATTCTTTTATCTGCCTTCTCTTGAAGTTGTATTGTCTCATTAGCGGTAATACTTGTAGTGAAGTCATCTGCAAAAAGCTCTGCATCCTCGATGTTATCAGGTATATCATTAACAAAGATGATAAAAAATAGTGGGCCAAGGATTGATCCTTGTGGAACGCCACAAATTACTTTTTCATAGTCAGATCTAGTCTTTGTAAGTTTGTTGTCTTTTAGTTCAGTCATTTCGACGCATTGCAGTCGGTCAGTCAGGTAAGAAGTTATAAGCTTTAGACCATTCCCACGTATGCCATAGTACTCTAGTTTGGCTAGTAGTATTGTATGGTCAACACAATCAAACGCTTTTGTGAGGTCGCAGAATATACCCAATGTGGGTAAATTTAGGTCTACTGCTCCGACAACAGTTTTAAGAAATCTACTGATTGTGTCGCTTGTTGATTTGCCTTGTCTAAATCCATTTTGCCTCTCTGTTATGGTATTAAACTTGTCAAAAAATGAGACCATTCGTGTGTATATTATGGTTTCTAATATTTTTGAAGCTGCTGGAAGAATGGATATTGGTCTGTAGTTACTGGTTATATGTTTATTTTCTTTTTTGAATATAGGGACTATTTTGATATTTTCAATGCTTGGGGAAAGACACCGTCCTCCAGGCAAGTATTGAAAATATCAGATAATGGTTCAGCTAATTCATTGATACATCTTTTGAATACCATACTAATTGACAAATCATCGATTCCCGTAGAGTATTTAGGCTTTAGTTTTAGTTCTCTGTGTTTAGTTTCATTTGGGGTTGTTTCATAAAAGTAAAGGGAGTTACTTGGGCTTTTGTTTGTCTTTGTTAGGTAAGTTTGAAATTCTGGTTTTTTATTGTTTCCGCAAGTAGGCCAAGTTATGTTATTTGTTAATAGAGATGCTTCCGTCGTGAAGTACTTATTGAAGGTAGTGGCAATTTCAAAGGCGTCATTTATTAATGAGTTTTTGTTATTGAGTAAAGTTATATTTTCATGGCGCTTTTTCGGTTTACGATTTATTTCTGTATTTATTACGTTCCATATAGATTTTGATTTATTGTCTGTAGTTGTTATGATTTCTCTTATGTGGCCAATTTTGGCATTTTTTAGAACCTTTTTGTAAATTCTCAAGTATGTTTTGATATATGTTTGCAAAAATGGCACATTTGCGAAATGAGATTTAATATGTAAGAGACTTCTTTTATTTGTACTTGATTGGTTAGCCAATTCTGCAATTTATAGGTTGATTTATTTTTTATTGTTTTTAAAGGGCAATTTTCATTATAATAGGAGAGCAGTTTGTTTGAGAATTCATTGTATTTATCATCTGCTGTATGTGCTTGTGTTACACACTCCCAATTTTCTTCTGTTAAGCTTTCAGCTAGGTTATTTAAGGATTTGACATTTGTTAGACGTATAATTTTGGTAGTTTGAGGTAGCTGATATTGTTGAAATTGTATTGCAATTTCTTGTGCGTAGTGGTCAGATATTCCAAAGTCCATTCCTTGTGAGATAAAAGGGAGTGTAGTTTTAGTTGCTATCTTGTCAACGATTCTTGACGAATTCCACCTTGGATCAATTCTGGTAACATCTTTTATGGTGAGCTGCATGTTGCATGAGTCAAGAAGATTAGTAAGCTGCTCTTTATTAGGGTCCTTACTATTTTGTGAGACATCTACATTGAAATCTCCTAGAAATATTAGATGTTTATTTGTTTTTTGCAGTTTAGATAGGATGAGTTCAGTTTTTTCCAGAAAGTTTTTTTGGCCTTTGGGGCTATCAAATTTTTTGTTTATTTATATTTATGTTTAGTTCAATACAGGCACATTCAATATCAAGATCGGCACTATATTTATTAATAATCGGTTTAGGAATAGTATGTTGTAGCCATTTCTGGTTTGCAAAGATTGCTACACCTCCATGTAAATGCATTTTTCTACAATAAGATGATATTAGGGTATAATTTTCAATTGATATGCTATTTAAATCATCGTATGTCTTCCAATGTTCGGATAAGCATATTATGTCTATAGTTTCATTCTTATTGTAGGTATTGATTTTCTAGTATTATGTTTAATTCTCTAATTTTTAACATTGAAAGGCCTTGCATGTTCTGGTGTATTATTCTTATAAGGTTTATTTTAGGCCTTTGTGGTTTAGATATGTCAGTGTTATGTAATGAAGGGGGTATGTGTTCTACATGTTCTTTGCTTTTTTTGCTTTCCTGGTGATGTGATGGTGAAATATGTAGTGCGTTAGTGAATTGTTTTTTTTTACACGTATTTGTGTCAATCTGTGATTTGTCTAAGGTGAGTATAGTAGGGGTGGGACTATCCAAAAAAGGGTAACATGGGTAAGTTGATTCTGTTAATTCTTGTAGTGTCATGTCTGGGTTAGTATCAAATCCTCTGAAGTCTTCATTTAGTGAGTCATCTAGTGAGAAAGAAGTATCTACAGAGATTTCCAGTTGTAAAGAAGCGTTATCGTTGGTTGGATCTGTCGCTCTGGTAAGCATGGGTCTAACTCGAGGCTCGCTTTAGACTCGGACGTGACAGTCATGGCTCTGAAATTTGACACAGGCGTGTCCCTCTCGATGTTAGGCTCTGGTCTGCCGGTCTCGACGGTCACTTCGGACCCAGACATGACTGCCCCAGTGCTTGAATTTAACACGGATGTGTCCTTCTCGGTGTTAGGCTCTGGTCTGCCGGTCTCGATGCTCGCTTCGGACCCGGACATGACTACCGCAGCGCTCAAATTTGACACAGGCGTGTCCCTCTCGATGTTGGGTTTTGGTCTGCCGGTCTCGACGGTCACTTCGGACCCAGACATGACTGCCCCAGTGCTTGAATTTAACACGAATGTGTCCTTCTCGGTGTTAGGCTCTGGTCTTAGTAGGTCTAGTGCTTGGCAGATGTATTTACATAGTTTCTTTTTGCCGGTTCTGTTGAGATGCAAGCCGTGTCGGGTGTAATCATGTCTTTGTAAAAAGGCAGGGTTTATTTTTTGGAATACAACATTGGTGTTTTGCAAGCTTACTTCCAGTGCTGAGTTTGCAGCTTGGATATCATCGTTGAGGGATGGTTTGTCGTGTCTTTCTGGTATTGGAATTATTATGACTTTGTTTCTAGCAGATTTTTAGCATGTCTTGAATATTTTTGTCTCGTATTGTTTTGCTATTGTGTTTTGCTATTTCTTCGATGTCATTAGTTCCAGCTATAATGATAAAGATTTCATCATTTGTGGCAGTGGGGTCAGAAGGTCTAACTTTAGATTTTACAACTTCTTCCATTAAACCATTTGGTTTTAACCACGACGTTACCCGGCATTTATTGTTCACGAGTGGCTGTATTAATTTTTGAAGCCCTCTCCCATGACTGTCTGTGAGTAGAGTGACTAGGCCTAGTTCAGTGTGAATTTTTTCTGTCTTTTCTGTGGTCTTTTCTGTGTCTGTGTTTGCTGTGACTGACCCTGACTGACCTTGCTTGCTTGTGTTGTAAAGATTTCTCAGTATGTCAAACTTGTTGTTTGTGGTTATTGGCACATACTTAGTGGATTCGTACTGGGCAAACTTCCTCCCTACAGAGGTAGATGGGTTCTCGTCGATAGCTCGTGTCTCTTGAAAGAGGCAACGTGTTTTGTCTTCTTCGCTAATAGGCAGGTCTATGACGTTTGTGGCCATATTAGTAGGCCTATGCCTATTTAAGTGGCATGTAGAAGAGGGTCTCTCATCTGTTTTCGCAGCAATTTCCTCTGCTATTAGTTTGGCAAGCAGTTTTTTCCCGCTCAGGTTGAGGTGTAGGCCATGTTGGGTAAAAATGCTCTCTTTGAAGGGCTTTCATTGAGAGCACAGTAACTCCTAGAGTATTTCTGAGCAGGTGTTGGATGCGGGAATTTACTTCAGCTATGGAGTCACTTATCTTTTGAAATTCGGTTTTACTATCTAGGTCAAAACGTGGCAATATTTCGCATACAATTACCTTCGGTCTGTTGCTATATTGATAGTGCCTTAGTGGAGTTAGTGCGTCTCTGATGTTATTACAGTTATTTCCCATATCATTTGTACCTGCCAGGATAATTACTGCGTCATCTTCTGTTAACTTACTTAATTCACCCACAATTCCTTCAGTTACTTGTAAAGCTCCAGCACCCGGTTTAATCGTCGCATCTATTTTGTAGTTGTTTTTAGGGCCAGCATGTGCAATGAGCTCGTGTTTAATTAATGTCGATAAGAAACGACCGTGACTGTCAGCCCTGAGCATGACATGTCTTTGGGCCTCCACTTGTAGTACTTCTTCAGTGGTAGCTCTGAGGGTGCGGCTGGGCGCGTCTGGGGGGCGTGTCTTGTTTATTTCTGCAGTGGGCATTGGCCTAGCTATGTCAGGCTTAGTCCAAGCATCTCTGTGGGTTTGCATAAGTTTTACTATTTGACTTTTTTGTTGGCTTATTACTAATTTCAATCTACATACTTCATCTTTAAGACAGTTTACCTCATCAAGATACCCTTTAATTGGTTTATTTATTGATTGGCACCAATGTTGGTACCCACCCATACTGTTGTAGTAGAATAGAGTACTTTGCTTCCCTTTTTGTTCCATAATTAGTTATTAAGTAGGGCCTAGCTTTAATATTATGCTCAATAAGCCACAACAAAAACAAAAAACTTTTCATTCAATAACTCACCAAGGATTGTCCTTTAACACAGGGCACAAACAATTTTCTAATAAACGTTCTATATTACTTATTTACATACCAATATCGGATATTTTTACATTAAAATGTTGGTCTCAGTTCACTTTTTCTTTCTATCACAAAAGTTTCACTCTATATCACATTTAAACTCACTTAACATATTAATAATTAAGATAAACCATCAATTAGATCTTGTTATTGTTTGGGTTGCCATGCAGTACTGAATGTCCCAAAGGTTTTAGCAAGCTACGAGCGTCCACCTCAAACTTAGGCCTATTATGTATATAGCCCTAGAAATAAATAGTAGTTGCGTACATCTTCAGAATATGGCTGTGTATTACGATAAAGAAACATTGGCTGATGGATTTGCAAGTGTAAACAGCGCCCGCATTACAAACAAAAAGCTATTACGCTCGTTTCTTCTCAGCGTTCCTCAAACGTCCCGCGTCGGTCTGCAGGAGTACTCATCTGAGCCTCCCTAAAGCCGTGGACTCGAGTGGCATGAGCGCAGCGTGTTCGCATAGCATGCAAGAGGTAGGTAGGCCTACCCAGTTCGAGACCTGGCCTGTGCGTTTTTTTTCCTTTTGTTTTTCCGGAAATGGTAATTTTAGGGCTGTGCGAGCCTAGAATTTTTAAGTCGAGCCGAGCCGAGTATTAAAAAAAAGCTTGATTTTCAAGCCGAGCTGAGCTTTTTCAAAAAAAATTTTGAAAAATAAATACCCTAAATAAAATTGAATTAAAAATGGTTAGGCTACATATTCTCTATAGGCCCTACTCAAACCGTGTCTTACTTGGCCCAGTACCTGAGCGAGACCTTTTCATTTCTTAGGGATTATCCATTGAACGCAAGCCGGAGCGGATGTGATTGAAAGAAGGGTCGCTCAGGTACTGGACCAAGTAAGACACGGTTTGAGTATAGGGATGTCATCGGGTACCCGGTTCTAGAAATTACCCGGAGCCGATTATAAGAACTGAGTATTTTTCGCGACTGTTTTTAGGCTAATTCACAGGTTTATTATTTTACGCGCTAGTCGATGCGATCTTTCCCGCAGAGCCTGCCCGCTGCCTGCAGAGTCGATAAAGAAGACCCGGGGAAACTTCTTTGTCGACTCTGCTAAAGAGTAACTCGAGTTGACAACAGAGCGCGTTGTAAGCCAACTCGTGACACCTGCGCGAACTACGTGCGCGTTCGGTCGATCCAAGTCATCCAACCAACTCAACTCACAGCTGACGAACAAAGATGGTCGGTGTGGAACTAGTTGGAAGAAGAATTATTGCGATGTGATCATGTTTCTACGATCACGATTCACGAGGCATTGGATTGTTATTTCTTGGCTTATCTCCTTTCTTTCCTAGGCTTATTTTGCGACGAAAGCTTCAGCGCGGGCGATAGTGTGATGGGTTTTCCCACATGAGAGAGAGAGAGACACGTTTGCATTCTAGGCCTAGGTCTAGGCCTATCGCATTCTACTGAGTCGACTCGACTGTTGTTCGCTGGCTCAGGCTGCCGCATTCTTCCGTGAAAGTCTTTGTTGACAAGAATGTCTGTTGAGTGTTGATGAAAATGAGCGTGTGTAGGCCTACTGCGTGTTTTTGTAGAAATCGAGCCTAAAACCAAGCTCGGCTCGGCGCGAGCTCAAAACTGAAGCTCGAGAAATCGAGTACTCGTACAGCCCTAGTAATTATTTATATCTTTATCTGTGATAGATAATTCTTATAAAATCTTTTCATGGAAGTTACTCTTTTTTTTTTATTTAGGCTATATTTTAGGCCTATGTATATATCTGCCACAGCCTCTGAATTGCTAATCTCTTGGTAAGAACAAACAGGTGGATTTGAAAGTGGTCTCATCTAGGATTAATTTAGCAAATGTACCAAGGCCCCAAGCAAGTCTTGCAATCTCCTGTGCACGCTCGTAGATTTATAGATGAAATGGAATAAATAAATAATGTAGGCCTAAACAAATAAAATATAAATATAAATTAATGAACAATAAGTACGTTCACATAACCGTCTACTAGTCTACTGTCTAATCTATTTGGTTGACAAATTACAGCAGCAGATACTAAATATTAGGGATGGGATTTGACCGGTCAAATTCAAATTTGGTCAATTGACGGTCAAATGTAAAAAATCATAAATTTTATTTTATTAAATAATTAGTATATATATTTTTTTAAATGTTGTGACAAAAGCTTTTTTTTATTTAAAAGCTTGTTAAATGCATATTAAGTGGCATATCATCATCGTCATCATCATCGTCGATGCTGTCATCAGTCCCTTTCTCCGATTCAGCTTCAGCTTACCCAGAAGCTATTATATTCTATTTGTCTATTATAATTCATAACTACATAATAAATAATAATTAAAATAAAATATTACCTAATTAAAACTTTTTTAATTGAAAAAGAAAGAAAGAAATGTTATTGTTTACATAACAATTCAAATTCAAATATGAAAATTCAAATAATTTTAATTTTTAAATGCAATATACACATGTTATCTTTAAGTCAATTGACTGGTCAATTGACCAAAAGTATTTGACCAGTCATTTGACCGGTCAATTGACATTGTGCAACCCTACTAAATATTGATATGAATTCAGAGCCGCGAGCAGAATAGGCATTGCAGGTAAAGGCCACACCCACCCCTGTCTCTCGTCATCGACAGCAGACTAGGGCGTGCGACGTCACGGCGCTGTTGCCGCAATTCTTGTAATCGCTTAGCCGTACGAGTTGAAGTTGGACCAAACATCTCAAATATCTCGAAAAAAGAACCCCATTTGACCACATTTTCAAAAGCAAATACATAATGTTAGTCGTGAAATTATCTACATTTTGCACCTAAATTTGTTAATATTTCTTTACGGGTCACAATGTTTTGCAACAATAGCCTATGTATTTGAAAGTGTAGGTTTTTGTTCAGCTACAATGCATAAGATAGGGAATTCCAGCGCATTTCAAAACGCAATAAATAAAAAACTACTAGTACCGTTAGGCCCAAAAAGTTTTTTGCTATACTCACAAGCTCAATCTCATCTTTCCAGGAGCCAGACCCTGTGGATTTTTTTTTCGTTCACCCCACTTAACATTGTAGCCTTTCGGCCTGATTCTCAACTAAATTCAGACTTCGCGGTCCTAACTAAGCTCCCGAAGTCGAAACGAATTAAAAATTCTACCGAAGACGAAGAAAAAAATTGACAAAATCTAACGAGTGATAGATTAACACAAACCGAAAAATTGATAGCTAGCTCTACTACCAGACAATGACTTTCACTCCAGTACCAGAGTGATGATTCAATCCTGTTTGGATTGAATCATCGGCTTACCCTGACCTCCAGGTCCTCCGGAGCGAGTGGGCGCGGCTGGCTGCGGCGTCCGTCTCCCCTGGGTATGCGCACTAGGCTAGGCCTAGGTTTCCGGTTGGCAGGTACTTAAATCTATTCAGTGCTGATGGCACGTCATGCAGGGTGTTCATAAATTTGGCTTGTGTAGGGAGAGGGAGAACTCTCAAGAACAACAAGCTATTGTTTTAGGGTTCAGAATTGTTAAGTTTACTTTGTGAAACGGCAATTAAACAGGTTACATTTATGACATGATTAAATTGATTCTAAAACCTGGATCCAAGCAAACTAGTTACCTTTTTCTAGCGAAATAGGCCTCCTCTCAGGGTCGGTAATACAGAAATAAATTGTTACAAATTAGCATATAAATTTAAAAATATATGTTGAATTTTTCCAAATACTCATCACTAGTCCTTGAACTGGGGTTGTATTCGATGATTATCGTAGATAGCGATGACGTGATGAAGGGACATGGCGTGATGTCTTCATGCGGACATTGTCGCGAGGCCTACACTCCGTACGAGCGTGCAGGCTGGTTCCCTCCCTGGCTGGCGGCAAACGTACGGCAAGCAGGCAGCTCTCGAGCCCCGCCTGGCTTCCCGCGGCGTCCCTGGACACAGTAGCGTCCTTCCAGAACGGCGTCCCTCGGCGTCGTCGTCTACAGTTAGGCCCTTGTCAACTAACGGACATTACGTGGGTCAACTAACTCTCGAAGCGTGGTTCCTTAAGGCTGGATGTCCCCATAGCGCTCTGTATGTGCAGAGGTCTACTAATTATTTTTTTAAAGCACTTTCCTGTTGTCTAAAATCTTTCAAATTACTTTGAGGAACAGATGAAGGATTGAAATTTCTTGTCATACTATTTTTACAATTAGCATACATTGATTCGATTTTAAATGGGACAGACCTATATGCTAATTTCTCATAAGAAATGGACTGGATCATGAGATAAATGTGTGGTTTTCTCACACAATATTTTAAATACTATTACCAGTTCCAAGAGTAAGTATCAATATTCTCATTAATATGGAAGACTATTAAATCAATATAAACAGTTTTCGCGCGTTTTACTAATGTACGTCTGTGAGCTCGCGCTCTGGGTTTTGTGGCAATATTAGGAACTCGTTGAACGTTCCTTCCAGACAGACAAAAGAGCAGCCGAAGAAAGGCGAGCCAAGCGGAACTCTTGACCCTTTCACGGGTTGCAGTTCCAGGTAAAAGCAAAGTCTCTCGTCGTGTTATGAATGGCATGTGACTACAATGACTGTATAAATTAGTTTTCAACTACCATGACCAAACAGCTTTTTCTAGACGAGTTCTGGATTTAGAATCTGTCAACTCAAATGTCCGATTTGAGTATCCTCTTTGGACTACAGAACTATTACTTTTTAGCACATAGGCCCCCTACATACTAATAATCGAAAATACAGTTTTAACAAATTATAAATTTATATTGTAATTTATATTATTATAATTTATAAATTATTATATAATATATAAATTTATATTATAATTTTTTTTGACCAAACACCTACAAATGAAGTGGGAGAAATAGAAGAAGAATGGCAAAACTTTAAGAAGGTTTTTGTGTCAAGTGCAGAAGAGTTGTGTGGAAGAGTCAGTGGAAGGAGGAAAGAGAAAGAAACGCGATGGTGGAACGAGAGGGTACGAGATGCAGTTCGGGAGAAGAAACTAGCTTGGAAAAAGAATGAAAAGTGCAAATCTACAGAAAATGAGTACGAGTACCGTAGGCGAAAAACCGATGTGAAACAAATTGTGAAGGAGGAGAAAGACAAAGCAATGGAAGAATTTGCTGGTAAATTAGAAGATGACTTCCAGGGAAATAAGAAAATTATGTACGGACTAGTAAAGACAAAAAGACAAGAAAGGGAAGAACAAAAGCTCATGGTAAATGAAAATGGCCAAGTTACAAACAACCCACAGGAAATACAAGAAATGTGGAGGAAATATTTCAAAGATCTGCTAAATGTACAGGTTAGTGAAAATTTAAATGCAGAGAAAGAGGAAGAGGCAAGTGGAGAAGATGAAGAAGACGAGGTAACAGAACAAGAGGTGGCACGGGCGTTAGGAGCCATGAAGAATGGTAGAGCTCCGGGAGTGGATGACATTTCTGTGGAAATGATCAAAGCATCAGGTGCGGAAGGAAGAAGATGGTTATTTCGAGTAATAAGTGCTGCGTGGAAACAAAAGAAGGTACCGGAAGATTGGAAAAGAGGTATAATTGTGCCGCTGTTTAAGAAAGGTGACCGTAAGAAGTGTGAAAATTATAGAGGGGTGACATTAATGTGTCAGTGTGCAAAAATTTATGAGAAAGTTATAGAACTAAGACTGAAGGAGGTATATGACACAGATCTAAGAGAAGAACAATATGGGTTCAGAAGTGGACGGTCTACTATTGATCCCATATTTGCTATAAGACAGACAATGGAGGGGAGATGGCAAAATGGGAAGGAAATGCACATTGTGTTTTTGGATCTGGAGAAGGCATACGATCGCCTGCCTAGAGAGAAAGTATGGGAGTGTCTAGAGATAAAAGGAGTGGGAAGAGGTTTAATAGACAGGATACAAAGTACATCAAAGGAGTGAAAGTTGTGTACAGACAGATATGGGTAGGTCAGAATGGTTCCAAGTAAATGAGGGCTTGCGACAAGGTAGTGTGTTATCTCCAACACTCTTTACTGTTGTAATGGATGAAATTATAAGAAGAGTGGAACCAAATACAGATGGAAGGGACACAAGAACATTAGTGTTTGCGGACGATGTGTTGATTTGGGGTGAGAGTGCCAGAGAAGTGCAGGAGAAGGTGGACAGATGGAACGAAGTTACTACAGAGTTTGGTCTAAATATCAATCAGAAAAAGAGTGAATGTTTGCGTATGCAAAAGAAGACAAAGGGCAGGCCTAGAGACATGGAAAATATTGTACTACGTGGAGAAGTCTTAGAAGAAAAAGAAGAATTTAAATATTTGGGAAGTATATTGACAAAAGATGCAAAAGTGTGTAGGGAAGTGTCATCTAGAGTGCAAAAAGCAGAAGGGTTTTACCAATTGGTGAGAAAGTTACTACGGAATGAGTTGTTCCCACAAAAATGTAAAATTTTGCTGTATAAGGCATATTTTGTACCTATTCTAACATATGGGGCAGTAACATGGGCAGTGGGAACAAAAGAAGAGAGTCAGCTGGAAGCAGCAGAAATGAAGTTTTTAAGAAGTATTAAGGGAGTTACAAAGATGGACAAGATAAGAAGTAATGAAATAAGGAAAGAACTGGGATTGGAGAGATTGAAGTTTAAGCTAGGAAGAGAACGTCTAAGATGGTTTGGACATATGAAAAGGATGGGCAGAGAGAGGATTCCAAGACGAGAATTTGAAGCGGCAGAGGAGGGGAAAAGAAGAGTAGGAAGGCCAAGAGAAAAATGGGAAAGATTAATTCAAGAAGACGTTGGAAAACGGAATGAAGTGTGGGAGCATGTGGCAAGAGTAAAGCTGTGGGAGGACAGAAGAGAGTGGAGTAAATTGGTGGAGAGGAAGGAGTTAGATGATGTGGAAGAAACACTGAGTCTGGCAAGCTTAGTATCTACAGTTTCATGCCCTTGATAATGGTGGAAAACCACCACTCAACCCGACATAGTTGGAACTGAGTTATGATGATTATTATTATTAATTTATAGACAAACCGTATCATAAAGTGTTCTTAGAAATTGGTGTGGATGTAGGAAGAGGTGTCCTTCCAAATATGATCAACATTCATCAAATTATAAATGGATTACTTTTAATGAAATACCATGTCTCTTGATATAAGTGAAGAAATGATAGTAAATTTCATTGATTATATTGACTTGAGTAAAGAAAGAAAAATAATTACAATTATTATAAATGATATGATACAATTTTAGAAATACAATCGTTTGAATCGCATGTCTTTTGATATAAATGATAAAATAAAAATAATTTACAGCGATTAGGTATATTGATATGAGTAAAGAAATTTGAATAGTCACAATTACTTTTCAATATGTTCACATATCGCTGGCCCACATCCCGACTGGTCTAACTCCAAATTCAGTAAATAATTTTTAGTGCACTCCAACAAATACACAACTAAACTAAAAGCAAACAACACGCTCTCACATGCACTCGCACTCCGCACTAGCACGCAAAGATGCTCATGATAAACCATATTTGGGTGAACTGAAAACTTATTTCGGTTCAAAACTCAAAGTGTGAAAACTAATTAGCAATTTCTGATAATATATCTTCTTCCGTGAATGTATACAATAATCGGTTACATAAATAGTAAGAAGTACAAAAACTGGACAGAATTAAACAATGGATGTATTGTAAGTGGATGACCAAAACAAACTTTATTTACGGGGAAGTTTTTACAGCTTTCAGTCTCGTTTTGATAAGTGAAACCACGTTACCAAAATTATAATACATTTGGGGACGGATTAACGTTTCCACGACGTCCGCGGTTGCCGTCGGCTGCGTAGTAAGAAAGGCGGCGCCGAGAAGCTATTAGGGAAAATCTGAAAATGATTCGCGAAAAACTCAATATTATAACAGTATGCCTTGTAATAATACGACGGTTATAATTCTCATATAATTAATAACTATTCTGTAAACAATACATGAACAAGATATTTGTAAAGTGATTTCAATCGTTGGGTGATAAATTCCGTACCTTATCACATGGATTAATAATGTCAAACAACCAAATAATGAATTAAAATTAAATAGTACAATAATAGTGGGCCTATATTGAAATGACAACCGTAAAAAGTATAACTCTCATAGGGCCTACGTGAGTTCTGGTAGTGAGTCGTACCTTGGCAGGCGGCTGTCAATCTAATGTCTTTCAAAAGTGAAGTTTTAATTGGCATGGGGGGGGGGGGGAATTAGCCCGCTAAACTAGGCCTACTTAAAATTACTACCTCGTTACGTTTGTAACAAATTTTCTTCAAATTTAATTAGTAATGAGTCGATTGAGTACCTGATACTCGCATAGGGCCTACTTTATAAAAATAAACACATAATTTTTTTTCGCTATGCCAATGATCTTATGCAGGCATGGGAATATAGTATTCTGGTCAAGCGTGTCATTGGATTTACAAAAGGTTTTTCAGACAACAAAATATTCACATGTGACGAATTCTAAGGCGTATCGTTCGTCATGAAATAAGAAAAATAATACTTATAGCAAGAAGAATTATACCTCCAGATTTTATACCGGGGTAAGCGACAATTACACACACAAGACTAAAATATAATATGCCATAAATCGATTCTATGTTTGGCAATATTTGTCATTCATTTCACGCGATGTTGTTTGCCCTCTCATAGAACAGACGGCACGGCAGCATCCCAACTTAGGAACGAATACGGAGATAATGCACAGTTATTGACAGTAAGGCTAATTACTTCTGATGAAAAGAGGTAATTATTAGGTCTTGTTGTTGATAATGAAATTGTATCACGCGCTCTGCAATCCGTTTTATTGATTGAATTATTGTAGGCTTATTATCAAGTTGTCATTACCATTTTTAATTTTATTACACGTCGCTTACTAAGTACTAAGCTTAGAGGAGGGATAATACCAAGGATGCTACGTTGTTGTGGTTCTTTGTTTCTCTCCTGGACATCACGTAACATGTGTATTCAAAGGGAGACACACATGGGGTTTGTGTAAGACAAATAGTCAAATTTTGCCTGAAAATTTTAATTCAAAAGCTAGCTTCAATCGTATTTACTATATTGTGTACGATTTCTTCGGAAAATGCAACAATTTCCCTCATATTAATATGTTTTATGCACAAGCGATAGGTGAATTATGAATTCAAGCCACCCTTTCAAGTTCTATTCAACTCCATTGCTTCCGTCCACAGGGCCGAGGTTCGGTGGCAGGGGTAGCGTGCAGCTGCGTCAAAGAATAAGCCCCATATCACTCTTTGAATTGGCTTTCAAGAACATGAACCTTTTGAGTAGATGCTCTTCTATTGTATGCCGAATAGCCGGCGCGCACTGACCATCAAGAACATTCCTGTCTTATTAAACACGTATTTTTTATAATTACTAATTTGTGAAATTATATATGAGATCAGCAACTCCTACACATTGGAAAATGTTTTTAATCGAAGTTCTAGGACCAAAATTAGCATTTCAACTTCCGACATCCTATTTGATGTGAAATGCCAATTTTCGTCGTAGAGATTCGATTAAAAACATTTTGCAATGTGTACGAGTTGCTGATTTCATATATAATTTCATAAATTAGTAATTATTAAAAAAATGTGTTTATATTAAGACAGGAATTTTCTTGTCGGTCAGCGCTCGCCGATTTGGCGTATACAATAGACAAGGCAGTGAGCTGGACGAAGGGTTATTGAAAGAAACAAGAATTTTAATGAGGTTGTCAGACTTCTTCTGTCAACCTCCCCATTCATCTTTTCTGTCGCCAGGTATGTCTGGTCTGTAGAGGTAGGGTCGGTACAGAAGATATCTGCTGCTTCAGTGCTCGAAAACGCAACTAGGTTGCGCTGGAGTAAAATCGACGCGAGAGGCATCTATTGGCAAAAGTTATTGGTATTTTTGGAAAATAGACCGTTAACCACCCCGTGTCTAGTGATCGATAAGGATTGACCTATTTGCATGGTCAAGGATGAGTGACGTGGATATGCTAATTCAATGACATGATGAGTTACAAGAAAAGGTTAGATTAATAGGTTTTAGTGAGAGGAAGGAGTTACCATGGAGTAGCCTTGTCGTCTTAGTAGGATGGGGGATGCCAACATGGTGCCCTGGCTTGGGCTCTCGCCCTACAGGTGGTTTAGGTAAAAAGGAATGATCAAAATTAGCCTACTCGGCCCTAATATCCACTCCGATGCCTACCGGCTCTATTCTCCTTGCTGCCATTATGGCTCTTTCACTATATTCGCACACGTTGTAAAGAAGAGTACACTTGATTCCGCGCGGCACTTAGATTTCTCGGCACTTGTCGCAAGCGACTCACTCGAACGCGACTTCAGGATGCACTGCTCTCCGACCAACGCTTCCCTTGAGCTGTCGCATCTTCGCCGCCCACAGCGTTGCCCACCTACACACCGGGTGACAGCAACCCCTATTGGTCGTCAGAGCCAAGACGCGACCCTCTCGGCCAATACCAGTCCGTCTTACATACAATTTCAAATAATACTTGATGGAAAATAACCAAAGCGACGTAGCTCATGGCCTACGTGCAGAACACAGTGCCAACTTAGAAACATCGTCCGGCGAAACATGCCCCCTAGGCTTGGCCTCTAGACCACCCTAGACGATGTCTCCAACTTGCACGGGTTCCCGAGGAAGACTAGCCCATATTTAACATGGGAGCCTTGTCACATGAAAAACTTATGCCCTTTTACAAGCCCTAGGCTCTTAGGCGATGATGAATTTACTATTTGTATTGATCATTTAAAGCAATTTTACTAGATATAGCACTTGGCTGACTTTGATTGCTTGATTAGTTATTCAAATAACTTTCTAATTACGTGAATCATTATATGTTAATTTCGAAAAAAATATGGATAGGAGAGGGGGACCAGACGGCCCGCTACATCATCTCAAATCTAACTTGACCAGGTGTTAGTACCCACCTTATAAAACAGCCCCAGGTAGTTCGTCACTTTGAATTGTGGTATACGTTTTTTTAGAGGACATTTTGTTTTTGAATGTGCGATCATTGAAAAGCTTACTCACTACTGTCTTCAAATGTACATAACTCGGGACTCGGTTAACCGATTTTATTTTTGTGAATACCAATTTGTAGGTACCTAACTGTATGCTGTCTTTTATATATGCAATCAATTTTTAACAAACATATGATTTCATTGTTAAAAAAAGGAGAAATGTCAAAAACAGTGTAAATAATTTCACTAAAATGTGATTCAAGCATAAATTCAACATATTTTTTTGGTTGCTAGCAAGATGTTTTTATACTTGATTATGATTTATAAAATATATTCATGAACTAACTAAACTAATAAAATTGATAGATTTGTTTGTGTTTTAGAAGATAAGCGTTGAAGGATGAGCATTTTCAGTGGATTGAGCGCTAATTAACGATGTTTTTAATCTAACTTCATTTCGTCATTGTTAGCATAGAATTATATTTTGAAAGTAATTTCAACCAACAATATAAGCAAATGGTAAAATAGAATGATACTAACAATGTGTTTTGAAGATATTTTTTGTTATAGTCAATATTACAGGATTTTCAGTTTAAAAAGTGGAGAAAATGTAATTTAAGTGCTATTTTCACGTGACAAATTTAAATGGTTGCACTTATATTCTTGGAAAGTCTAAAATTATAGATTTTAAAGGTTCTCTGAAAATTTCATCCAAATCGCAGTGCAGTCATTTGTCCCGGAAAGCGAAAAACGAACTCAAAAGTGCACAAATAATAGAAAAATATCATTAAGTTGATATTTGATGATACATCTTTACTTGTTTGCAATAAAAACCTGTCAGGTTGTAGTATTTATATATTGTACCTTAATGTGGTTGTATAGTACTGATTATCTTGCAAGTATGTTCCATTGTTTGGTCAATTTGGAACCATCGTTCCAAGGCAAGTGGCGGCTTTAAGCATAACAATCGTGCAAATCGTAAAGAATGCATAAGAACTGACCAGGTTATTAATATTATGATGACAAGGAATCCAGAAATTGATGGCCTTAAGTTAAGACCCTGTAACTTTGTTATTAATTGGATTAATGAAATTAATTCACAAATTAACCAAAACATCTAATTTTTTAATTAACAAAAAGACTGCATTGTTGCCATTGGTATTAAATAAAGCCTTCAACAATGTCCGTAAAAGTATTTTAATTTCCTAATTAATTACATTTTGACAAAATTTACCATTTTAGGCAGGATGTTTAATAATATATGCCTAAAACTCTACCGATTGGTTTAAGATTTTCCCACTTTACTAACATCATGCAATAAATTCAAAGTTTGTCCTCCTTTGTAAATTATTTTTTAACTGAATAGGAATAGGATACGCTAAATGAAAAAAATAAAATATTATGTCCCTTAGTGAAATTCTTGTAACAGTAACTGGTAGTTAATTACATAGATTAATGATGTTGAAAACAAATTTGAAAGAAGTTTGTAAATAACCAGAAGAATGATACAAATTAATCACCAGAAGTTTGTAAATAACCAGAAGAATGATATGCAATCATTTAAAGAAAATATTAAATGTTTGGAAAATTTCCGGTCTTTCACAAAAACACAAATTTACAAAATTGGACGGTAATCTTCGGCCCTAGGGCTCATTCATTTTTAAGTTCCACTGCATTGTTAAAAAATAGTTAATGTTGTTTAAGAAGTCTTAGTTTACTTGCTGTTTCCTAGCAACAATACAATGATGTGAAAATGTAGATTGTATACAACACTTGTTTTTGATACACATTGTAGATGGGTATTGTTTAGTTAATATAAATACATTTTTATTAGTATTGATTTTTGTGTTGTATTGATTCACATTAAATATTTGGAAATCAGGAAATCTATACTTTTCCAACTTTGAATGGCCTCGGACCCCAAAACTACTGCCCGATTGTTTTGAGATGGGGTTTTTGAGAAAGAGCGGAAAATTTCCAATGGTTTCGTAATTTTCTGTAGTATATAATTTCGCACCGTTCTTCTGGTTATTTACAAACTTCTGATGATTAATTGTTATTTAACTTCAGAAAATCTATTAATCTATCAGTTTCAAGAATTTTGCTTAGGGACATAACATTTTGAATTTTTTGGCATTATGTTATAGTTCGTCCGTTTACAGTTGACGAATTTGAAGTTCCTCAAAGGGACAAAAGACCAGATTTGTTCACACCTCTTGACAAGATCATCTTTCTCTGGTTCACCGTGAAATAGTCTCGGAGATCCCCATTGATTGACATATCTATTATAATGAATCGCAAACTCGTCGCCAAATCACTTAGTTTGGGTTCCATTATTGCGCTTCATTGGTTTGCCAAAGAGGCGCACAATGAAACTTCAACCGGGCAACATTGACGACGGTCAGCGAAGACTGAATTTTAAATTACAACCCTCATAATTGGTTATAACAAGTAGCTTACAAGTTCCCGCTGTGTCGGCGAAAAAGCCGAAATTTGTCAAATGTAAACGGACAAACTATAGTAAAGTGGGAAAATCTTAGCCCAATCAGTATAGTTTTAGGTATTCATATTTTTTTTTGTTACCACTTTAGTACGGTATGTGGGTCATTCTCATATTTATTGCACATTTCAAGACTAAAATTTCATAAATTTATTTTAAAAATAAGATACTCAGATATTTATTTTTATATTAATATGTTTGTTTTATTTGTAATCACATAATATGTGGTCAATTAACATTTGGATTATTTTAGCACTTTCTGGCTTTTATCTAGTGGATGGAACTGAAAAGTGTCCATTCCATGACAGGAAAATGAAGGTTAATATTAATGTTAATTATTGTTAATGTTTCCATTGGCATTGTAAAATGATTAAGTAGGAACATAACTATATTATGCCTTAAAAAACTTAAGATTATTTATATTGTCATATCACGATTCTGAAGTCATTCTTACAAATTGTGTATAATTTTGTTACTTAGCAACACTTACTTTAAATTTCAGAAAACACAGATCTAATTAAGATGATAAAATCAAATGGAGTTAATTACTTGAGATGCATTGCATAGTATGTAATGATCGAAATAATGAAAAAGTAGTAACATTATTAAGATATTTGAACTTTCCGTGACGTTACGGAAAGGACCTAACGTTACGCGAATCATATATGAACAATGCAAAGTTACTAACATTCAAAAACGTCCACAACAAATGTAAATTAATAGTAGATACGGTTTTCTATTAGGAATTATCTTTGGATTTGCTAAAAAACGGCAACGACACTGACGTTACGGAAAGGACAAAATTGTTATGGAATGGACATGGTTATCATAATTGAACAATGCACTGTAGCTACTGACACTCAAAAACATCTATACCTGATGGAAATGAGCATGTGTACATGTTAGGAGACTGATGAACATTGTGTTGGGAATGGAAAACTGACTTTAATGACTGAATGTCCTTTCCGTAACAAATATATGTTACTTTACTTTACCTTACTGTCTGTGCTGACTGTGTGCCCCAGTATGAATGGTGTGTGAAGTAACCTTGCTGATGATGACAACATGCTTGCAGAATTTACTTCTTGCGTGGCCCTACCCACAGGTTTGGTTATGTGTTGTGAGTTTTGGTTGCATGTAGATTCTGATTTTAGTGGCCACATCCGCCTGAAGGTCCCACCGAAGGACGAAACGCGTCGTGGATTAAGGTAACAACTTTAAATTAGCTACAGTTGTCATCAGCAGGTGAAAAGTTTTGTCGCCCCCAGCCCTTCAGGCTGGGCTTTATGTTCTCTATGCTTTCCCAACCTGTCAACCCTTCTCCAATCTAAACTAAACTAGCCATTTGGCCTTTTCCAAACTAATTGAACAAATATATGTTACGGAACGGACATGTTACGGAATGGACATTCTTAGCTGAACTGTACTATTAAATACAGAAAAGGTGCTAGCAATATACCAGCAGATACATTAAGTCGGTATCCCTTGCCTTCACTGGATCCTCCTTCACCACAAACCTCACCAGGTTGGATCGCTGAGGAAATATTTCCGATTGATATTCCTAACGAACCAGAAGGGATAAAATTTGAAGAAGTGTGCTCAGTTACCCTGGCCACACCACCTTCTCTTGACATACGGCCTCTACAGGATGTTACTGGATTTATCACTGCCCAGCAGAACGATTCGGACATCAGTGGCGCCATCAAGTACCTGACGACTCAAGTGCTTCCCGAGGATACCGTTATGGCTTCTCGTGTTAGGGCAATTGTGTCTGAGAGTAAGCTGGCCGACTCAGGGTTATTGGTGCGAGAGGCGGAAGGAAAGATGGACACGATATGGGTTCCAAGCAACTTTCGAAGTGTAGTACATGAGACATACCACTCTTCTCCTCTTGGAGGGCACATGGGCTATGTAAGGACCTTGACAAAGATACGAGAAAGTTTTGTTTGGCTCGGAATGCGCCAGCATATTCTTGATTTTGTCAAGGCCTGTCCTGTGTGCCAACGGGTTAAACCCCAAAATTGTAAGCCCTCTGGATTCATGGAGAGCGTACCAGCAGCTCAACCACTCACTGCGCTGAGCATAGATCTCATGGGTCCTCTGCCTACAACATCACGAAACAACAAGTATATCCTACTCATTCTAGACAAGTTCACTCGGAACTTCGAAGTTTACGCCATACGTAATCCGTCTTCACGTGTGGTAATTGATAAAGTTGAAGAGTACTTCTGTCGTTATGGATTCCCCTTGTCCATAAGCAGTGACAACGGTAAACAGTTCGTAAGCCGTTTATGGAAATCCGTGATGGGGAGGTCAGGTGTGGCATCTCATCACACCGTGCCTTATCGACCATGCGGTCAACAGGTGGAACGTCACAACGGTACCCTTAAAACTGCGCTGAAGTGTTTCTGTCAAGAGCATAAACATTGGGACTTGTATCTCCATGAGATTGCGTTTGCCATGCGCACGTCGGTAAGTGAGGCAACAGGCATGACCCCTGCACTGCTTACCTTCGGAAGAGAATTACGAAACCCATGGGATATGCAGGCAGAGACAACAGAAGCTACCCCTCTTCATCACCACAGACCGCATGAAATCTGCTATTGCGTTTGCTCAAGAACAGGTACGGAAGGCTCACAATAAACAAGAATCTTCTTACAATGCTGGACGTATTGAAAGATCATTTCATATGGGGGAATTTGTCCTCAGAGAGTCCCACTCACTCAGCAATGCAGGTCAGGGCATAACCGCCAAACTGGCTCCAAAGTGGTCAGGACCATATCGTGTGCATGAGCGTAGGGGTAACTCTAATACGCTCCAAGAACCAGGGACCAGAAAGGCAGCTGGCAAAGCCAACGTTGATCAACTAAAAGCTTGGGTGGAAGCACCAATTTGGACTGTTGCCACCAAGGTCACTACTGATAAGTCAGAAACACATCCTCCTATTCTTCAAATACCCCTTATCCCTACAAACAAAACTCGGTCTAAGCACTCATCCGATCCCTCCACCTCCACTTCTCAGATCCTACCTCCATGTAACAAGCCTTTCACAGTGCTAAACTCTCCTTGTCCTGCAATGCCCATGGTTGAGGATAGCAGACCATCGCCACAAGGCTTGTCTACATCATCGGCGGCTCATCAGCGCTACAATTTACGGCGCCCCAAGTCTTCTTTCAAGGGGGGGAGAATGTCACCCCCACCCCCATGAGGCGAGTGGGCGACGTGCGACTGGAGGGGATGAAGGCGAGACCAGCAGTGTGTGACCGGGACGCAAGCGCAAAGGAGGTTCCTGAGCGTAGGTCTTGGGTCTCGTGGCTACCCTTAGTTTACTTGTTTACGGTTATTATTCTTGCAGCTATTAAACCGGAGGACTATTCCCGTGTTGCGGTGTCAAGTTATTAATAAGTGTTATTATATATTATTCAGTGTATTAAACCGGAGAACTGTTCCCGTGTTACCACACTAGTTCTTATAAACAGTGGATGTATTTTAAGTGTATTTAACGGAGGACTATTCCCGTGTTCTGGCGTCAAGTTATTGGATGAGCGTAGCGAGCGAAGCGAAGATTCCATTTCACTACACTGGAGAAAAAAATCCGGAATGTTTTTTTTTTTTTTTTTTTTTTTTTTGTGTGTCTGTTAGCACGATTCCGGCTAAACCGATAATCCGATTGCAATGAAATTTTATGGAGACCTTCGAAATCTCTGAACGAAGAACTGCCACGTTTTTGAGAGCAATCGAAAAATTATTTTTGATGAAAATCGCAATTTTACGATTTTTTTCGATTTTTTGAAAATTTCTTCGACTTTTTAACACCTACATGCTTTGTCGGATTTTAATGATTTTTTCACAGAACCTTAATTTTATGAATTTAGGTACTCATGTGAAATTTGAGCGCGATCGAAAAATTATTTCTCAAGAAAATCGAAAGTTTACGGGTTTTTTCTTTGTTTAAACAATTCTTTGACTTATAACACAGACATGCTTTATCCGATTGTAATGATTTTTTCACAGAATCTTAATTTTATGAATTAATATATTCGTATGAAATTTGAGCACCATCGAATAATTATTTCTTATGAAAATCAAAATTTTACGATTTTTTTCTTTTTTAAACGACGATTAATTAAAAAAATTAAAAATAAGAGTTTATTTTTTATTTAATTTAAATTAATTTTAAAAAAAATCTTCAATTAAGTAATGATTTTTTCACAGAACAACAGAAAATCCGCATAAATCTTGGCAACTCAATGCACCAATTACGCTTAACGCCGCTTTATCTTCTGTAATTAATAAGATCCAGGTCCTCTAATTACGCTCATCCAACAACGCGGCGGGACTTAAGCGTTTTCCTAGTTATAATAAGAACTATAACCTAGATATTAATTACATAATTATATAAGTATTTGTGAGTTTTAATTATTGAACTGTAGTTTTAGTCTTGTCACTCCCTAGACGGCGACAGTTATTATGTATTTTATAATCTTATAGATTTTTAACTGTGTTAAAAATACACTTAATATAATTTTAAACTTTTTCTGGGGTACAAGGTGATGCACTATTCAAATCCAACATCAAATTACTCCTGTAATCGCAATTTCATGTTATACCATAAACTATACCAAATTAATTTGATTGAATGGAATGTCTTTGTGAATGAATGAACCTACCCTCGCCGAGCGAAGGCCAGTGCATCCGGTCTAGCTGAACCTTTTATCTGGCCTCGGGCGCTCTCAAGATATCCTGGCCCTGACTTTAGTTGGATCCTTGTCCCCCCCCCCCCCCCTCCCACGCACGAGCCGGTCTTCAACTTGTCAGCCTTTCAACTAGGGATGCACATCGATACTTTTTTCATTATCGATTATCAAAATGGTAATGTCATTATCGTGTCAATATCGCCAACGCAGCCTGTTACGACCCATTAGTGGAACCTCAAGTTTGGCAAGTGTAAGTCAAAACAATACAATGTTGTTCCGTTTGCTGCCTCGCTGTCTTCGATGTCATGTGTTTGGCTTCCGTTATCGACTGATAGCTCATTTCCAAACATAAATCTCGAATGTGACACCATCAGGCCAGCCAGTGCATGACACAACGTGAGATAATCTCCATTTATAGTTTTGGTTCGTTGCATTATTGACCAATTATTTTCCAATTCGATAATCGATAATGAAATTTGAATATCGATTCTCGAAATAATATCCATTATTGATTATTGATCAATAATATTGATTATCGTGTGCATCCCTACTTTCAACTCTTGTCACATTGTTCAAATGCATAAAAGAAACTAGGCTACATTCTTTTTACAGCAAAGCTTTTTTTTTATGATATTCTTTTTTTTTTTTTTTTTTTGCAGTATTCTGTATTTTAATGTGAACATTTCTATGTGGTAATCATTTTGATTTTTGTCTCTACGATAAAAATTACGCCTATTGTGTTACACTAGTATGATCTCGTACCGGTATTTTATCTCTGTTATGGTATTTACCGTAATTTTTATTGTAGGAACAAAAATCAAAATGATTTGAGCATCGAAATATTTGCATATTACTAATGGAAATAAAAATATATATATAAATATACACCCTACATATCATAAAAAAGCTTCTCTGTAATAAACGTTGCATGGTTTCTTTTGTTCATTTGAACAATGCGACAAGAATGGATCGGTAAGCCAAAGACGCTAGGATGACTGAAAGCACATTTCAATAGGATTTTCTAGTGACATACAAAAAAACTGTGGTAAATAACCTGATATAGTGACCAATGAACGGCGAGCAAGACAATTCATGAAAGGATTCTGACTCTGCCCCTAATGTGCTTATTTTACACTTTGTTATACTTTATTTTACACTTTGGCTTGGAAAGTCAACGAAGCGTGCCAGGCTAGAGATACTTGGGCCTTAAGCGGCTCTGCAAATGCTTTTAGATACCAAAACCGGTGCACTACGTTGATGGTCGGATGAGATTCTGGTCTATCAAATCATCGAGCAACCTATCCATTATCCCTCTCTTTGCCTGCTTAACAGGCCACAACCTGCATTTTAGCGGTGGTGCTGAACTGGCCGTGATTGTGTGAGACACGACTTGCGTGACTAAATAGGAGATTTTGAGAAAAGTGTCTTGTTGCCATAAGGCTTGTTAGTTTGATTTTCATGTGTGGGAGGGCAAGTAGGTTAAACTCAGCAGGTCATTTGTGGCCACATTGGACAAACACATTTCATGACTATGGCCATCTGCTTAAAGTGGCAATTCAGGTTCTTCAGTAGTACAGAATTATCTGTTTGTCCCATCAGCCAGTGTAGGCCTACATCCCCCCCATCTGTACTTGTGATTTGTTGTTTATACTGAAAATATGGTACCGGGTAGACTCCATTTTCGTAGGGAATTATGAAAGGAATATTTTTGCCGTTGAAACTTTTCGTCTATCTTCCGCCATTTTGAAGATATACAAAAACAACCACTTTTGTGCAGACATTTTCCAAGATGGCGGCCAACGCTCCAGTCCGATTTTTGGGGACTTTTTCCCCTTTGTTAAGGACGCTTTCTGTAAGGTCTGTGCAAAAATTCAGGTTGCCTGGAATTTTTGCAGAAAAAAAACCTTCGTTGCTTGACCTATAACTACATTGTTTGATCACGCGAGTCTTGGATTAGATAATTTAATTCAATCTGTTTTCCTTTTATATAGGCACAACTTCCGTCATCGTATTGGCTGGGGAAATGCTGGCGATAGCCGAACAATTTCTTGAACAACAAATGCACCCGACGGTAGTCATTAGAGCTTATCGACAAGCCTTAGAAGATGCAGTCTTGTTGTTGCAGAACAACATCAGCATTGAGCTCGACCGAAAAGATCGAACCAAGATCCTCGAGGTAAGTTAATAGTCTGGGTTCTATTCAAGTTGACCTAGGACAAATTGCAACATAAGCAAAATAGATATCATTGGATTCAGAAAAAAACTAAATAACCCATAAAGAATCCCCTAAAATCCCCATAGGGTGGAGGGTCTAATCACCCCTAAATGAAAATGGATTAAAATGGAATTTCAAAAAAACTTTTTTTTGAAACCTAGCATCCATGGTATGTAATGTTAATGTATAATGTTTTTAGGATTTTTCTATTGTCCGCGAGCAGTGAAAATGCCGCAAGTATGGTCTTTTGAGTTGAATGCAGTTGCGTCGGCTATAAGGGGTCTGGGGCGAAGCCCCAGCCGCCGGAGGCTTTTTGCCGAAGGCGCAAAAACATTTCACCATACTACAGATATTTCGTCATGTTTTAATTGCACTTGGACTCTGGAAACTATGATATACAGCAACTCTCTGCGATTTAAAAACTAAAAAAATGAGCGTGAAGTGGCCCATTTTAGTAAATGTCAGCATAATTTTGTATGTAATGACGAAGCATACAGGCAAACATATTTTGTTTTACCAAGGTGACTGTCGAATTGTAGCCTATGTGTATTTGCTTATTTACTAAGAAGCTTCGCAAACGCTTTTTCAGGCGCGTTGTTGGATGAGCGTAATTGTTTTAAGGGGTTGTTTCACTGAAAATGTATGAAAAACCAGCAATGTTGCATTATTATTGTTTTAGTAATTAAAACATAAAAAAACAAAAAAACAAACAATTATTGTTTTTAAGTTCACTTTTTTATTTATTGACTACAGAAATTTATTTAATGCTGATATAATGCTAAAAGCATAAAATGAATTTTTTCTTGAGCGCTGCATGCTATTTTGCATGGGAAAATGGCTTACCGGTACTGATATTAGGCCTAGTCTAGGGCTGTATAGAGTGTTATTCTTAACAATTTTAGTCAATTTTAAAGAAGCCTAGATTAACAGGTTATAAAGGCCCAGTGAATTCATGTAAAATAAATAAACTGAACCTTTAGGCTATATTATACTCAAATTTATCAAAAAACAATATAAATAATCTTTAAATGTTATTATCTCAAAACTTTTATTCTAGCACATTTGCTAACATTTTTCCTATTTCTTCTACAGTTTTTAATAGGTTTGCCGTTCGATACGAATTTCAGTATCGATAATCGGACCAGTTAAATCGATTATCCATCGCGATAATCGATTTAAAAAAAATATTGATCGATAATCAAATCAAAATTAGGCCTAAACTTGCTCGTATACCGACGCGGACCGTGGACCTTTTGCGAGTGCATCCTTTTGTTCCTTCTATTTGCTCAGAACAGGGTTTTCCCACGCTATAATAGCAACAACGTCTTTCACGAGCTCCCCCTCCCCCCCCCCCTCGCGTCTGGCCGGCGCGACGAGAGCGAGCTAAGTGGAGCAGACAGACCGCGCTATGCTACCCGGCTCGAGTGTTGTCTTTGTGAAGGTCGTTCTTCTTGGAAATCGTGATTCTGTGAAGTTTCATTTCAGCTTTTGTTGAGATTGTCGTTCATTCATTTACGAGATATTATCAGTTTAACTATTCAATGCTCCAAAATTTATTACGTGACGAGATGAATATTAGACGACATTAGTTTGGAAGACGACGTTATATTGGTGTGAGAGAACTGATAAGATAATATTATCGTAGCACTACGGAAAGAAGAAAAGCGATTACGAGTTGGTTTGGAATGGGGAGGAATGCATCTCGATAAAATACTTGTTGACCTTGCTTGGCCGTGACGCGCCGAGGTTGTGCAATCAGCGCCTGATCGGCGCGGGAATGCAGCCGCTTGCCGCCCGAGCCGAGCCGGCTCGTAACCCGTAACACACACACGTCATGCTGGTGGCCTATACTGCACAGTGCAGGCGCTTCGTACTTCACGCCTTTCGAGTGTTGTAGATCTCGCAGTGGACGCATTTTTCACGGAATAAAGCGATTAATGTCTTGACTGGTATTATTTTATGAAGTTCTGCAGAGCGGGTGGTAAATTACAAAATTTCGGGCGGGCGAGCTATTCGATTATCGATTGTTTCGGGAAATAATCATATCGATCGATATATCGATTATCAAACGGCAACCCTAGTTTTTAAGATAAAAGGATAATTTCTTCTTTAATGTGCTCACAAGTATTATTTTGACAAATTCATCAGACACTTTTTTGATGAGATTTAGGCCTATGGTATTTTAATTGGATGAGCGTAGCGAGCGAAGCAAAGATTCCATTTCACTACACTGGAGAAAAAAATCCAGAATGTTTTTTTTTTTTTTTTTTTTTTCTTCGTATTTTTGTGTGTCTGTGAACACGATTCCGGCTAAACCAATACTCCAATTGCGATGAAATTTTATGGAGGTCTATAAAATCTCTGAACAAAGAACTGCACGGGGGAAAAATCGATTGAAAAATTATTTCTCATGAAAATCGCAATTTTACGATTTTTTCGATTTTTAAAAAAATTCTTCGACTTATAACATCTACATGCTTTATCCGACTGTAAAGATTTTTTTTTTCACAGAACCTTTATTTTATGAATTAATATATTCGTGTGAAATTTGAGAGCAATCGAAAAATTATTTCTTATGAAAATCGCAATTTTACGATTTTTTAAATTTTTAAAACATTCTTCGACTTATAACACCTACATGCTTTATCCATTGGGTCATTCCATTTAGATTCACCAGATTTAAAAAAAAGTTGTTGCATCATGATTTTTAATTTTTTTCAAATTTGCATGTTGATACCTATATGTATTAAGATTTCAAATCCAAGTTTCTAGATTTTTTGGATGAACCGTTCACATATTTTAGGCATTTGAGTGTCGCCCGCGTAGCGTTATTGTTTTCGTAGCCACTAGCGGTAAATGAAAGAAGTTGAGAACCGTTTGAGATATCAAAATGAAACAAGACAATATTTGATTACAATCTTTCATTGTAACATTACTTAAATTTTGAACAACTTTAATTTTTCTTGCATTACGAGGCAGCCAAATATTGACAACGCTTTTGGCTTTTTGGCTACTTTCAATAAATAGTTTAATATGGAAGGGGTGACAACAACAAAATAATTTTTTGTGAGTAAAAACTATGAGTACATACCTTTAAGGTTGTAGAAAAAAAAATGTGTTGTTTTAACCCCTTATGCCTGAAAAAAAATTCTGAAAATGGAGCAAAATCAAAAAGTACCCCTATGAGGGTAGTTTTTCGACAAAAGGGGTAGGTCCTAAAAAAAAATCAAAATAGCCATAAGTTGCTTGTTCATATGAATTTTAATATATAAAAAATTTGTCATGTTGTTTTCCTTGGTTTAAAAGTTACAGATTTTATAACTTTTAAAAAAAAATCGACTATTCGGAAGGTCTAGATCTTCATCCTTTGTTAGCTTTGACTATGTTTAATTCTTACTGAGCCACTAAAAGATAGGGTGAAGGGGGAATCACTAGGGGAGGGGCTTAACCAATTTTGAACTTGTTGATGAGGAATTAACTATGATTGGGCAGAATGTGTTCGGGTAGGGGGGGTGGCGGCGGGGAATAACCTGGACAGGATAAAACACAGCCAAGATACAAAACAGTTACAAAGAGATGTTAGGTTCACTTGTTTGTGATTTAGAAAATGAAACCTGCATGCTACGTGAGTGCACAACTGCCCTGGACCTGCAGAGCTTGAAGCACAATTAGCTGCCGTAAAAGATGACGATAATTGGGACAAAAATATACAATACAAGCAATGGGTTACCACCGATCGTTGTGACTTAGTGATGATAACAGACAATTACAATGACTTTGTTAGTAAGTTAATAGATAAACTCACTGATCTGAAGAAGCATCATTTTGTTGCCACTAAACAGGCAGAATATATGAGAACGAAGAAAGAAAACTGTAAATCCAGCTGAATGCATAATAAGTGGAGATTTCTCTGAAAATTTTACTTTTGTGATGCAGGAAGAGATACAGAGTTTTCACTTGGTGAACAATCAAGCTACACTTCACCCATTTGTGATCTCTTAGGCCTACATAGGTAGATGAGGCAAAAAATTAGCTAACTTCGAGAAGTGTGTGCATTATCAGTGACCACTTGCAGCATAGTACTACTGTACTGCAGTGTATGCATTTTTTCAGAAAGTAGTTCTAGAATTTTTTTAATCTTTTGCTCCCGACGTAAAAAAGTTATTTACTTTAGTGACGGTGCTGCAAGTCAGTATAAAAACAAACAAAAAATCACCAACTTGTGCCATCACTTTGTGGATTTTAATTATTATGCTGAATGGCATTTTTTTGCCATACCGCATGGCAAAGGTCCATGCGATGGGATTGGTGGAACAGTTAAATGTCTTGTTACGAAAACAAGCCTACAAAGAACATTGGATAATCATATCAAGACTCCTAAAGAGATGTTCGAATTTTTGGGTGAAAATGTCAAAGGGATTAAGTTTTTCTATGTAGCCTAACTTCAGAAACTATCATAAAAGAAAAAAACCATCTAGCTCAACGTTATGACAATGCAGTTGGGGTGCCAAACACAAGATCTTACTATTGTTTCAAACCAATTGATTTGAACTCAATGCAAGTATTCAAAACATAAAGCTCCGGGATTATGTTGCCTGTATCTATGATCACAAGTGGTGGTTAGGAAGGAACAGTTGATGAATCTTCGGTGGAAAATATGGACTTCAAAATTGACTTTTTTCACCCATCAGGACCTAGTAGGCCAACTGTTTTCAAAATGTCAGATAAAGATTCAGTATGGGTGAAAGTGAAACACGAAAAAAATTCTGCGCATTATACGTATTACCTTTGGAGTTGTCGACGGCAATGAGACGATCTCATAATACTGTATTAGTAATGCTCTTTGCATGGAGATAAATAGCATGCTATCAGAACACCAAACTTAAGGTCAAGGCCTTTCAAATGATTAATGATAATTAATGATTAATGATTAATGATACTATTTTGATATTTTCACAATCATTAGAAAACTAAATCTACATTTTAACATATTCTACCGTTATTTTACGTTGTGTAAATCTAAGTGGTTTTTAGTACTTTTGTAAAATCTGTAACTTTTAAACCAAGCAAAACAACATGACAAATTTTTGATATATTAAAATTCATATGATCAAGCAACTTATGGCTATTTTGAATTTTTTTTTTGGACCTACCCCTTTTGTCGAAAAACTACCCTCAAAGGGGTACTTTTTGATTTTGTTCCATTTACAGAATTTTTTTTCAGGCGTAAGGGGTTAAAACAACACATTTTTTTCTACAACCTTAAAGGTATGTACTCATAGTTTTTACTCACAAAAATTATTTTGTTGTTGTCACTCCTTCCATATTAAACTATTTATTGAAAGTAGCCAAAAAGCCAAAAGCGTTGTCAATATTTGGCTGCCTCGTAATGCAAGAAAAATTAAAGTTGTTCAAAATTGAAGTGATGTCAATGAAGATTGTCATTTTAGTAAGAAATATTGTCTTACTTCATTTTGATATCTCAAACGGTTCTCAACCTATTTCATTTACCGCTACTAGCTACGAAAGCAAATAACGCTACGCGGGGCGGCACTCAAATGCCTAAAATATGTGAACGGTTCATCCAAAAAATCTAGAAACTTGGATTTGAAATCTTAATACATATAGGTATCAACATGCAAAATTTGAAAAAAATTTAAAAATCATGATGCAACACTCATCTGGTGAATCTAATGGGAAAGACCCCATTGTAATGATTTTTTTTCACAGAACCTTACTTTTATGAATTAATATAATCGTGTGAAATTTGAGCGCAATCGAAAAATCAATCAAACAAACAGCTTAATGTTATGTTATAAAGGTTTTTATTTATTTAAAGAAGTGTTTAAGTTAAAGTTTTGTGTTTTTATAGATGAAATGTGAAAGGAATTTATGAGGAAGATTTTACAGCATAAATCATTCAAATTGGTTAGATAAAACTTAAGTTTCACTACTTTTTGTAGTTTGTTTTGATCCAAGCTTGAACTTATATGATAGGGCATAGGATAGGCCTTGTGTTTTGACATTGTAAAAGTATGGAACGAGTAAGGAAGAGCCGATACTTTTATAATACATCTCTATCTGCAGTTCACAATCAAGCTTTTCCCGTGAACCTAACTGATGGCACAAAAAAAAGTCCAGGTAAGGTACAAATATCACGCCAATGCCAAACAAACAACACCATCGTAAATTACACAGACATAGGAGGAACACGCCTTGACCTACAGAGCTGCTATGCGGGCATCGGAAGACCTAGCAGTCAAGCACCTATGAAAAGTCACTGTGCTCCATACTTCACAGAATTCCAAAAAGCATCACAAACAAGCTAAGTGAAATAGTATCTGATCTCTCACTCCAAAAGGAAGCTCTAAAGAGCCTATATAGGCCTAGGCCTATATGCACATGTACACATAGTCTTCCAGGCAACCCCTCCTTCTATACCACAGACAATTTTGCGACTTTCTGTGATATGGTAACAAACCAACTCGAAGAGATAAAATGCGAAACCGCAAAAATTGCATATGGACACTCTACCCCATCATTAAACCATAACCTTAAAAAAGAAGTAAACAAGCACTGCCCTGTAGTAACCCAAGATACGGCCAAAACCTATAGTAGGTGCAGTAGTCAAACTAAAACTTCACCCGCCAGAGAGCTCTACACTACTGCCTCCATCTCTCAAACCATACAAAATTCAATAAAACAACTAGGCCATCATGCATCAAATACAGCAGGCCCTCAACAAAGAGCAGTACCCGTGCAGTATCAAACATCAAAGCACCAAACACCAAAACAAGTATGCCTAGACAGCTTTTTATCAAAAAAACCCTTTGAACCATTGGCATCACTGCAAGATTTTCCACCACTGGTCACTGCATCAAAAAGGAACCCTAGACTTTTGGCAACAACTACATCACAGAGAAAAAAGAACACATATAAGCCAATAGCACAAATAGTTATGAAAACGAAAGTTGTAGCGGACTCTATGTTTAAGGCTGTTCCACCCTGTTTTTTCCATTTTCTTAAATATGCAACTATGTAAAAAAAATAGTAAATGAAATTGAAACCTGGCACTATAAGAACGCCAAAACAATTTTTTTTCAAATTTTTTGATCGGGCACCCGGCATATATTGCATCTTCAAAATTTTTTCAAACTGCAATTGTATCCAGCAATCGTTCAACGTAGATTGTTGTGTTTCTGTGACATTTAAGTTTGACTGTTTTTCTACGCTTTAACAAAGAGAAAACATGGATTTTTCGGAACCGTGTCCCCTGTGAATTTCTCCGTTTTCCCGGTACAAATTGACAAAAAGTACCGGTTATCTAAAAAATTCGTGGAACATCCCAAATTGTAAAATCTCTTTTTTTCTCTTGTTAAAAGTGAAGAAAAACAGTCAAACTTAAATGTCATAGAAACACAATTATCTACGTTGAACGATGTGCTAGATACAATTGCAGTTTGAAACTATTTTGAAGATGCAATATATGCCGGGTGCCCGATCAGAAAATTTTGAAAAAAATGTTTGGTGTTCTTATAGTGCTAGGTTTCAATTTCATCCACTACAGTTTTACATAGTTGCATATTTTAGAAAATGGAAAAACAGGATGGAACAGCCTTAATGGATGCCATCAATTAAATGCTGCTAAAAAATACGAACTCGACTCTTACCCCGGTACACAGCCTCACTCACTCAGGTTAAAACTCGACCAACTGAAATCCGATACTTCAGTAAAAACTAGGGATGTGCGAATCCTGATTTTTGAGTTCGGTTCGGTTCCGGTTCCGGATAGTAAAATTATTCGATTCTCGGTTCGGTTTCGGTTCGGATAGTTTAGGCTTGAAATATATGTAAAATAAGTGGTATAGGGCCTAGCTTGACTTTTTTTTTCCATATCAAAATAATTTGAATAATGAATGAAGCATTGGCCTAGGCCTAGGCCCTAATTTAAGAATTTGAGTTTGTTCCAAGGTTTGAGGTAGGGCCTAGCCTAGGCTCCTCAGAGGCCCTAATAAAAAACCAAGGATCTTTGTTACGTTGATCAAATTTTAATAGCTTACAACAAATTTTCGAAGCCAATGCAGATTGATAAAGCCTAGGCCCAAGTGCAGTCAATAGCAGTTGCTGTAGGCTAGGCCTAGGGCCTAGGCCCTAAACTAGGCTCTGAGGCTAGCCCTCGACCTAGGGATAGCAAAGAGCATTCATCATTTTGTAATATTTACCGCTCTATGTCACTTTCCATCGTAAATTGAGTAAAACTTGTAACTAGGAATCATAATAATAATACGTAAGCCCTAGGACTATGTGCTGTTCACGGCAGAAGTAGGGTTAAAACCATTATAATGATATGTAGTTTACGGAATTTCGATTGCGTGCACCTAGCAAATAATACTACCACGCAATTAGGCATACTAATTGCCTCGAATATACCGAAAAGTGGAACTAAAGGCCCTTGCCCTAATTATATTACAAAATAGCCCAGCGTTACTTCAGTCGTGGCAGTGTGGGACAGCAACATAAAACATTATAAATAAAACATCGCCTCAGGTCTAAAGGGTCGTGTGAGTGTTTATATCGAAAGTCGTAACAGTGGTCGTCAAACTCGCAAAAAAAAACGATTTCAAGTAGCTTGGTATGTCGACTCAGAAAGCTACCTAGAGCTCTGCGCAGTTAGGCGCGCCATACCACGAGCGTGATAGTGCAGTATACAAGCACGCGCCGTGACAGTAGTCGAGGTTTGCTGCGCGCAATCAAACTATCGAAAACGAAGAAGGTCGGGTTCCAATTTGCGCATCGGTTCGATTACGAATTTATCCGAACATAACCGAAATTTCGGTTATCCGCACACCCCTAGTAAAAACACTAAGGCCTATCATCATAACGGTATAAATTCGTCCAATACAATAAACTCTGAATAGCAGATGCATATACCAATTAATAAGAACAGACACAAAAAAACGTACCCAGTGCTGAAATAGCCTACACTGGTCTAACTTATCGTGCAGACGTAACAATAACAACAGGATTGATGCAGTAAATGAAGCAAATATTAAAATGGGGTATGCAAGTCTCTGGACACTACATCATTAAACTCCAACGGAGGATAAACAAAAATCAGGAATAGCAAAAGGGGGACACACACGAACCAACAAGGAAAGTGCACAGCTTCCACAATAGATGCTGGAAGATGCACAGTATTGATTTTTCAACAAAAAACTATTAGGCTTATACGATATAAATAGGAATAAACACAAGACATCAAACTGAATTAACCCGCGGCTAAACAAACAACAGAATCAAACGAATAATGCACCCAAAAAGTAATAATGACATCGAGAAACAAGCTGACAAAAATCCGTGCCCTGATGGAGACCCGAACAAAACCAAATTCCGTTAGCTGAAAATGAACCCTACATGAAAAAAAATCGCCCCCCAAAAAGAAAAAGAAGAATAAAACCAACCTACAAAAACTACAAAGAAACCACCCTAATTGAACTCGAGGGGAAACTTATTCAAGAACCCCAAATAATATTCCCTTGGCACACTGGTTGCCGTATGATTTTGGCATGTACAGAGGTGTCGCAGTCAATTTTTATAATAAATTCCGGAAACGCCAAACAACCTCAGGAGCAATGAAAGGAGCGGGCTGTAGCTATGCTCAAACGCAAATGGTTAGAGACTATTCTACTATAACAAAACTCCAATCACACCAGAAACCAACGTAAATGGATTTCAAACGACACCTACAAAACTGAAAGAACTATCTACTCCATATTAATATTCCCCAACAGCCCATGCCACGGAAATGAATGGATAAGATGTATGGCCCTTATAGAGACCTGTCAATAACTATTTTTGAAAAACTCTGAATACTCAAATCCTAGTTTATACGTTTAACCTTACAAAAGCCTACATCACCAACTTGAGCAGTCACAACAAGACGAAACACCCGACAGCCACATCCGCTCTCACTGAATCGAGGACCACACCAAGTATGTTTCAATCGATGGCAGTCAATCGATCTTCGAGTCAGGCCACGACCCCAGAAAGACCAAGTCCGAGAAGATGATGCTTCCTCTCTCCAATGGCGGGCACGTACAGATCTGAGTTCGGAGTGCCGATGGGGGGATACGACAGGGACTGAGCGCGAATGAGGATTGTCAAAACGAAACCACCATCAACGACGAGGCACACCCCGGGACCGAGTGGGCTCAATGATGCTCCGACGATGACTGTAAAGTTTTAAAAGTAACAGAACGACAAGTACGATAGCTTTTCATGTCACTTCCAGGTGCCAGGGACCGACCGGGAAAACAAAGTCTCCCCATCACTCCAAGTAACCAAGACCAACCAGACGAAGCTACATGTCACATCCAGGGCCAGGACCGATCAGAACAAAGTCTCCCTTCACCTCAAAGTAAACAAGGAGTACACCAGGACGAGCCTTCATGTCACCTCCAGGTGACAGGACGACAGGGAGAAAGCTCTCAACTAAAAGAGCTCCCATTGATAAAAATCATGCCAATACTACAAGGCCATCAATCATCAATCATCTGGATCCAGACTTGGCCGACGTCTTGGATGTTACCTGATAAAAGACTGCGGTACACTCGCACTCTGAGCTTCGGAGGGGACCAACCGACGGCCCCAAGACCAAGACTCGCTGCTCACCGAGACTTTGGGAAGAGGACGGGTCAAGGACCTGTACCAAACCGAGCTGGGCTCAATGAATGGCTCGACGATGACTTTAAATGCGAAGTCAATGAATCCGAGACCACAACAAGTAAACACAACCTCAAAACCAAATCAGGCGCCAGGAACCCAAGAGATACATGCTGTAGTGCAGGGGATTCAAAGCAGAAAGACAACGGAAAAGCGGAGAAAACATGCAGGACCCACATGAATCAAGATGGTCTGAAATTCATGGAGGAACAACAAGACTGGACCTTCTCCTACACACTGAGTCGGGAGATGATTCCAATATACTCATCCGCAAACAGTATTGGAGAGACGGGTATAGTGATAGTGATAGTGATAGTGTGTTTTAGGTTTCAAGGATGGAAAGATCTGTAGCAGCAGCACAAACTTGTATTAAAAGAATGGGCAGAGGTGACAGGTAGTGGCAGGAAGATGTTGTAGAAATGGAAAATGATAGACTTATGACTCGCCCTTTTTGGTCAACCACTCGTCACCAATGAATCCCTGACAACAACCTAAATGTGACAAGAAGTACCGATATGGAGAGAGGAAATATAATTTAAATCTTGCACCGAATGCACAGTCAGTTAAAAATAACGGGGAGCAGTGGAAATATTATGTAAGAGGAAAACCCCAGATATATTTTGTATAAACTGAACATGCATTTAAGCAATCCTGAAACTAGTCTGAATTCACACTGAAGGATATTACCAAAGTAGCCAGTTTGTAGGCAAACCCAAAAAAGACAGGAGGGTCATGATTTGTTCAAAAGAAGGTATCAATGTAGAGGAATTAGAAAAGAATTAAATTAAAAATTACACAAGACACTGATTTGAGGTTGTGATAGGTAGAGATACAGAAGGATTCTTACATACAATAATTATTACATTATATAGATCTCCCAAATGGCGAATATGACACCTTTTAATATAAATTACATGAAACTCTTAGAGATGGATGCTTGAAGGAAAAAGATATTGTACTATTGGTGACTTAATATGACGTACTAAAAAAATGATAAGAAATACGGAACTCTTTAAAATTAGTAATATGTTTAAATTAAACAAACAATAATGCCCCGATAGGATGCAATAACTAAGCATCAATCTCTTCTGAATAGATAATATATTAACAAACATGGATAATGAAGAATATGTATCAAAGTGAGGTCATCATTCAGCAATATCTGATCATTATGATCAAGCACAATAAAATATATAATCTTAAAAAATGGAAACATAAGTAAAAGAATTACAGGGACATGAGCAGAGAAAGAATACCCATATTTAGCCTAATGACCGGACTTTTAAATGTTTCATGGATGCAATATACAATCATAAAACAGTTGACCATGCATAGACACATTTGTAGATAGAATACAATAACTTTCACTAAATAAATCATTTCCAACAAGAAAGGCAAAGATTCAGAACACAAAAAAGAAAGTAATAAATGAATAACACAAAATGTGATGGAAATGTCAAGGAAAGTGAGGAGACTTGCGTTAAAACTTAAAAGGAATACAATGTCAATGTTCTAAATAAATACAAAAAATGCAAAAAGGAATATAAAGATACAATTCGAAAAGCAAAGGCTCATAGAATCAAGAACTATAAGGAAATCAGAAAACAAAGGTAAAGATATAGGGAATATGATTAATCTAGAAAGGGGTTCAAAAAAAAAAACTGAAACAGAATTTGAAATCCAGTAATGGGGGAAACTGTCGAAATGAAAAGAAAATTTGGGAAAATATTCAATGACTACTTTATAAAATAGCCACAAATTAAGGTTGCACAGGAGTAGCTATAATATCGACGCGACAGTGCCCCGGGCTTTTCCCCGTTAAAACCCCCGGCCCCAAACAAACTGGCATATCGGCAAATTTTTTTTTTTTTAATTTTATCACAAAAAATTAAATAGGAACTTATTTTTTGTCGTTTTCAAAATTGAAAAAATTGGGTTTTAAAAAAAAATTCCCGAATTTGGGTCAAAAATTTAAAAATTTTTACCTTCATTTTAGAGCTTTATAAAAAAATAAAAAAAAATTTATGGAAAAAGTACAAAACAAAAGTTCTAATTTTCCCCAACATTTATCTTCAAAATAAAAAAAAAATTATCAAATCGGTGTTAGTTACCGCAAAAAAACTACTGAATACGAATGCATTTTTTTGCCGCTATTTTAGGCCTTTTCACCCCCAGCAAGTGGCGCACTCTGGCGATACATTTTTTTGAGTGAGGGGGGGTTTTATTTATGTTCGAAAAAACGTTTTTAATTGGGGCCATGAGAAAAATTGTTTAACTAATGCAGAACACCACACAATGCATATCCCCTATAAAACGTATTTTTTTTTAGAAAACGGAAAAACAGTTTATGACATATTGAGATTGTGAAAGGTTTTTGCTTCAATAAAAGGGTTTAAATTTAAAATTTTTGGTTAAAGAAGCCCAAATGAAAAAAACGTCCCATAGAAAAATTTCATAAAGGCCCATACATTATTCGATGAAAACCCAATTTGCTAAAATAGGGTAGTATGATTTACAAGGGCCCATCTGTTCATATGGGAATCACGCCCCCACCCAGATGTGAAAATTTAGTTACTTTAAGAATTATCCCCCAATCTTTGTAAATATGGTACAAAAACAAATTATAACTTTAAAAAGATTCAATTGAAAATACCTCTTTTTGGGCTCAAAACCCGGGGATCATTTTTTCCCAAATGGGGAGGTTTTTTTTATTAGTCTATTGGATGACCCCCGTCACAAACAACTCTTTTTGTTTGCGCAGGGGCGAAAGGCAATTTTAAAAATGTAGATATTTTTTCCGGGGGTATAATATGTAATTTTTTATTTTTTTAAAACAATCCAAAAATTTTTAAAAAGGTTCGCCCCCCCGGGGACCGAACCACGGACCCTCCCCATTCTGGGTGAGCGGTTTAAACCCCCTCACAATAAAAATTTTTTAATTTTGGATTGTTTTAAAAATAAAAAAACAATTCCCACCTACGGCAGTGTTTCCCCGTTTAAACCAAAATCGAAAAATAATATGATAGTTTTTTTGAAACAAGTCTTTTATAATCGATTTAAAGTTCCTGATTTTTACCCTTTTTGATAAGGGTTAACAAAATTATAGAAATTGTATAAACTGAGGATAGAACCCCAGTCTTCCGCGTCTGAGCGGGATGCAAAAACCCAAACTGAAAATTTTGGAAAATGGCGTTTTTTAATTGGGGGTCTACAGGTACTTCTATTTTTTTATTGGTGTGTGATACGTTGATTTAATCAATAATCATAGAAAACCCGTAAAAAACAGGGGGGGGAACTGTGGCATCCCCAAAAATAATCAAATCTATAAAAAAGGATACATTTTGGGCTAAAAATTTAAAATCGTACACTTTTACAACCCCCTTATTCGCTTTTACTTATTCACGACCGCATTATTCTAGATTTAAAAAGCAATGATCGCTGCGCCCCAAGATCACAGATAAGTCACCAGATAAACGCATTGAATCAAAATAGCCCCCTTCCCCCCCCAAACGACTCGAGCCCAAATCCGCCGAGAGACTGCCCCCAAGGGGCCGTGCATCGCGGTTTTTTAATCCCCCCGACGTGTGAAAATGCAAATCATTGCTTACTTTTTTTGCTTTTTTTCCAAACACTCACAAATTTTTAAGTGTTTTTTAATTTTAGTTGGGGTCATGAAAATTTTTCCCATAGAAAATTTCCCTGTAACAAAAACCCATAATAAGAACAACAATTTGGGCCTTTCTGTATTTTTTCATTAGAAAATATTAATATCATTCAGCCTAGATTCTAGAAAAAAACAGAAAAGAAAACAAAAAATTTTGGGATCTGAATATAAAAAAACTTAAAAATTTACAAATTTTTTGCTTTTCTTGAACTAAATTAAAATGGTGTTCCACTCCACTAAAAACGTCATTGCAGGGGCGGGTTGTGATTGCAGGGCGTTGTTTATTTTACTAACAAAATTTCGTTTTTCGACCCCTCATAATGAAAGTATTGGGGCAAACTTTAGGTTTTTTACTACTTTGGACCTTGTGAGTGGTGTTTTTAACCGGGGGAAATAAAGTTACAAAATTATTGTCTTTTCTTCAAAAGTGGGCCTTCAGATATTTTTAGAAAAAAATCTCAAAACAAAAATATACTTTAAAAAAAACAAATTCCAAAAACAAAAAAATTTGTGATGCCCCCTTTCAGTAAATTTTAACCAAAATTTTTTAAAAAATAATAACGAAACATAAGGCAAACATATTCTTTTTCCCAAAGGCAAGGGCTGTCCAAATTGTATAAGGGGGGGGCTTTTTTAAATACAGAAATTCGGGATTAATTTTTTCCCTCATTTTGGGTTTTTTTCCCCCCCCCCCCGGGCCCCGCCCCCCCGGGTTTCCCCTTACGCCTCTGAAATATGCGTGCAAATTTATTATGAGAGCAATAGGGCAACGATGCGGTCAGGGGGAAAAAGTAAATTTTATGTATTTATATCGTAAATTTTGTAGATTATAATGACGTAAAATAAATTAAAAATTAAAGAAACACCCTTAAATATTGGGTTTTTCAAAACAATAAAATGGGTTTAATATAAATAATCTTTTGGGTTTTTTTAGAAATCAATCCGAAAAAAAAATACCCTTCCCCGGGAAGGGGTACCGTAACGCAGTCCCCCGATTGCCGGTCGGTGCTTACCCCTAAGCACAGAGACGGAAAAACCTCATAACTCCGGGTTTGTTGGTAATTGTATAGATCGGAAAGGTTTCGGATTGTTTTCTGTAAAATTGTTTTCACCTCGGGATTTTTTTCCAAATTTGAGAAATAAACCCCCAATCGCTAATCCCTTTTTGGTTTTTGGGGGTAAAAATGAAAAAAAAAAAAAATTTTGTTTTTTTTTTTTTTGGGTTTTTTTTTTTTTTTTTTTTTTTTTTGGTTTTTTTTTTTTGTTTAAAGGGGAAAAGGGCATTCAACCGGCAATCGGGAGTCCCGGGGGTTCGTGACCCACTAGGATGGATTTTTTTTTTTGTGTTTACATACTTTGTAAAAAGTTTTTGTTTAGTTTATATAGTTAAATTATATAAAACCTTTGGGTTTTTAAAGAATTCCAGGGAATTTTTTTTGCTTTTTTTTTTTCAAATTTTCAACCCTATCACTATTAAAGTGCATGTTAAAATTTGAAATGTAGACCCATCCGTCTGGTGTCGAAAATTTGGGGTTTTTATTTAAAAAAATTTATAGGAGCCGAGTGTTAGCACACCCTGCTTGGGGTGCCGCGGCCCCCCCCTGACGGGGAAACCCATATAACACCCCGGGGGTATTTTTTAGCCCAGTTTCAACCCCCTTTTTTTTTCCCAAAAAAATGTTTTATACCCCCACTCGATTATGAACCCGTTTTTTATCAGGGATAAAAAGTTTCTTGACAGCTGGGGGAATTTTTGGAAACAAAACCCCCAAAGCTGTAGTTTTTACGAGGTGCCCGAGGTGTACTAGTGCCCCGGCTGACCCGGGTTTCCCCAACGAGCAACCCAAAAATAATTGGGATGTGAAAAAACAACGGTCCCTCGGTAAATTTCAAGTTTTCTGCCTAATTGACCCCCCAAACCCAAGGGTTTATTATCTATAACTTTGCATTGTTTTAGTTTTTTTGCGACCCCGAAAACCTTTGGGGTGGGTTTTATCCTTTGTTTCGAATTTTAATTGGCCTTTGTTGTGGGCGAATGTTTTTATTATAGTAGCCTAAACTTCTCGCCAAATTTACGTATTTTTTCCTTGTGTCCATATTTACTGGGCGTGTCAATGGCGGGGCCCTCCGTTTTATTTCCCACTTTTTAACTTGACTAGTGGTCTGCGCGGGAACATACGCCCGAGAACTAAAATCAGACATCGCGAATGATTGGGGCGGTGTGGGCAGGGGGGGGGGTGACACCCATGGTACAAGGATATTCCCGTACACCCCCTCCAGGGCCCGCTCAATGGGAAAATGGGGTTTAAAGGGGTGAAACGGAGGGGCTGAAATGGAGAAAAAAGGGGGGACTGTTATTTTTTTCTGTGTTTTTTGTTTGTTTGATTTTTTGCTTTTTTCCTGTCACGAATCCCTGGGGGTCCCAAGCGGGGAGAAATTTTTCGAAATTGTTAAAAAGTGCAAAAAATCTATCTATATTTTTGTGGAAAAAATTTTTTTAGGGTTTTGGGCCGGGTTCATGAAAACATGATTTAATATAGGCTAAATATGGATTTCACCCATGTTTTTCAGTTACATGGGGTTTATAAAACTCCAGAGAGATGGGATAAAATAAATATCCCTTTAAAGTTATCTGTAAAAAATTTAATTATTTGAGGAAATTGCCCAGTCGCTGAATTTTTAAAGCGACGGCGGCCCAAAGTGCCCCTCTGTGTTGATGATTTGGGTCTGAACTGTTAGTAAAATCATTTCCCTTTACCAACTTGGCAAGAAAAGTCAATAAAAAAAAATTCAAAGATAGTCCCAAACCCAATTTCAAAAAATTATCCTTTAAAAATTTAAAAAACGGGACATAAAACCCCGAGCAAAATTTTTTAAAAAACGTATTTTTTTAAAATGGTTTTTTATGTATTAGCTGTACGAAAAAAAAATGAATAGATTTTTAAAAGAATGATATTAAGTTTGGGATTTTTTTTTTTTGGGGGGGGGGGGGGAAGGCACTGGTCCTTTTAAATTTCCCCAGAAGGGTTGGGTTTGCACGACGCCCAAATTAAAAAGGATAACATCTGCATAAAATGGGACTTCAGTTAAACTAACTCCAAAAAAACTTCCCACAATTGAGTGATAAAAAGAATACTTACAAAGCAATTTAAAAATACAACCCCTTTTTTCAAAGGGGTTTCCAGGGGATCTCCCGGAAGTCCTTTTTAAAAACCCAAAGTTTTTTTTTTCATTAAAAATGCCGGGACGGCGTATTTGGGACAAAGGGTTTCCCATTACGGACGTGGGTTTTTAAATCCACTTATTTTTTGTCCCCGGGAAATTTTTTTGAATCTTTCTTCTTCACACATAAAAATTACCATTTTTTTTATTTCCTGATAATGTACATGTTTGTTTTTTTAAAACCTTTAATATAATTAAGGGCTGAACCAAATATGGTTTGATGTTATTAAAATCCGCCACCCTACCCCCCTAGAACAGCTAACATCATCTTGTTTTTAAAATCGTTCGACCAGGAGGGGCCCCAGCCCCAAATAGCTGCCATTGTGTGGGAAATGTGAAAGATTTTGGCGCGACGCTGACTGAGGGGGGGCGGGCTTTTTTGGGGCCTTCTCAGTACATTGTGTAGTCACCGCCACACGAGGCAATTGCGAATTTTGTATTTGGAAAAGGCTCAAATTTTCCCCAATATTTTGAGCGTCACTTTTAAAGTCCCACCTCCAGGGCCTCTTCAAGCTTCTTTCCCTTTCCCCCCCTCCCCCAAACCAAAATATAACCCCCGGGGGTCCTGTCCCACCTTAACAGAAAGTCCAAAAAAGAAATGAAAATGATGGGAAACAAGTGTTTGCCTGAAATAGATCACTTATTTTGCCTCAATAATGTAAGTGAAGTGAAATTTTGCAAATTAATTAGAAATTTAAAGAATAAGAAATCAATAGTTCCAGATGGTTTTAAAGCTTTCTTATAAAGAAATGTGCAAGAGTTTTAGTAGAGCCACTTACTTACTAATTAATATGTCTCTTAATGAAGGTTTGTTTTTCCAAAAGTTTTAAAAGGTTGCGCGGGTAAAACCAATTTTGAAAGAGGGAAACACTCGAGACATCAGAAATTAAAAGACCAGTTTCAATACTTAATGCTTTTTAAAGGTTTTTGAAAGAGTAATGTATAATAGTTGTCCAAATACTTAGGCAAATGAGATAATAGCAAAGAAACATGGATTCAGAGAAAAGAGATCAACTGAAACAGCTCTTGCTGCCTTCATTGACAATGTTGAACAGCCGCTTGATCAGAAAAAAAACACCAGTAGCCATTTATATGGATCTTTCAAAAAGTTTTTGACTGTGTGGAGTAAATACATTAATAAGTAAACTGTTTTTCATATGGAATTAAGGGAAAATGCCCTGCAATGGATATTTTCGTATCTACAGGGAAGAACGCAATATGTAGAAATTTTTTTTGACCATTTGAACATAAAACAAAATCTGAGAGGAAATATATTAAACTGGGAGTACCACAAGGATCAATACTAGGGCCTTTGTTTTTCAATATACTAATAAATGACATGCCATGTGAAATTTAAGTGAAGGGGATGTGCTTCTGTATTGCAGATGACGAAACCACCAACCCTTGCTCATGCACTTATAGAAACATTAGAAAAGACCCGCTTTTATCAGTTTTAAACGAAAAAATGGCGCAGTGGCTGCAACCAAATAACCTAAATAATGAATAATAAGAAAACTAAATGTATGATATTCCCAAGGAAAAATATGGAAGATCAAAATATTTGTATCAGGTTATGTGATGAAGACCTTCCTATTGAACAAATAGACCCCGCAAAGTTCTTAGGACTGTATATTGACAAGTGCTTATCGTGGGACATCCACACTGATTATGTACCCAAATAAACTGGGGCTCTAATATATAGGGTCTTACGTAAAATGAAAATATATGCAGATAGAAGTTTGCTGTTAGTATATGTACTATGGCCCTGATTGAGTTCACATTTAGCTATGGGTTAATAGGTGGGGGTAATACACCAAAAAACAATTTTCATAAGATCTTGTCATGCAAAAAAAAGCTTTAAGAATAATAATAAAATTAAGAAAGGGGATACAGTAGGGGACATTTCAAAACATTGAATATTCTTATTTTGCTTTGCCTCTATATTTACAAAGTAAAATTATTTTTAATTAATTTCATAGGGAAGATATAAAAAACATAAATATTCATAATTACAATACTAGATGAAAAATGATTTATTTGTGACTCCCATAGGGGTGTATATGAAAAAGCCAATATGCAGGAATAATCCTTTTTTAATAAGCTACTGCCTGACTGCCTAGGAAAAATTTTAAAATTTTTTTGTGGACAGTATTAATGAAATTTGCAAATCAACCCCAATAACTGATTCTATGTCTGGTGATTGGGTGTACAACACCTAAAACGTGAGGAATTTAATACCTTTAATTTTGATAGGCATTTGTGAATTAAGAAAAAATTTTTAGTTTAAAAAATAAAATTAAGTTCAACTGATGGTATAAACAGTCGAAATTATAAAGAAAAATTTGTGTCATGTGGAGCACAGCTGTTAGAAAATGTAAATGAATCTCAAACAACTGTAATTTCCCATCAGTTGGGAAAACTATCAACATTATTCTGTTCCAAAAGTAGAAACCAAAATACCAAAGATTTTAGACCTATTAATATGCTGCCAGTTTGAAAAAATATAGAAATTGTTTTTCCATAACCACTTGTTAGATTTTGAAAGTAAAAACCCTATTTATAAATATAAAATCAGGATTAAAGAAAATGTCAACGGGAAACTGCATTGCAATATTTGATTTCCAAATGGAAAAAAGTATTCTGTAGTGAAAACAATATAATAGTTGCTGTTATGAAGATTTAAAAGGGCTTTTTTTGAAACTATTGATAGGAAATATTGATAACTAAATTAAGTAAATATGGAATAAATGGAACAGTGATTGAATGGATAAGGTTATCTTGAAATAGAACTCAACAAAAAAGAATACTAGGAAATAATAAGCAAAATTAAAACTAACATTGGGGTTCCCCAGGGGTCTGTTCTTGGACTCTGGTTGTTTATTTTTTACATAAAGGACATGCCTGAATCTCTTTTAAAACATTTTGTAAACTTTTCGCAGATGACACACTCATTTGGTATCAGGTAAAGATTTGAAGAAGGGTTGTATATTAAAAGGGGAATCTTAAATTATTATGTGATTGGTTTTATGAGGAATAAGTTGAAGCTTAATGTAACAAAACTCAATGTATTCATTTTCAAATTCATTAAAAAAAATCAAAATACACTACGAATTAATCCAAAATTGAAAAATTGTACTGGAAGGGGTCTGAATAGATTTCAAAGTAATGTAAGTATTTGGGGGTTATTATAGACCAACTTTTAAATTTCATGATTATTCAATATATATCAAAAGATTAGCAAGAAAATTGGTTATATGTACAGAATTTTAGCAAACACTTAAGTAAATGGTCAAGATTGATGATATATAAAACAAATAATCAGAACCTCTTTGAATACTGCACTTCTTTACTCTGGAAATCTGGTATGATAACATAAGAAATTTTACAAATATTGGAAAATAAGGAATGAGAATTATATTGAGGGTTAAAAACAAAGAAACACTGTTGGGAGATAGGTATGTTGGATGTTCTTGAATGGATGACGGTTTTTGAGCAAAGAGATTGGGCCTGAAGGTATAATTTTCATCCGCAATGTTTTTGGATGGAAAATTCAATGAAACTTTGATGAGTTCATTAACAAAATAATGAAGTTCATGATCATCAAACTAGGCAGGGCCAATCAATTCATTTAAAATACAAAATATGACTGTTAACCAAAAATAAATTTTTATTAATGGAATCAAATTATATAATAGTCTACCAAACGGTTATCAAAGAAAGTAGATTCAATATATATAAAATGAAGGGTATTAATTTTTTAAATATGAATTTCCATATGAAGGAATGTGACTGAAATTGTTGGAATAGTTTAAAATTTTGTATTATGTATAGACTCTGTTTTCTACTTATGTGAAGCGCAAAAATTGTATATATGTTATATATTGTATTTGTATTTATATTGTTTTATGATTGAAACATGTAAGAACTAGCGAAAGCTAAATAAATAAATCATACTACTATTATCAAAAACAAACCAACTGATACATTTAAAAGATCTTAGGACATTTTTTGTTGAAAAAGAATACTACGATATTGAAGAGTTCTTGGCGGACAATGATAAATGTCTTGAAAATACAATTTATTTTACCCTATTATAGATGCCTTTGACTTATATTATCTAGTAGCCTATCTTATATTAGTGTAAAAGTATACATTTTTATGTGTATTATGTATTTTTGTAAAAATGTATTTGTAATTAATGTAAATTAGTTTTAGTATTTCTATACATCCCCAATTCAAGTCTTAGTCTTTTGAAAAAGACGTGTTTTAAAAACTAGCTAGCTTATAATGTATTGTTTAACTTGTTTATCTTGTCATAACATTGTAACATTATATGCTAGTATTAGGTATACAAAACAAGACATAAAATGAAATGAAATGAAATGAAATTTCTCATGATAATCGCAATTTTTAAAAGATTTTTTCAATTTTAAAATTTTTCTTCGACGAATAAAACCTACATGCTTTATCCGATTGTAATGATTTTTTTCACAGAACATTAATTTTATGAATTAATATATTCGTGTGAAATTTGAACGTAATCGAAAAAAATATCTATTAAAAAAAAACGCAATTTTACGCTTTTTTTTGTTTAAAAAAAATTACGCTCATCCATCAACGCGGCGGTACTGAAGCGTTTTCCTAGTTAAAATATGGGAAATATAGATTTCGGTACTTGTTCATTAACGGGACCCCCCTCTAAAAATGTAAATATTTAGTTGGATGAGCGTAGCGAGCGAAGCGAAGATTCCATTTCACTACACTGGAGAAAAAAATCCGGAATGTTTTTTTTTTTCTTTCTTTCTTTTTTTTTTTTTTTTTTTTTTTGTCTGTTTGTCCACACGATTCCGGCTAAAAACCGATAATCGATTGCGATGAAATTTTTTGGAGGGCCTTCGAAATCTCTTTAACTTAGAACTGCCACGTTTTTGAGCGCAATCGGAAATTTTTCTCATGGAAAAACGCAATTTTTAAAGATTTTTTTCAATTTTTAAACATTTTTTCGACTTATAAAAACCTACATGCTTTAAACCGATTTTTAAAGATTTTTGCACCGAACCTTTATTTTTATGAATTTAGAATATTTTTGTGAAATTTGAGCGCAATTGAAAAATCATTTATCATAATAATCGAAATTTTACAGGTTTTTTCTTTTTTTAAACAACTCTTTGACTTATACACCTACATGCTTTATCCCATGTAATCATTTTTTCGCAGAACCTTTTATTTTATGAATTATTATATTAGTTTTAAAATTGAGCGCAATCGAGAATTTTTTCTTATGAAAATCGCAATTTTACGATTTTTTTAACAATTACGATAATTTAAAAAAAAAAAAAAAATTAGGTTAATTTTTAATTTAATTAATTTAATTTAAAAAAATTCAACTAAAATAATGATTTTGCCACAGAACAACAGAAAATTCGCAAAACAAATGGCAGCTCAATGCACCAATTACGCTCATCCAACAACGCGGCGGGACTTAAGCGTTTTCCTAGTAGAAAACATTTCATTAGACAATCATAACTACTACATCTACTCCATCTGAGTTTCAGGAGGTCAGGAAAACACAATTATTTCGAACAAAGCCCGAAAACATCCTTTCCGGCTACATACTTTGCGCAGGAGTGACACGGCCTACGCAACATACTCACCTACAAAAACATTTAACATTTGCTATTTTAAATATATGGACTGTCATGGAAAAAGCACTTTCGTTTAAATAGCGACGTTAAAAGGTTTTGAAGGTTCATTTGGTGTCCGTGAACGTCAATGTCAGCTGCACGGCGATGACTGGCTCTCATGTAGGCCTATGCGTTCCAATGGACTGTATTCGCCTGAGTCCGTTTAACGTGGAGTCAAGTTCACTGTTTGGGGGCATATTCAAACCTCACAAGTCACAAGTTGTAATTATTTATTGTAAACAGAAATAAGTAAAAAAACGACGATGGGGGGATCAATTAACAAAAAATTGAGGGGGGGTCCGTAATGAACAAGTACCTAGATTTCTTACAAAACATACATTTTTCAACAAAGGGAAAGAAAAAAATCATATTATCAAACAAAATTTTTTATTTTTTTTTTTAAATTTTTATTAAACTCCAGAACGCGGGAAAGGTCAGAATTCAGAATATGTGGGAGAAAAGTAATAAAGGGTGTTCATATTTCGTTATAATTTAATTATTAGCATTTTTTTCTTTATTTTATAGCATCCGTCGTAACAATTAGCGCCAAGGCGACGCCTAACGAATTGTGCCCATCCATAGCTGCAGAACGCCTAAAACCGGCCCTGGGTATGTTGTAATCAAAGCTTATTTAAGAGTCTTTCGAATAAAAAAATTTTAATTTATTAAAATTAATTTTGTGGCTAGCAGAGGTCAATGAATGTCAAATTTTGTATTTTTTAATATAATTTGGTAAACGTTATTTTATTGTCACAATAATGTTTGATGATTGTCTCATTTTTGTAAATAATTAATAAATAGGCCACACTTGATAAGGTTCCAGAATAGAAATTTGACATTGCCCTCATAAGGGCAGGTTCCATTTCTGTCTCTACTGTTTGAGATAGGCATTTTGTCTCCGATCATTCAGCATTAACCAGGGGCACGTGTATGGGAGCGGTAGTATTGTAGTATCAGTACAATTATTTTACTCTCATACGGACGCGATCGGAGGCCCCCCCCAATAGCCCAATAGCCCCCCTTATGATGCCAATGAATCCAATGATACCAAATTTGCAATTTGTCCTAGGTTCAGCCTCAAATTTGCGGATAGACCTCGGACTATAAGATATCTTGTCCATTTTCATCTGAGATTGTATGCTTCACCATCCATTGGCTATGTTGCACACTTCCTTAATTTGTTACTTTTTGCCTTTAGGTTATCAAGTCTTGCGTTGGAACAAAGTTCATTGGTCGCTGGTCAGAATTGGCTTGCAAGATCGCACTGGAAGCAGTTGAGACTGTTATGCTGGAAGAAAATGGCCGGCGTGAAATTGACATCAAGCGATATGCAAAAGTTGAAAAGGTTGGTATCACCATTTAAAAAATCTGATTGAAGTTGTGAGACAGTGTAGGCCTCTTGTTTTAAACATGATCTAGGTATATCAATAGAATACTTCAGGGTTGCCGCCGATTTTTTTCAAATTCTGTAACGAGGACGTGAAATATCCGCAAATATCCGTGACAAGAACAAAAACCGTCAATTTCTTTGATGCAAGGCTAAAATGACGATATTTCAATTTCTACCATCATAACCTACAAAATAGCCTAGGCCCTACCTTGCAGACTTGAATATATGGACCAAAAACACCTGTGACTGCTTCAGATGTTACTAAAATGCATACAAATGTGTATCTTCTACAGAAAAATTCATTTAAAAAAAATGAAACCATCATTTCTGCTCTAGGCCCTAGAGTTAAAAGAGGCAGAGTTCTAGGCCTAGGCAGGCAAGGCCTGATGAATGATGCACTGAGATTTTGACCTAGGCCCACCCTTTATGTGCATAGAGAACATTGTGGAACTTCCTATTAACTTTTTTATCATTAAAGTTTTAATTTTCTCAATATTCAATCTATCCAAGATCTCATTTGGAACAGAGAAGTACCAAAGAAGTGCAAGGTTACCATCTACCAGACCTACTTTGTTCCAATACTGACATATGCAGCAGAGACTTTGAATATGACAACAGTGGATGAGAGCCTTGTGCAGGCTGTAGATATGAAGTTTTTGAGAAGCATTGTAGGTAAGACTAGATGGGACCGAATACGGCTTTTTGAGAAGCATTGTAGGTAAGACTAGATGGGACCGAATACGGCAGTGGCGGCTTGAACCCCTGAAAACCCGCGGGGCCAACTTTATAGTATTACACCCACCCACGCATGGGCGCCCGCAGGAATTTTGGCAGGGGAGGGGTAAAAGTTACAATTTGTACTTTCGTTGGGCAAGCACGGGGTTTGGGGGGCAGAGCCCCCCAACAATAGCGCCGCAGGTGAAATTTTTGAAAATCAGGTTTTTAGAATGCGTTTGGTGGGTTTTAGAAAAAAGTAGTGGGCTGAATACAATACCAAAACCAAAAGTATGCAATTTTTGTGCTTTCGATACTCGAAACTAGAAAACCACCAAAAGGAAACCTTCAAAATATTCCCCCCCCCCATTTTTTTGTCCTTTAGTCAAAAGTTTCAGATTCTCAACATTGAGTTGGGTGGTTATTAACTTTTTTGTCCACTGAGATATATAAATAAATAAATAATAAATAAATAAATAAATAAATAGGCCTAAACATGTAAGAAGTGCATCATGTCTCGCAGTAGGCCTACTAGGCATTCATTTAGAGAGAAAAGAACTCTCACAAAAGCGTGCAAATAGTATCAATATCATAGAATTTTTTTTTCCCAATACTCTGAAGAATATTATGTTGTATGATAAGACCAGGAGTCGTTTTTACGTCACGACGTTTCGCAAACGGCCGACGTCTATTTTTCCATCCAACGCAATGGCATGTTGAAATGCCTATATCTTAAAAACTAATTAACCGATCGTTCCAAATTTGGTTGCATTGTTTTCATTGAAATATTTAAAGTTTAAATAATGTCTCGTTTGTGTATTTTGTTATCTATTGTCTGATTTTAATACTTAATAGACCTGGCACACATGATTTTTTTTAGTTGCAGTGGTTTTGTTTCACTCTGGGGTCACAATATTTTTTTAATATTTATTTTGATGATGGAATTTTACAAAATGATCTATTTCTTATCTAATGGCTGTATTAAATTTTCCTTAAAAAAATTTTTGGTAAAATTTGTAATTTTTTTCAATTTGTTGCAATGCGGTTTTTCAGCTATTTTATACAGTCGGTCTATGACAATACTACACTTCCTTACAAAGTTTAGCCGTTTAAGTACGAAATTCCACTAATTTATGTACAACTAATCTTTACTGTACATGTTTACAAGATTTATTTTTACAAATTTGAGTAGGTATATTCAAATTGAAAAAATAGACCTCCATAAAAGCTACTCTTTCCAAACAATAGTGATTACTGTTATTCCACATAAAGCTATTTATAAATACTGTCGAAAATCATAAGTAGTTTCATTAGGTAGGCATAGTGTATTTGAAAAAAATTATATACCACACTTATTAGGCCTGTATAATACAGTTGAAATAACAAAAAATCACCTTTGTATTGGTCTACTAGGGAAATATTATTGTTGCAACATTGATTTACAACTCCTTACGATGGTAAATTTGACTAATTCGAGTGCGCTCGATGTTTGCGGTAACGTCACCTGCAATGAACAATTCAACTTTATTATTTCACGTGTGTATTGATTTCTTATGTATTCTCTACAATAATTGTTTCATACCATTCTTCAAGGCTCAAGGCTTTCAAGGCTCGAAGCTTTCTGAAGGAAAATAATCTTCTAAATCTTCTGAATCATCTGAGTTTATGAACTCTTCAACTTCATCTTCGCTTTCTTCTTCATCTCGGAAATTGGAGCATGTTTGAATTTTGCTCATATCAGTGCAACGAAGGCCATTAATAATGCAACATCATGTTGTTGGGAGACACTAGCGAGTATATGTAGCTCTACATGATAGAAGCTTGAGCACGGTCAAAGGTGCTGGATCACAGCTCATCCAGTCGATTTCCAATTGTTGGTTATCTGAGCTCATTTTCTAGCCGTGTTTTTCTGGAGGTGGGACATTCTAAAGCTCTATACCATATACCAGCTTGGTAATTCGATCGGATGATATGTTTATGGAGCGTATTTTGACATGGCGGTAGAATTTGAGATTCTATCTTACCTCTTTTGGCGCAGAAAATTGAATTTCTAAGGCTGTTTATATCTTTTTGTTTCTTACCTCCATATAAAATACAAATAAACTCTTCAATCTCTTTCAAGGTGTTTGAATGAATTTATCTCAAAACGTTGGCCAAGCTTCGACACGGAAAGTGCCATCGAGCTTCATTTCATGATAAGTTTGGCAGCCGATTATTTTACTTTTCCAGCAAAAGCACTTGTGGTATCACAGCCTGTAACAGCATGCATACCCAAGAGTGCTGTACACACATCATACCCTAATGTTTTGTGCAGCTCTGTCATATCGATACATTTTTGACTGTTGTGAGTACCTGATTTAATAATAACTTGTGCAAGTTTGCCATTCATAGTTATATCAGGTATATGGTGTAATGCAAGAATGGCTACATCGGTGTCATCATAATTAATTACTATGTTAGAATATCCTGCACACGCAGCTTGTTTTGCATGGAGCAGCAGTTGTGTATCCGCATCCTCTTGGGTTGTTTTTAGTTCTTTAACTTCGCTAACTGACCGAGAACTGAGACGGAAACATTTGGTTGCACAAGTGACAAACAATTCCCTGTCACCAAGTTGTTTCCTGTAATCGTTTTTGCTCCATTCCGATACAATGAATCTTCTGATAAAAAGTTTCGCCAGCTTTTTATTCAATGGGAAGATAATATATTTGGGTACCTTGGGAGAGGTGTTGAGTCAAATACGATATACTGCAGAATGAAGGCTTAGTTATATTTCTTTCAAAAAGTTTTTGTTTTTTTGTAATTTTCAGACATTTTATGAAAAATGTAGGAAATACATAGTTAAGTACTTCTGGATAAATGCCGCCTTCCTAAAACTTGCCGTCCTAAGCAGCTGCCTGGGTAACCTAGGCCTAAACACGGCCCTGACATGTACTCGTGTAAAATTATCATAACAAACTGAGACAAATAAGTAGCGCGTTTTCTTTGTGTAACCATCATTACCACGTTTCACATATTTAATGTAAGTATTCCAGTTAGAACGTGAATATGATAATAGGTTTTTAACTTAAGAAACAACTTTAATCTACCATTATTTATGTGTATATAATAAGACAGTCATAGTTACGATGTATGTAGCAAAACCCTCAGAAAATCCGCTCTGTATCCGACATATTATACTAATGTGACTTCACCACCCGCAAGTTACCCTAAAGTTGCTGTCTAGCGACCCCACGGGTGAAGACACCTTGCTACTCCTTGCCCGGAGAACCGACCTGCGCCAGAGCGATCGACACTCGCAATTAAATTAATAATCACTTTAGGTCGGCGAGTAGCGAAACTGTTGTGTTGCCCTCCTACTAGCTCAATCACGAGATTCTTAGTAAATGAAACAGCCCTAGCAAAACATGTGTACATATGGACAAGCAATGGCAACACAGGCTCTGCACCGCCTGGTGTCCTACCCAATGGGGGTGGGCCACCAGCCTTACCGCGTGTGCTGGCGATGAGCCGCGCCGACGGAGATCACAGCGTCAGGTCTCTGGGTCGTCACGTTCACTCGTACCTAGACTATGCGGTTTAGCACCGCCTACTTGTAGACTGAGGGTCTACTACTTAATAATTAAATGATGTTAGGGAAGCAAGGTTGCTTATGCACCGTCTCATGCAAAATCAAAGTTGAAGTTAGTGGATGTATAATTTCAAAATTGACTCTTAAGTTACACAAAAAGAAGTTAAATTAGTGCTAGTGAATTTAAGTTGAGCCCAAACAAGTTATATCAGTTACTAAGGTGGTATTGAACAGAGTTACATGATAATAAGAACATAAAAACCAATCAGCATTCGCTGGTTACTCATCACTTTGCCACGTCATTGTCCATCCTTTTCCGTCGTCTTCTTGCTTGACGCAAGGGGAGGGGTGATAGTGATGATGACGATGATTCGAAGATCCAGAGGAAGCGTGGACGCGTCGCGTGGGCGTCCCGTGTGGACTGCAACCTTGGCGTCTCGACGGCTCTCTTCGGGTGCTACGGCACACGAAGGCAAATGCCGGTTAAAGCTGGACCTCGAAGTTCTGGAAGGAGAGAGAGATGCGGCTACACGCCTGCATAGTGGTATTGGTACGACCACGTGGTTCAATTATTATCGGCACATAACACGTGCACCCTGTTCACGACACCACAAAAGTGATCCAAAGATCGTAAAGATACATTTGACTTGAGACAATGCTCCCCGAAGCTTTATATATTAGAATTAACCATGTGATTGCTTAGGTCGTCATCGGGACGACGCTTTCTTACGGGATCACCATAAAGCAAATAGATCACCAAAAACATTGCCCATGGGGTCGAAGTTGTTTAATTAAATAAAAGCTTAGTAAAAGTGAACCTCTCTCCCTTGCCACTCGGCCTTCCCCATTAGGTGTGGGGCTCTTGCTGTAGCCATGGCTCTCGGTGCGACGCCTCGGTGTTCCGGCAAAACCCTGGAGCTCGTGACAATATCAACCGGCTCAGTCACTGGTTCGTCTAGGAGTGTTCGTGCTCTCGATTCCGCACGCTTGCAAAAGCCAGCATCCCCGGATATCGGGTGCCCTTCCGCTAGTGCACTCATTGGCTAAGGTTTAAAATTCGCTATGGCGCGAGCTCACTCTGGTTTGCCATTGGTGGATTCGGCCACCCGAAAATCTCGACTAGCATTCGCATTCCTGAGCTGCTTTTTCTTGGAGTTTGCAGATTTCTAAATTCCTCCCGCACAGGGTGAAATCGTGAAGCCTCTGTCGAATTCTAGCCCGGTACAGATTTAGCATGGGCGTGACGTCTCGTATAGGCCACACTTGTACACGCCAAACCGAAAACATGAGCCTCCGCTCCACTATGGAATGTAGCACAAAATCAACCCTTGGCTGATATAGCAGGGAGGCTAGCTGCTTGTAATTTGCATAGATATGTGCAAATTACCACACACATGATGATTATACACTCGTTGATTAAAGTCCAAAAAATTATCAGTTGGTTTCTTGAGGAGACATTTATGCAAATTATTATGATTTTCAATACAAAAAATAAAAATATCTAGGGCCAGGGCCTGTACCGTCACACTAAAATACTTCAATTATTATTTATTATTTAATATACTAGGAAAACGCTTAAGTCCCGCCGCGTTGTTGGATGAGCGTAATTGGTGCATTGAGCTGCCATGTGTTATGCGAATTTTCTGTTGTTCTGTGGAAAAATCATTACTAAGTTGAATTTTTTTTAAATAAAATAAAATATAATAAAATAAAATAAAATAAAATAAAAAATTAACTTTAATTTTTAAATTTATTAATCGTAATTGTTAAAAAAAATCGTAAAATTGCAATTTTTATAAGAAATAATTTCTCGATTGCGCTCAAATTTAACACTAATATATTAATTCATAAAATTAAGGTTCTGCGAAAAAATCATTACAATCGGATAAAGCATGTAGGTGTTATAAGTCTAAGAATTGTTTAAAAAAAGAAAAACCCCGTAAAATTTCGATTTTTATGATAAATATTTTTTCAATTGCACTCAATTTCACAAAAATATCTTAATTCATAAAATAAAGGTTCTGTGTAAAAATCATTAAAATCGGATAAAGCATGTAGGTGTTATAAGTCAAAGAAATTTTTAAAAAATCGAAAAAAATCGTAAAATTGCGATTTTCATGAGAAATAATTTTCCGATTGCGCTAAAAAAATGTGGCAGTTCTAAGTTCAGAGATTTCGAAGGCCTCCATAAAATTTCATCTCAATCGGAGTATCGGTTTAGCCGGAATCGTGCGGACAAACAGACAAAAATACAGAAAGAAAGAAAGAAAGAAAGAAAGAAAAAAAAAAAAAAACATTCCGGATTTTTTTCTCCAGTGTAGTAGAATGGAATCTTCGCTTCGCTCGCTACGCTCGCTACGCTCATCCAATAATATTTTGTTTGACTGACTCATAGAAGGGGATGCAATCTGGTTCCCTATATATGTTGTCGATAAATTTTATAAAAATAGAGTAGACATATTATATTATGTAAACTAGTAAATGTATCAATAGATACATAAATCGTCAACCAGCTTTCTCTTTTCGCGATTTTCTTTTCTCTTGTCTCGTTTTTCAGTGTCTTAGTCTGTGAGTGATGTAGTATTAAGTGGCATTTTAAGAGATGCAACACTACCAGGTTTAATTTTTTTTGGTAATTTTTGATGAGCGTAGCGAGCGAAGCGAAGATTCCATTTCACTACACTGGAGAAAAAAAAATCCGGAATGTTTTTTTTTCTTTTTTTTTGTGTTTGTCCACACGATTCCGGCTAAACCGATACTCCAATTGCGATGAAATTATATGGAGGCCTTCGAAATCTCTGAACTTTGCCACGTTTTTGAGCGCAATCGAAAAATTATTTCTCATTAAAATCGCAATTTTACGATTTTTTTTTATTTTCTTAAAGTTTCTTCGACTTATAACACCTACATGCTTTATCCGATTATTATAATTTTTTCACAAAACCTTAATTTTATGAATTAATATATTCGAAAAATAATTTCTTATGAAAATCACAATTTTACGCTTTTTTCGTTTAAAAAAAATTTCTTCGACAAATAACATCTACATGCTTTATCTGATTGTAATGATATTTTCACAGAACCTCAATTTTATGAATTTATATATTTGTATAAAATTTGAGCGCAATCGAAAAATAATTTCCCGTGAAAATCGCAATTTTACACTTTTTTTGTTTAAAAAAACATACGCAACAACAACAACGTGCCTGAAAAAGCGTTTGCGAAGCTTCCCAGTTAGGGGAATATTTTAACAGTGTTGATGTTGAAAGTTTCCAATGTAAGTCACTCTCAGTGAAATGTTCAGAGCACATTCGTGCAGACGTCACGATAATCTTTGTCTTTTTGTTTACACCGTTTAAATAACAAATTCAGCAACCACCTTCACTTCTCGAAGGTAAGATGGTGGATACTAGCCCACATTATTATATTGTTTTACATGTAGGGCTAACATTGAATTTACAATGATCTAGAAATTACTGATAAGTGAAAATGTGCGAAATATGGGCATAGGTAGAGGTAATGAGAAATGGTATATAAAAATCCAAATTTCGTTTTACAAAACACAAATTTCGCGTTTTTCGCGATTTCGTTTAAATGGTCAAAAACATATAGGTACTATCTAAAAAAAAAAATTAAATGAAAATAAAAAAAAGCCTTTTAAGTAGGGATGACATAAATTCCAATTTGTTAGAATCGATCATTGTGACCCACAAATCTATTCAGAATTGATTCCCAAGCAAAACTAAATATTTGTACGCACCATTATTTTAGTGGACTATTGCTGCGGAGTCCGAATACGCGTTGTTATTTTTGCGGTCTATTTCCGTGGAGCCCGTGACGTCACGAAACGATGTATCGCCTGCCGCGCGCGTAATGTTCGGTCTGGACCGGCACCTCCACCATCCCCCCACATTTTGAGCATTAAAATGTTTAATTTCGCGAGGAAATTCGCGTTTCGACCAGTTTTATACAATTTTGTTCGTTATTTCGCGATATACACGAGATTTTGCGAAATTCGCGTTTTCAAAATGTGTTTTTTCTATCTCTAAATGATGTAATTTGTCGACAATATTACATTTCAGGCAATAAAATGGATATTTAAAAAGAAAATCGCAAATTTCGTTATCACCATTTTTCACTACCTCTAGGCATAGGGAAAAACAATTGACAAATCTCCTGTTTGTGACATTCTGCCTGATGATTTGAACAAACATTTTACTCAGCCACCTGCTAAATTAGACTGCGGAGATAAAGCAAGTGTTATTGCAGAAATTAAAAGAGACTCCATATCATTTAATTATAATGTTTGTGATGATGAAAAGTTTCACTTTCAATACGTTACAGCAAAGACCATTAACCACTTGCCATACTACCACGTCTGCCAGACAGGTGCGCCACCAGTGCCTCGCCATACTACCACGTGTCAGACGGGCATCAGGGGGTGTTTCTTTGTCAATAGTGGATGGCATGTGAAACATTGACATTTGAGGAGGATCAAATTTTTAGTATATTGTGTGTTTTTTAGAATATTAAAAATTGTGGGGATTTTTTTTTAGAAACATTTTTGGGGGAAATTATCCCGGGGAATAGTGGAAAAAGGGTGGGGGGGAGAGGGGGGAGCAAAATGTCGAGATCGGATGAGAACCAATCAAATTACCAAGTAGAGGTCCGTGTAAATAGTTTTATTTTTTCCTAAATTTCGTTTTTAAAAATGTAAAAAGTGGTGTTGTATGTTTTTATTTTATTTTTGCATTTCATGCATGACAAAACGGTGATAAAATAAATAATTTTGTTTAATATGCAAAGGGAATTCCAATATGCACAAAAATAACCATCGTTTTTAGCGCACAGATAACACTTAAAAATCATTTCTGCAGTTTTTCATGTAAAAACTCAATAATTTATGTGCAACGTTTTCGTTTCAGCATGAATTTAAGTAAGAAACACTCAAGTCGTCAGCTAGTTAAGACTGAAAATTTGTAAATACTAAATAGTTTTTAAAAAAAAAATGTAGATAATGTTGATTTTGTGAAAGGAAATACGTAGTAAAATATGGTTTTATTTCGCAGAATAACATTGGTTAATTTGGTGCTATAACTATTTGGCGGTGTTATATGGTTTTATTACCATTTAGCGGCATTTTTTCGGTTTTATTAAATAAAACCATTTTCACGGACTTCTACCTATAAGGCTTGACTAAATACCCTAAAATAGTAATTTTTATTTTTTTTAGAATTTCATCCAAACAATGGGGGCGGGGAGGGGGAAGGGGGGGCTAAGTAGACAGAGGGGGGGGGGTAATAATTACTTTGGAAGGTGTTTTTAGGTGGCTAAATATCACTATCAGATAAAATCCAAACAAATGACCTGGGGGGGGGGGGGGGGGAGGGCAGAAGGGGAGTAGTCTGAAAGCGGTTGGTGATCAGCATCCTGTAGGGAGCTCTTTAAGGAATTAGGAATTCTAACTCTAGTATGCACACTCATCCAGTCTGCTGCACTCTTTGTTCGCACAAATAGTAACCTCTTCCCTCTCAATGCGTCTGTGCACTGCCACAACACAAGAGCCATCCTTCACATACATAGGCCGCCCCACCACCTGTGCCTTTTTGCACTAGGCCCAGAGTACCTTGCCTCCACCCATTACAACAAGCTCCCAGTAAACATAAAAACCTCCCCCACCCTGCCGTCCTTCAAACACAAGTTAAAAATAAATCTCACAGCAAACAGCTTCTACTTGGTTAGTGACTACCTCTCCATGTAAATAATAAACAATTATAAATAATGAACAATTAATTAAAGGGCCCATTCACCTCTTTAACAAGTTATTCTTAAAACCAAGTACGAACATAAAAATTAAGTTCATTGTGTATATTTCCAGACCTACGTCAATAGGGGTCTTTAAATTCATCGGCGCGCTTCGGGTCAGTGACGTCACTGACCCGAAGCTGGCGAGGTGTTGCAACACAGCACAGCTACTAGCGGCCAGTAACGCGTGAGGCAGGTCCCGGTCTATCTATCGAGATAGTCTGTTCCACTGAAAACAAAGCGGAAGGCCTGCGATCATCTGATCAACAATACGTTACAGTTAAACCAACACCTGTTTTTTAAACACATACATTGTTGTCGTCAATTTAATGGAATAAATATTATATTGGCACGTTCTTATAAAGTTATATGTTGCCAATCATGACAGGTAGGCCCAATAGTGGAGTTGAATAAGTATTGCCTACACAACAACATAATACACGCGATAGCGATTCTTACACACACACAAACACACACACACACATGATACAGAATTACTTGTACTTTAAAAAAATAAAAGCGATTTGGTTATAGCATTTAAAAAATTCAATTATTCTTCCACAATAAGTGAAATTACATGATTAAAGTAATTCCAGCAACAGCAGTAAGCAGTTTCCGTAATCATGTAAATGTCAGGATTGCCAGGGGTGAGGATCGACCGCGGACCTCTCGAATAATTCTCGCGCGTTATGCATGTACTACATCTATCCGAAAACCGATTAACAATGTATCATTATCCCAAGCGGCATTTTATTTTATTTTCTCATGGAATACTCTGTATATTTATTATTTAAAGCCGCCTTATGACCACACTTGTGTATACAGAATGAATAACAAATCTATGTTGCCTGTTAGATCAGTTTCTGTTCGTAATTGTAGACATAAACAATGAGGAGGTATGCTTACTTTATTACGCCAGACATCAATGTTTCTCTATTGTACTGATGGATGTTTTTTTCCAAAGCTTTTCGTGGCGTAAAATATTGAGAACATCTTTGAAAACTATCATCTGCCCAATGCTTAGTTATTATACACTGCGCCGACTCACGTTCAAGCAATTCACTAATAAAGTCACTCTCGTCGCAACAATTTGACTCTTTGTCGGTTGACATTTTGACACTTTGTGTACAAACTCTACACGAACACTACTGAATAGAATTCGCTTGCCCTGTAACGTATAATAAACATTCTTATTTTTTTGCACTATTACACCACTCCTCAATGTCATCATGAACGATTGATCGAAACGAGTGCACGTGTACAACTGATGTGAAGAGGTCTGCGTAAGGTTTCTGGGCAGTGTTTAATGTTTATTCTCTTCCTTCTTAGTCCCATTAGCTTATCGCTTTTTGTTTATATCGTTCGAGTATGCAGGCACACCCCACTCATAATATATCTTATGGTATATAGATTAATTAGAAGAACCATTCCAAACACAAACAAAGATTTAAAAATCCACATAAACAGTATATTCGACAAAAGGATGAACAAATGACGTACAGGCATCAGCAGTAAATATATATTTCGGCTAGGTGTACGGTGTTTTGAATGTGTATACAGCAAGTGCGCTGTGCGCTTATCAAGTCGATTGTCAAAACGACATAACTTCGTAAACACCTCTACACTTGACACTTGACACTTGAGCCGAATAACACATGGCATGCGTTTTTATTTCAACCTAATTTGAAGCGAGTATGCCATACTTGACTACATGTCCCCCCCTCGCCAAGCATCTTTAAATGTCCAATACGATGACTCAGTTCGCCGCGACACTGGCTACTCGACTCCGAAGCCAAGGCCGTGTCGTGCGTTGTTGCCAGTACAGCGAAGTGGCGAAAACATAGTCAATTTCATTACATATTTAACAATTAATATATGGTGATTATGATTATTTTCGAGAAAAAATTTGTTGTAAATGGAGTCTACTTAGGTAAATAGACGTCTGGGTACACCTTTACATAAGAGGTGAACGATCCCTTTAAATAATAAATAATTAACAATTATTATTCTAGCTAAATTCAGCAATAGTGATATACGTATCACCTGTTTTAAAGTCCTATTTCAAAGTCGACTAACATTGTAACATATGGTTACTATTTTTTAGTTATATGCCTCCATATCATTATGTCTCATACTTTCATCTGTACCATTATCTTGCACCAATTGTAAATCACCTCATTGAACAATTCTTTTCTCCAGTTATACTTCCATAAAATAATATATTACATCAATGTCAGTATCATTAATAGCAACTTGCTTATTTTCAAATTCCACTTTTATATTATCCTCCCACATGTTGGCTTATCCACAAATAATTGTAACTAGATACATCATATAAATTATTATTCTTACCACCATTGAGTATAGATTTCACAGTCCACAATGTTACAATTACAATGTATTAATTTGTTTTATTTTCTTAATTTTCTTTATTTACTTAATGTACATGATTACTCTGTAGTACAAGGATTAAATATACTTAGCTGTAAGTTACCTTAGGCTATTCACCTTCCTGTCCTGCCTGTCAAGATGAATAAAGTTATCTATCTATCTATCTATCTTATCTATCTATCTATCTATCTATCTATCTATCTATCTATCTATCTATCTATCTATCTATCTATCTATCTATCTATCTATCTATCTATCTATCTATCTATCTATCTACCAAGGCTGGAAAGGATTACCAGATGGGGAAATCATTTTTCATTTTCAATTGTTTACTTTTTTGGAATGATAAAAATATGGGGGGGGGAGTCCCAACGTGCGTTACTTGGGGGGGGGGGGTTATGGAGACTTATGTCAATATCGGTTGAAATCTGCCCAAAATTTCCATTTAGGGAAATGAAATAATAAACTTGGACCTATTTTTAAGATTTCAAAAAATTTAACGAAACACTATGGGAGGACGGGGGAAGGAAAAAAATCGGGGGGTTCTAAAATGTCAATGTGGGATATGATCAAAAAAAATCCGAGAAGGGGAAGAAAATTTAGAATTTATTTTTTCCTCCAAAATTTCGATTTAAAATAGTGTTTCATGGCAAAACAAGTGTGTATTAATGGTATGCTAAAGGGTTAAAGAAGCAATGCGGGGTATTAGAACAGCTGCAAAAGGAGTGAACAATATAGAGATTAAACTAATCGATAATGTTCTGCCTGTTATTCTCCCGGCCCTTATGCACATATTTAATTTCTCACTTCAAAACAGCATTTATCCATCAATGTGGAAGCATTTCATTGTTGTACCCCTGCAAAAAAGAGTCAATTAGAACAAGATATGATATTTATTGGTATTGTCATAGATATTTACATAATTCATGTAGATAATTAGACCCAATTAAAACAATATACATATTACTATTTACTATGCATTTTTAAGTAACATAAAAATAGCACTTGCAAGTCAGTTTAAATATATAATGGTTTGTCACCCATATTACATGCATTCTACATAGAATATTTACAATGTGCAAATGCTGTAGTAAGAATAAAATGTTAGTACAGTAAGAACTCTCTTATCCGATCTCCGCTTATCTGAGCCGCCAAAAAAAAAAAAAAAGAAAAAAAAAGAAAAAAGTTTTATATACGTAAATAAAACATAAAAATAATTACAGACGCCGCGCCGCACTTTTTTAAATGTACGTACTCGCATACATTTGTAGGCATGCCTTACGAGTGAGTGCAAAGAAGGTAGATCGGCGACTTTCGAGCAGTGTGCATCAGTGTCACTGAGCATATAGAGTTCAGTGGTCAGTGTGCGTCGGGCGCATCGCCGGTAAGCGTTAGTGTCACTGAGCATATAGAGGTCAGTGTGCGTCGCGCGCCTGCGCGTGCGCATACGATCCAACCATCTCACACACACAGCTGTTCAAAGATGGTCGTTGTGGAACTAGATGCAATCATGTTTCAACCGATTCACGAAATTCGTAATCACGACGCATTGAATTGTTATTCCTGGGCTTATCTTATTTCTTTCCCACACTTATCTTGCGACGAGAGCTTCAGCGCGAGCGATACTAGTGAGAGGTTTTCCCACATGAGAACGAGAGCTACCCTAGGCCCTATGTTTGCATTCTAGGCCTAGGCCAACTGCGTCGAGTTTAGGCCTAGACATACGTTTTTATTACGACATGTAGGCCTAATTGTGTACGTGTGTTTGTGAGCTTGATTTACAAGCTATTTAATCATTTAGTATACCCTGTATGAAGTGTATCGTGTGTATTTTATGTTCCTTCATCCATTACATGTGTCATATATCATTTTACCACATCAGGCTATGCTACGAGAGCAAATAAACAAATGAACCGCGCCATCCGAGTTTTTCGCAACTCGGATAAGAGAGTTCTTACTGTATACATAAAAAAATCTGGCAATATGCCTATTGCTTCTAGGCCTACTTAGCTACAGGTTGTCCTCTAGATATTCCCTTATCGAGTTGTAGGCTTTATCTTTTAAGAATTTTTCTACTTTATATTTAAAATTTGTAATGGTTGTTGTATTTTTTATCTCTTTGGGAAGTTTATTAAAAAGTTTAATTTTCATATAGTTGGAATTGTATTGGGCTAATGTCGTATTATGGTGTTCTGTATGGACGTCATTATGTTGTCTTGTATGGTGTGAGTGGTATGTGTGATTTTTGTCCAGTGAATGAAAGTTTTTTTTTTTACAAATAATACTGATTTAAGAATTAATATATGTACAGTATAAGGTAAGAATTTTTAGATTTTTAAATAAAGGTTGTGTGTGAGTTCTTGGATGCGCCTTTACAATGTTTCTGATTGCACGTTTTTGTATTTTAAATACCTTGTCATGTTGTGTGGAATGTCCCCAAATTTCTGTTCCATATCTTAATAGGCTTTCAAAGAGTGCATAATAAACTACTTTAGATGTACTCATATTTGTTGAATTTCTTATCAATCTAATTGAGTAGCAAGCTTCTGACTACCAACCAATTAGTATTTTACCAGCACTATCGAAGGTCCTCGAGCGCATTGTTCTCAAGCAAATTACAAATTATTTGAATGCTAATAATTTATTTGATAAATTTCAATCAGGCTATCGTGTTGGGCATAGCACAGGTACTGCTGTCTTAAAAGTTAATAATGACATAGTTTCTGCGATGGATAAAGAGCAGGTGACGATACTTTGTTTGTTAGACTTCAGTAAGGCGTTTGACTCGGTTGACAATGATATTCTACTGGGTATACTTGCAACTCTTTAATTTCTCTAACAGTGTTCTTGATTGGGTTAACTCTTATATGACCAATAGGAAGCAATGTGGGAAAATAGGTGTGTTATATTGCAATTGGTTGAATGTCAATTCAGGAGTTCCTCAAGGCTGTGTACTAGGCCCTCTATTCATGAAACCGATTTCAAAAATCCTCAAGTTCTGTCAGTATCATTTATATGCTGACGATTTGCAGCTTTACTTAATTTCAATGATTAAATTTCTAATTGAAGCTTTACATAACTTTAATGGTGATCTTGATGTGTTGTATAAAATGAATAGAATCGGTTTAAAAATAAATCCAACAAAATCACAAGCTATTATTTTTGGCACAACAATTTCTCTATCTAAACTAAACAAAAGTATCATCCCAAAACTTAATATTAATGGAGACTTGCTTAGTTATTCTCGAACAGTAAGAAACCTTGGACTGCTTATGGATGAATCCCTACTCTGGTCAGATCACACATCAAACATTTGTCAAAAGTCTTTTAGAACAATGAACTGTCTCAAGAGACTTAGGAATTTCTTACCAACAAAGATAAAAATCATGCTTGTGCAATCTTTCATTTTCTCCACGATTGATTACTGTGATGTAACCTACAATAACAATCTCACACAACAAAAATTCAACAAACTGCAGAAAGTACAGAATGCTTGCTTGAAATTTATATTTAATCTTAAATATTATGATCATGTGACCCCATCCAGAATCGAACTGTCTTGGCTTACCTTTGAGCAACGACGTGTGTATCACTCTCTTTCTCTTCTACACAATAGCATCAACAATTCTGCTGCAGTTTATCTTTCACAATACCTATGTAAATCTTCTTAATTGCAATCATGACAACACACGGTCACAATCAACATTAACTTTAAAAATTCCCAAACTTAAAACCTCCTTATATAGTAATTCATTTCCTGTTTCGGCCCGGGGTAGAATTGGCCCAGAGCATGGCTCTGCTAATCGTAAAAGGCGATTCAAGAGAAAAAGTCCACCTCGCAAACATCAGCTAGTAAGCGGTGAGTATATTACTCCCCGAACCTAGAGGCGAGCTCTGGCAATCGTCGTCGGGGACCTTGCCCCCTTCCCTTGACGACCCCCCGACGACAATGACAATGACACAACGAATGATGACAAAGACGATGACGACCGCGATGTGAGAAACCCCCCTTCCTCCCCTTACCCATGGCTGGTTCTGACCAGCATGGGCCCCACCTCCCACCCCCCACCCCCCCTAGGCTAGAGTGGTGCATTATGACCTAACAGTTGACGCGTCCTTAATCCAAATAAACCAAAATACTGTTTCTGCTGCCCGAGCATGGAACCTAATTCCTGCAAACATATGCATTAGTAAATCTAAATCAGCCTTCAAGAACAAATGTCATTCGTATTTACTTGATCCTTCTATGTAATCCAACAAATTATCTAAAAAAACAATGTTCATTTTTTGAAAGATTAAATCATTGTAGGTTTTAATTAGAATTAATTGATTGAATTTTATATTCTTTTATTGATGTAATTGATGGTTTAAACTTTAATGAAATAATTACGTATTTTAAGTTTATTACTTGAACTGTTTATTATACTTCAAACACATAAGGGATCATTAACCTGCTATTTTACTTGTACTAGTTTTATGTTTTTTTTATCATTTATCTATCTATTTTTTTTTTTTAAATCTTTGTATTGTTCACTAGTATGGTTATTTTTTACTTGTGTAATAATTGTAATTTGTATTGTGCTTGGTTCAGCAGAACAAAAGGCCATAGGGCCTTAAGCTTCGCCTGAAGAAGAGAGCAAAACATCTAGCAGTAGGTCTTATAGGCTACTGGGAAGTGTTTGAGTTTGATATTTCTAATATAAAGTTTGCCTTCGTAAATTGCATTTTAGGCAATGGAAATAGTAATGCAGTCTGCACAATTTTCTTCTGCAGCAACTTTCCCATTCCATGTAACCTTGTTGCGACTGCTTACTGTGACCACTGCTAAATATTTTGTCTTGCTCTTTATATTCTTTGTCCACCCCTGCAGTAGCCTATATATCTAAATCTTAAACATGTCCTGTGAGGTTAATTTTATCTTGTGTTCATTGCTTTTATTAGATCCCTGGAGGCAGCATCGAAGAATCCACAGTATTGCGTGGTGTGATGATCAACAAGGATGTCACTCATCCAAAGATGCGTCGCTATATTAAGAACCCACGCATTATGCTGCTGGATTGCCCATTAGAATACAAGAAAGGGGAGAGTCAGGTTGGCTACATTACACTTCACATCTGCTCTAGTATAATACAAATTGTTCATGAAAGTCAAGTCTCTTCTTGAACCCCAATTTCATTTGGTCCACTGCAGGCTTACCTCCGATTGGTCAAACTCAAAAGAGAAGTGCAGCCATACCTGAATAGTGGCCTTTAATTGAGTAGGGCCTACCATAAATGCAAATATACTTTGGTCAATTGGTTCAAATCCATCCCACTAACTGACTTAAACATACGATATTTATATACACGACATTTATACTTTAACTACGATATTTATACTTCACCTACAATAGTTATACTTTATTTATCACTTTGGGTGATAAGATAAAAGTGGCCAAATGGCTAGATAATAGGGGTGTGCGAGTCCTGATTTTTGAATTCGAGTCGAGTTCGAGTCCTAAAAATTACTAGATTTCGAGTCCAATTCGAGTCCGAGTCCGAGTCTTAAGTAGGCGTACATAGTACCTTCCGCAAATGTTGATACAAACATTATATTGACATATTTTTATTATTTGTGCCAAAAAAGGTCAAAACTTCCAAGAAGAATACAAATTTGTATCAAAAGACTGAGGTTTCTATTATGACTAATCAGAGTTGGTAAGATAGTGCCAAAAATAGATAACGATTTTTACGTTTTTACGTTCGCCCGCGGGGCCGCGACCCGGCACCTCCACCAAAATCGTAAAAAAAAAGAACATTTTTTTTTTTTTTTTTTTGGAGACTTTGATTTTGAATCCCTTATACTCGAGTTCGAGTCGAATCCCAAATACCGACTCGACCCGAATTTCGGTATCCACCCTCTAGATAAGATAAAGGGGCAGTAGAGAACCTAATCAGTTACCTGGCCGGGATTGATCGAGGGGGTAATTCCATGTCAAAAACCAGCCATTTCAGTCCATTCCGATTTGACGAGAACTTGAAACGCCTTACTAACTTTAGTACCTTGGAAAATTTTGTGTCCTAACTGCTATAGTTTTTAGTAACGGCCAAAAAAATGGCATCCGAGGAGCATACCAATTTGTATCAAGGACTAAGTTGCAAAACGCTAATTAAAAAAATTAAGATTTTTTTGCCAAAATTATAACGATTTTTTAGGTTTCGTTCGTTGCAAATCGGTGGCACGGCGACGCCGACTACATACCAAAATCGTAAAAAAAAGAACATTTTTATTTTATTCAAATTGACTTGACGAAACACGAAGAACTCGCGAATCAATATAATACCCTGGAATTCACCCAAATCGGTACTCGCACACCTACTGAATAATGATAAGATGGGTGTAGAGAGGGACACGTACCTGGCCGGTGACTGCGTGGTTTATTCCCTGTACTCAACCGAGGCATTCCATGGCGCCGATGTGATGAAACTTAGCAATCTGCTACTCACGAACACTCGGGCGTTGTAGTTCCGCGCTTTTAAGTTTGGTATAACCGCAACTCATACACTATTCAAATTCGAACCCCATATCTATACCAATTTAGTTGGATTAAAGTACATAACTGAATAAACAAACATAATTAAGATTATCGTACTGGCAATTAATTATGTTTATGCATGATTGTGAAACCATGTAAAAAATCCAAATTTGTTTTGAAACCTACCCTACAAAAAAAAGTATCTTTTTAATAAAAAATAAAAAAAACATGTTTTTGTTTAGATGTTTTTTACATGAACAAAAAAAAATTGGGATAGGATGGCATTGGGATCATGATATATCACAGGGTCATGTACCAAATGTGTATACCGTATTTACGCGCATAAAGGCCACCCTCGCGTAATGGCCGCACCCCAGTTTAGACCATGCAAATTTTAAAAAGTACTTTGCATACGTTGTATTGGCCGCACTTGTTATTTTAGCCAGCAAATCCTTTAGGAATGAAACAACTCATCGCAAAACAGGCAATGAACATGCAAACAAGCATGTAAATAAATAAACCATTTTATTTTAATGCAATGTTATTCTAGTGTTTACTTTCCGTGTGCAAGGTCGCACGGCTCACACAACCTCAGACACTAACACAGCTGGCATTGCTTGGATTGCAGTCTGCGAGAGTGTTTACAATAAAACAGACCGAGTATCGGGTTTAGTTATCTAATCTCATTCGTAACGTAAACAAAACAACACAGCGAGAGTCTTGGCCCGAAGCCAATTGATAAGTGAGCTAGGCGATACGTATTTAGTGGCGTGGGGGGAGGGGTGGTTACAGTAAGAACTCTATTATCTGAGTTGGATGAGACCGAGGGCACCTCAGATTACCGAAAAACTCGGATGACGCGTTTTTTTGTTTATTTGCTCTCGTAGCATAGCCTGATATGGTAACATATATGACACATGTAATGGATAAAGGAACATAAAATACACGCGAATCACTTCATACAGGGTACACCAAATGATTTAATAGCTTGTAAATCAAGCTCACAACACGTACAAAATTAGGCCTACATGTCGTAATAAAAACGCATGTCTAGGCCTAAACTCGACGCAGTTGGCCTAGGCCTAGAATGCAAACATAGGGTCTAGGGTAGCTCTCGTTCTCATGTGGGAAAACCTCTCACTAGTATCGCTCGCGCTGAAGCTCTCGTCGCAAGATAAGTCTGGGAAAGAAATAAAATAAGCCCAGGAATAACAATTCAATGCGTCATGATTACCAATTTCGTGAATCTGTTGAAACATGATCGCATCACTTCTTCTTCCACCTAGTTCCACAACGACTATCTTTGATTGATCAGCTGTGCCTGTGAGTTGGTTGGATCGTATGCGCACGCACAGACAGGCCAAGCCACAAGTCAGTTCTTCATATGAGAGGTTTGCGTGCGCCGTGCGGTCAGTGCGCACCCTGGTGCCTGGCGCTCGGGAAGGCTCGTTATCGGCGATGCGCGCGACGCATTGCGCGCGATGCACACTGCTCGAGAGTTGAGATATATCGCCGATCTATCTCATGGGAAGCAGTCGTGTCGCGCCCACCGCTAGGCCTACAAATGTATTAAAAATGCGCAGCGCGACGTCTGAATTTATTTTTATCTTTTATTTACGTATTTTTTTAATTTTTTTATTATTATTATTATTATTATATTTTTTTTTTTGGAGCTCGGATAATACGGGTGCTCGGATGATCGGAGATCGGATAATGGAAGTTTTACTGTATTTATCTCCGCGTCTGTCGGCTTTTCAAGTTCCATTCGCCCATAAATCCACTTCTTTGTCGTCGAGCGCATCCCAGCCCGGTAGCCGACGTAACACATTCAGAAATGCTTCCGTGTAGGCTATTGCATCCATAGTCACCGTCATTGTCACCCAATAATACAATGTCCATTTCAAATTTCTTCATAATCAAAGCCAGCCTCTATCATGCCGTTTTCGAGCAAGGTCGCGGCGGCGGCGAGCACTCACAAAGACGACCGCACTGTGCAATTCTTATGTCATTGTAGGATGAAATTCAGATGGAAAGAACATAACATTTTGGTCCAATTAAAACAAGAGAAGCGCGCCTGAAACCAGCTCGGAGAGCCTACGATCTTCCATCAGGAAACTGCGACCTTGCGCCGGACGTCGGGTGGTTGCTTGAACGGCTGACGAGGCTACCATTGCCGCGAAACGGAGAATTCTACGGGCGGCGGGCGGACATCTTCACTTCCGTGGACGTATTCACACGTTGAACAAGATTTATTTAATTAATTACTTACCGTTTAAAAAAATTTTTTTGACTCTTGCTCGCATGTGTAGGCCTATGTAATATTGATACAATTACATAGGCCTATTATAATTTTTTTTCGACTTTGTATAGTCGTATTGGCCGCCCTTGCGTAATGGCCGCACCCCTGTTTTTGAACTTCAAAATTTTAAATATACCTGCGGACAATATGCGCGTAAATAAATACGGTAAAAAATAAAAACGGAAGGTAAAAACTGACACATAACACATTTGGTGCATGACCCTGTGATATATCATGATCCCAATGCCATCCCATCCCAAATTTTTTTGTGCACAAAAAACATCGAAACAAAAAAACATAACACGTTTATTTAAAAAAAAAAAAAAAAAGTTTTAAAATATTCCCCATTTAATTCTCTACAAAACAGGTGTCTTCTATAGTTTTGATAGGGGCAAAGGTTACGTCACAAAATCGTGGTTTATGTTGCTTATTGGAGTACCAGCTAATTTCCAAATTTTCACGCCCAGCATCAAACAATGCCCAGTAAATCCGTAAGAAATCGATTTAAATACAAAAGGATTTTTGTACGGGGTTCATGAAAGCTTTCATTAGTAATTTAAAAAAATCAGTTTTGCGAAATCGGATTTTGCATTAACCCGGAATTTGTGTTTTTCCATTGTTGGCATTTTCTAAAAAATGCCATATTTTACTGTACATTATTAAGCACTAAATAACATTGGAGGAAAAATTCTTTCTACGCACATTGAAATGACTTAAATAATGATCCGATTACAACCAAAGTTTAAATCCAATATGGCTGCTAATTCCTAATAGTATTCACAATATGAATACTGTTTTCGTGCTGTTTTTACACTCTTTTTGTTACATAATTCACTTTGTTGTTGTGGATATTAGGAATTAGCAGCCATATTGGATTTAAACTGTGGTTGTAATTGGATCATTATTTGAGTCATTTCAATGTGCATAGGAAGAATTTTTCCTCCAATGCTATTTAGTGCTTAATAATGGACAGTCAAAAAGGGCATTTTTGAGGAAATGCCAACATTGGAAAAAACTAAATTCCGGGTAAATGCAAAATTTGATTTCGCAGGTACCTGATTTTTTAAAATACTAATGGAAGCTTTCATGAACCCCATACAAAAGTCCTTTTGTATTTAAATCGATTTCTTACGGATTTACTGGGCATTGTTTGATGCTGGGCGTGAAAATTTGGAAATAAGCTGGTACTCCATTAAGCAACATATAAACCACGATTTTGTGATGTAACCTTTGCCCCTACCAAAACTATAGAAGACACCTGTTTTGTAGGGAATTAAATGGGGAATATTTTTGCCATCGAGATATTTTGTCTATCTGAAACAAATTTGGAGATATTCGTCAACAAACACCTTTTGGCCGCCATTTTCCAATATGGCGGCCGAAGCTCCAGTCCGATTGTAGGGGAGTTTTAGTATGCTAATAAGTATTGTACAAGGAAGGTCTCTGCAAAAATTCAGCGACATCGCAATTTTTTCCACCAAACGTCAATATACGATCTTATTTGACAGGATTAAATCCTGTCATATAAGAATTTTGGGAGGAAATAATTGCGATGTCGCTGAAATTTTTCAGAGACCTTCCTTATATAATACTAATCTGCATACTAAAACTCCCCTACATTCGGACTTGAGCTTCGGCCGCCATATTGGAACATGGCGGCCAAAAAGTGTTTGTTATCGAATATCTCCAAATTGGTTGGAGATATACAAAATGTCGTGATGGCAAAAATATTCCTCATTTAATTCCCTACAAAATAGGTGTCTTCTATAGTTTTGGTAGGGGTAAAGGTTAGTCACAAAATCGTGGTTTATACGTTGCTTATTGGAGTACCAGCTAATTTCCTAATTTTCATGCCCAGCATCAAACAATGCTCGGTAAATCTGTAAGAAATCGATTTAAATACAAAATAACTTTTGTACGGGGTTCATGAAAGGTTCCAAAAGTATTTTTAAAAATCGGGTCTGCGAAATTGGTTTTTGCATTCACCCGGAATTTAGGTTTTTCCATTGTTGGCATTTTCTCAAAAAAAAATTCCATAATTAACTGTCCATTATTAAGCACTAAATAGCATCGGAGGAAAAATTATTTCTACGCACATGAAAGTGACTTAAATAACGATGAGAAAACAACCTAAGTTTAAATCCAATATGGCTGCTCATTCCTAATATTCACAATATGAATACTGTTTTCATGCTGTTTTTACACTCTTTTTGTTACATCATTCACTTTGATGTTGTGGATATTAGGAATTATCAGCCATATTGGATTAAAACTTTGGTTGTTTTCTCATCGTTATTTAAGTCACTTCAATGTGCGTAAGGAATGGCAAGAGAGGGGGCAGAATAAACTGTGGGAAGATTACACTAGAATGAGGCCGACTGGTTAACGTAAGTGCTACAGTAGAAAAATAGAGACAGCTCAATTCCGGCTTCAAACAGGTCACGACCTACTCGGAAAGCACCTCCATAGATTTGGAATTTTTGAATCTAGTGTCTGTCGGATGTGTGGAGCTGGGGAACAAGACAGGAAACATCTTTTTCAATGTGTACACATATAAAGCTTGAACGCGACAAATTGCCAAATGGCATGGATCGGAGCGAACAGGAGTCCTATCTCTACAGGCTAACTAGAAAACACATGATGACATGAATAATGTCAATTGTTGGCATATGAAAAGAAGAAGATGTGCGTAGAAAGAATTTTTCCTCCGATGCTATTTAGTGCTTAATAATGGACAGTCAATTATGGCATTTTTGAGGAAATGCCAACAATGGAAAAACCTGAATTCCGGGTAAATGCAAAATCCAATTTCACAGACCTGATTTTTTAAAATACTTATGGAAGCTTTCATGAACCCCGTACAAAAGTTCTTTTGTATTTACATCGATTTCTTACGGATTTACCGGGCATTGTTTGATGCTGGGCGTGAAAATTAGGAAATTAGCTGGTACTCCAATAAGCAACGTATAAACCACGATTTTGTGACGTAACCTTTGCCCCTACCAAAACTATAGAAGACACCTATTTTGTAGGGAATTAAATGAGGAATATTTTTGCCACCGCGACATTTTGTCTATCTCCAACCAATTTGGAGATATTCGATAACAAACACTTTTTGGCCGCCATTTTCCAATATGGCGGCCAAAGCTCCAGTCCGATTGTAGGGGAGTTTTAGTATTTTGATTAGTATTATATAAGAAAGGTCTCTGCAAAAATTCAGCACAATTATTTCCTCCAAACGTCAATATAAGATCTTATTTGACAGGATTAATAATTAAATGTTGAAAGTGAAACCCCTGAATTTGATATTTTTGCTAGTTCTTCAGAGTTTTTCCACTTTAAATGTACAGGTACACACTGTAATTCCTTTTAAGCTTTTAAAGTGGCCCTACAGATGCCGGACTGATGTTAGTAAGTAGACCAATAAGTAGAGATGTGCAAAAATGGTTTTTTAAAGTTTGAAAATTCGCGCCTTAAAAATAAAAATTTGCGATTTGTCGCGATTTACCAAAAAACACAATTTTCTCATGCACAACTTAAAAAAAAAAAAATTAAAAAAAATACAGTTTCAGGATAATTTGATTGGTTTTAATGATTTAAAAGAAAAACAAGCTCATTAGAGTGAAGTTCAGAATCAGTTTTAATTTTAAGCTCAATTTCTGCCTTCAGTTTTCAAAGTTTCCGACAGTTTTTACCAGAATTAATTTCGTCTACCCGGCACCTCCACCAAATTTACGAAATTATGCATTTTTTATGTTTTGTCTTTTGATATGGATATGAAGTATTTTGAGCTTACTCTCGTTTGAACGATTATTAAGATCTCACAATCGCGTTGTGTGACCCGGCGCCTCCACCATATGTACCAGCCAGTATTTATTTCATTTCGACTTCGACCCGGCACCTCCACCAAAACTTTGAAATGTTTTTATTTTTTAAATTTCGTGACCTAATTTGCATAAGGACATAATTGCTAATTTTGCCACTGGTTCGCGGTATCAACCAAAATTTCGCGAAAATTCGCGAATTGGAAATTGGTACCAAATCACAATTCATGAGATTCATGTGCAAACTGAATTTGAAGGGATTATTGCAACTTTAAAAAAATTTGCGAATTACGTTGTCACCATTTTTGCACATCTCTACCTATAAGACTATATTTTGCCCTTTCTGTTCTTGATTTATCAAATAGCTAGATGATTGTGTGATGTATGTAGGCCTATATGTTTATTTGTTTTTCAGACGAATGTTGAGATTTTAAAAGAAGCAGATTTCACTCGTATCCTTCAGTTGGAGGAGGAGAGCATTGAGAAGATGTGCTCCGAAGTGATCGCATTGAAACCTGATATTGTGTTCACCGAGAAGGGAATCTCGGACCTAGCACAACATTTCTTGATAAAAGCTGGTGAGTAGGCCTTCAATGGGCACAAGTAGGTTTAGTAGGTAGGCCCTCAAATCTGCAAAAAGTCTATTTTTATTTATTTCACAAATTTTATATACAGTAAGATCTCTCTTATCCGAGTTGGATGAGACCGGGGGCACCTCGGATTTGCGAAAAACTCGGATGGCGCGGATCAATTGTTTATTTGCTCTCGTAGCATAGCCTGATGTGGTAAAATGATATATGACACATGTAATGGATAAAGGAACATAAAATACACACGATACACTTCATACAGGGTATACTAAATGATTTAATAGCTTGTAATTCAAGCTCACGAACACACGTACACAATTAGGCCTACATGTCGTAATAAAAACGTATGTCTAGGCCTAGGCTAGGCCTAGGCCTAGGCCTAAACTCGACGCAGTAGGCCTAGGCCTACAATGCAAACATAGGCCTAGGCCTAGCTCTCTTTCTCATGTGGGAAAACCTCTCACTACTATGCCCGCGCTGAAGCTCACGACGCAAGATAAGTCTGGGAAAGAAATAAGATAAGCCCAGGAATAACAATTCAATGCGTCGTGATTACGAATTTCGTGAATCGGTTGAAACATGATTGCATCTAGTTCCACAACGACCATCTTTGAACAGCTGTGTGTGAGATGGCTGGATCGTATGCGCACGCGCAGGCGCGCGACGCACACTGACCTCTATATGCTCAGTGGGTGGCACTGACGCTTACCGGCGATGCGCCCGACGCACACTGACCACTGAACTCTATATGCTCAGTACACTGATGCACACTGCTCGAAAGTCGAGATATACGCGTTTAAAGTGAAATCCAGGGGCAGCACTGTCGGTGGGCGTAACGTGCATCATGGCCGGCCGGAGTAGCATTAGGAGTAGTCCTTCCCTAAGCAGCTGTGTATAAACTGACGATTTGAATGCTCAATAATCAATCGTTGGTGAATGTTGTGACATGTAATTAGGATGCTAATTAATGTTATGACATTAGTTAGCCTGTTGTGATGTTCGAAGTCATCCTGCAACTCATTGAAATATATTTTATTTCCTTTTCCGAAGAGTCAATTGAGGCCTACTTTTCCCGATCGGTCCCGATTTGATTTCCTACAAAACTAGATAAATCCGGGCCATGTGTGACAAAATTATAGGAGATTATTTTACTTGCATCCGTGTAATTTCTAATAGACTAGACCTACAGCCATTTCGTTAACCCATTTATTCGGAAAAAGTTGTTTCCCGTAACCTAACGTACGTCGTTGGTGGTGCTAAACTCGGAAACTCGCAGCTAGGGCCTAGGCCCTCCTACGGAACGCCTAGATCTGTCTGAGAAACAATTTCGTGCTCAAAATTGTTATCAGAATCTTTTCTCCATGGACATAATATTATTGGTATTGACCAGCGTTAGTTTATATTTCATAAGTTGCCTCGAGCAGGCTCGAAAATATCAAACAAACTGATTGACGTGGTGTGTACACACGCCCACTTATAGGCCTAGAAATGAACGACCTTATGACAAGCAGATGCTCGATCATCGCATGTCTTTAACAATCTTGCAATTTTATTTCATTCATAGATAGTTTTAATATAATCTTACACTATTAAACGTCACCTAGAGTATTTTTTCACGATTTAACTGACGAAAACATCCTACATTGAGAGCTGTGTGTAGGCCTACACACTGGGCGTGTGTGTGGCCTAGAAATGAACGAACTTATTACAAGCTGATGCTCGATCATCACGTGTTTTGAACAATCTTACCATTTTATTTCATTCATAGATAGTTTAAATATAATCTAATACTATTTAAACGTCCCCTACAATATTTTTTATCCGATTAAACCGACGAAAATATCCTACCCTACTCCGGGTTACTTCAAATGTTCTCGTCCCCGAAGTTCAACTTTCACGCTTATTTTCACTAACATTTTCCTATCTAGGATGTATACGATGTGGCTACAGATATTCCACTAGACTTACAAACTCAATTTCATAAATTGGTGGTGCAGTTTTGTCTTTATTGAGTGTTTATTTCAGTCGTGATCCATTGCAAGTGCCATAGGAAAACATACTTATAAGCGGCCATATCTCAACTTAATGCTACTCCGGCGGGTTCGCGCTTCGCTCACCAGATGTCAGCCACTTTGCTTTTAAATCCGAATATCGCCGATCTATCTTCTTTGCACTCACTCGTAAGGCATGCCTACAAATGTATGCGAGTACATTTAAAAAAGTGCGGCGCGGCGTCTGTAATTATTTTTATGTTTTATTTACGTATTTAAAACTTTAATTTTTTTTTTGCGGCTCGGTTAACACGGAACATCGGATAAGAGGAGATCGGATAAGAGGGTTCTTACTGTACTTAATTATGGGTGCTGGGTCAGGATATACCTAACCTAACCTTTGATGAAAACAATAAGTTAAATATCTAGAGTAGGCCTAAATCTCGCTTTACAGTGAACCCTTCTTAAACGGTATCCAAGTAAGCTCCAGTTTTGATTGTATTTCACAAGAAAACATGTTGTAGACTGCCTAGGCCAATGCCAAAGGAGATTATGAAGTACCAAGTGAAACAACAAAATCCTAAAATAGGCATAATTGTCAGAAGTCTGATATTACAAGGTATCAGATTCAGATTATGTGCTAGGGAAATCTTTTGACTTAGGCCTATATTCGCGGTTAAAACCTAACCAGGTAGCAGCACGGTCGTATGCCAGCATGGCCGTCCGAAGGCAGATAAAAACACAGGCCGCATAGGGAGCAAGTGTGTTTTTCATGCTTTAAAGCATAATATTTCATTGTAAGCGTCAGTTCTAGTCAGTCGTCCAGTGGTTGGGTACGATGGGGTTGGACAATCACTATATTATGTAACCCTCACCTGCACAATAATTAGCAAATTAATGAATTTATCTCGTAATTTGTAGACATGTAAAATCCTAAAGGCAATGTGTTTGCAGTAATTTTACCTTGATGGCAATACCGCGATTTTGTATGATTATTTGCCTTTAATAATATGATATGTAATATTATATCACAAATTATTTTTTCTATCCCTCTCTTCTCCCCCTCTTCCCGGGGGGGGAAGTAATTTGTTGCGGGTTTCTCGTCTCGAATAAATTATCAAACTAGATTTGTTATTGAATTTGTGTTTCGTCACGCCATTGAAACCTCTTATAACACAGTCTCACATTTTAGCAACGATAGCAAAGCATAGCAATAGCAAATAGATATAGATAGCAATATATAGATAGCAGCAGATAGATATAGATAGCAAAGATTAACCTGCTAGTAGTGGTTATAACAATCAAAATGGAGAATAGGCTCAAACAAACAAACACGATCGTGGACGTGCTGTTCCATTTGAGCTAGACCACCTTCTCATCCAACTCCATGGTTTATGTACAATTGGAGATTGAGGAGGTGGGTGCCACATAATTGAGTTTGTTGTAGGAGGAAAAACCAATTACGAAAGAAAACCGTCTTAAGGTAGTTAAAGATATATTATATTAAATTAGTAATGAGTATACATATTGTTTTTACAATTGTGGGGAACACAGCAGTGATAAATAAACCACAAGGAAATAAACATGAATAATACAATGAATAATAATAATAATAATAATAATAATAATAATAATAATAATAATAATAATAATAAAAAAGGTAAAAAGTAAATAAATCCCATTCATTATATCAGCCCACGGAATAATAACCGAAGAGTCTACATGCAGCATTAAACAACTAGTCTTCAACCCAATGTGTACATCGAGACTCAAAAGGCAGTATATCACCGTGTAGAATGTCGTAAAATTCAAACTAAGAAGAACTTCGAGATTTCGGACAGCTTCATCTGACATGGTTTTTCTGTGGTTGCCCATAGTCCGAAGAGCAAATGCTAGGATGGCGTCGAGAAATTCCGACCAAACTGACACAGCAGAAAGAAAAATCATCTACAAAAATATTACAATTTATAAATGACTATATTTTAGTTAGAGTAAAAAAGTAATAATGTATGTAATTAGGTAGCACATGGAAGTACTTGACGTAAGTCCGTCAACTAGTTAGCTCCGGTTTTTAAATGTATTATATGAACATACAATCCAATAAAATATAATAATAATAATAATAATAATAATAATAATAATAATAATAATAATAATAATAATAATAATAACTAAATATTGTAGAGATACGGGCAGTTAAACCCTCAAAAGGTTGACATTCAAATCTGAAATTTGAATTCCGCGCCAAATAAACTCCAAAATTTTCACTAACTCAAAATTTTCAAATCTCGGCGGGTCACCTTTTATAATTTGAAAAACTTGCCTCGGTTTACGCTCCCGTCGGAGGCACTAGTAGTCACAATGGTCAGACATTAAAAACTGGGACAGTGAAATTAGATAAATATAATTACGTTAACCAAATATAAATCAAAAAGGGATGAACCAGAATCCTGAAATTACACCAGGAATGAATTAGAACAAGTTACCAAGCATCTTGTGATTAATCACTCGGATCAGTTGCCACGATCACACACATCCTACAAAGGGAAACAGTTTCTTGTTTAGGTACAGTCCAATAGGTAGGGACATACATTTATGGTAAATAAAACCACCAAAAAGCGGTACAAAAATTATTAAAAAGCGGTGCAAAAAGTCGGTGTTAAAATCAAAACTCGACAAAAAGCGGTACAAATAAAAGCGGTGAATAAATTTGATAATTTGCATGTCACCGTGTGTCATTCATGCATATTGTTATAATTTATATTTAACAAGAATGTAGTGGAAGACACTAGCCTAATCTAGACTTAGCCAGGCCTAGGCCTACGGCAAAATAGCTAGCACTAACAGAACTGCCTAGGCCTAAGCTACTGTCCCCAGTTAAAAATCTAGACTAGACCCTGATTTCGTGATATAGGCCTAGGCCTAGGAAATGAACTACTAGGCCTACATACCAACGAATGTCATACAAAATTGAAGTGTAAGGTAGGCCTAGGCTAGGGGCTTGAGATGTGTAGGCCTAGGCCTTGGTTGGGGCAAAGGTTCTAAAATATTATCTCAGTGTTAAATTTCTTCTGTGCATTTTTTTGCAGACATAAGTCGACTATGCCTAGCTTAGGCCTAGATGCAACCGTGGGATCATAAAAGTCCAATCCTGTGTTGTTTCCTGAAGATGGCCCTAGGCCTAGGCCCTAAACCTGCTCCATACTAGGCCTAGCCTAGGCCTAGGTCCAGCCTAGGTCTAGGGTCCAGTCGTATTTGAATTGCTTAGGGCTATGTTTAGGGCACTTGTTCTAAAATTTAGACAAATCAACGATGTTCTTACAGTTAACTGAATGTTAACAGCTTTAACTCAGTGCCTCAGACATTGCAATTTGAGGTTAGGTAGTCCCAGGCAGCCTGTCAACTCTTTTGTTGTGCTGAAAACACATCTTATGCAAGAAACAATGTGTAGGTCTATTGAAATCAAACAAATAACATGTATTTATCTTTATTTACACGCGCGCGAGATAAAACATTCGGTTATTTTTGGCATTTTATCTGCAGTCCATCACAGGATGACAACAATAATTTTAGGCCACAAAGCATCACAATCAGCTGGTATGAACGACTATCGAACGAAAAATCGATTAGTCGAACTTTTGGCGAAATAATCGATTGCACAGTCAGCCATCTTGATTATGATCGAAACTCGAAATCTAGCGGGATTTTCAAATAATTTTGCACTTTTAGCGATTTTAACACTAAAAATTGGAAAAACATCGCAAAAAGTTGTAAAATCGCGGAAAAATTCGTGAATAACGAGAATAATCATTAAAAATCGCGGAAAACGGTTAAAATGGTAAAAAATCGCGAAAAGTCGCGAACGTTATCTAATAGCCCAAACTGCCATTAAACACACTGTATTGAAAAAAATGCATTATTTCAATATTTGTAGAATTTCGTAAAAACACGCGTCGCGAAAATTTCATGTCCCTACCAATAGGGCTGCCCCTCCCAAGTAAGTATTAGAATAATAAGCCGCCTAACTATTGTTAGGTCAGCGTCCACACACACATTCACCACCTTCCGCTCACGTTCCCTCTGTAGATCAATGGTGTTGCCTCCATTAGTAACTATATCCTCATCAGATGAGTAGCTGGACCAATTAGCACTGAATAAATTTTTGGGGTAAAACTGAATGATGGTAGGCTAGAAGAGCACAGGTACAGGTTATCAACTACATGGTATAGAATTTAACTGATTGGGAAAGGGGGAGTTAACTATTAAATTTAAAAGATCAATTTAGAAAAGGTAATTTTCATTATCAATATAATTAGGAGCAACATAGGGCATACATACAAGTTGGTGAAATTCCCTACCTACCGATCGGTTTGTCTCCTAGCCAATAACCCGAGTAAAAGACCCACACTCCAAGTACATACAGGTAGTAAATTATAACTTTAGGGGTCAAAACAATGTGGCTATTACTCTAGTACTCGTCGTTATGCTGTCTTGTAGTGACGCTTCGTTATTAGAGCCGTGGGCTTGCTACCACGAGTCCTGGGTTCGGTGGGAGTACGCAATATTGCTGGCCGCGTGAAGTTCGGATGATTCCGGGTGTTTCCGTGTCCCAGTAAGCGCCTGATCCGCCGATGATCGCCGTTCGACTCGATCGTAGCCTGGAGGTTGGCCCGATGCCGTCCGGGGCATTTCCTACACAAAAATTATTGTTTCAAGTGCTGAACCTGACGTCATTGCATGGCGTCCATCTCGAAGATTCGGTCCAAAGGGATGGTTGAAATAACCAGGAACGACAAAAGTGTCCGTTCCTCACAAACGTAATACAAGTGCTTAAAGTTTGGCTGCCGCCATAATGCCGGATGTCCAAACTACGGTTACAAACATGGCCGCCACTTATGGTATTGGTCGGAATAATCTCTTGCGTAGAAACTGTCTCTACCGTGGTCACTTGGTAGTGCAATGTAAAGATAAATCTAACGGGCGTGCGTGAAATACTTGAGTTTGCGAGTACCGAGCATTCCCTAGTATGTGGGAGGTACTAAATAGTTCAGGAACAATACATATGGCGTCGGCTCGTGACAGTTACTCACGGTTACGTTTTTTGTAGTCTCTTGAAGTCTTCTCTCGGGTCAAACACCCAATTGGGCTAAGGCTGTGATTTCTCAATTGATTCGCATGTACAGATATGATTGCTCATGGCACTAGCGGCAATTAATGTGAGTTGTCTATGAAGTGATTCACGCTCTTTTTCATGGTGATTACTTGTGGTTCATCCCGCCCGACAAAGTTCGCCACGAGGCACGCACCTTCCGTTCCTGGCTACGTTATCATTTTGAAATTACACTGTTTATCGATGTTGATTAACCCACATCTTCACTCGTTAGTTACTACTTAGTCATGATACGATGACGCCCTATTGTTTGACGTTGATAATCATTATCAGAACACTTATCTCACTGCACAAAATGCCCGCAATTCGGGACAAACTTTTATTTACGTCCAGTTGCTTGATCGGTGGCAGGCTAAAGAAAACATGCCTTCTTTTCCGGAAGTCCACATTACCCACAATTCCCTTCTTTTCCGGTTGCTCTGGGGTTCTCACCACCCACTACACACTTATGCAAATTAACACAGTGCTGCTACCTCTGTATTGTTTCTAGAACTGGCATTGCAATTCTTCCCACCATGCACTGCGCCGTAATGTGGGATACAAACGCCACTCATAACCTTCAATGTTTCTGTCTATATCAGTTGTGATTATGCATGCCCATAAATCGATTAAATCTAGAGTACAAAGATTATAACTAAGTTTTTGATAGTAGCAAAACTACGGAACACAATGGTTAGATTTTAAGTTTCCAAACCTTGTCTCTGACAGAGACAAAGCTGTGAGTATTATGCAACATAACCTCGGCTGGACAGACTGTCTAGTTAGACTATTGTTTGTTAATTACAGTGAGATTCCCATTTATAGTTCTAGGGGGTCTCCGGTTAATTAAGTTCATTATTATTAGTGAAATTACATCAATTTGAAGCCTGGTTCCTTGAGAAGTGATAAAAAGTTATGTGCTAACAAGGCTAGGTTAGACCTAAACTTGTGCTTTCATTTTGAAATTTAATGCGGCAAATTCGGTATCGCTACAAGATCGATCTTTGTTTGGTTAATATAATTGTAGTTAATAACAGTTTGAATAAATAGCTACTATCTCTTTGTATAACTGTGACTGTTATTGAATGTGATGCGATTTGACAGGTGACAGGTGACTCGAGGTCGCGATTGTCGTATCGGCTGTAGAAATGGAGGGGTGGGGAAGAGCTAGTAGTCCTGCCCAAAGAAGTGCTGGTCTTCGGAACTTTAGCACTGCAACAACCAAAGGTGTTGTCAGTGCGGGGCCAGAATTATACACACCAAACTTTAATAGCTGGGTAAATCAAAAGACAGGTCTTACCTTCTTTCAAGGATGGTCGAAATAGACGGCGTTTGTATGTGACTAGGAGAATACCATCCGATATAATTATCGATCACTGTATTTGTAGGACAATCAACACTCTTTGACTTTCTTCCTCACTAAACACTGTGCTGTTTAAAGTCTTGGTCTGCTCCTTCTCTTAGGAATTGCCAGCTCTATCCACACGACCTGTCTGCGTCGTTTGCTCGCTAAGACTGCCGTGAATTTATCTACCTTCGTACTCGTCTGCTCCTTATCAGTTTGATTCATAACTAGTTACGTACAGTCCCGGTCACATAATTTTAAGTAAGCTTCGTGGCGCAAAACCTGGCGTCACAGCTTCGAGTATACTCGATATTTGCACAGAAAAGGTTAATATTTTTTTTTTAAATACAGAACTTCATTTCCATTGTTTCCTGTAGACTTTAATTCACAATGTATAAAGGAATATTAGTGAATTTCACTTGCCGAAACATGCTTTAGGCCCAAAGAAAAGCGATACGAAGGAGCCCGAAAAGTTCCTAGGATCAAATGGCGGCCATGATAAATAGGCCTTATTTCATTGAGTGTAAAAAGACGGTAAATAATTAAAGGTGCTACATGGCAAAAATTTCTTAGATGTCAAAATGTTTACAGTGGGAGCATAAAAAGCCTTACGATCAAATGGCGCCATGTTTGAAAAATGTATATTTTATTTGGATTAAACTACGAAATAATGTAAAGTGCCCTTAACAGGCTTCTTAAGATTTAAAGTTACAGAGGGGAGCAGAACATACTCTTACATTCAATGGCGGATGAATGATAAGGGTACAATTATTTCTGATTTTTAATGTAAAAAGACGGAATAAGATGGAGGGCATTGGCAAAATGTTTTTTTTTAGAGTAATGAGATTACGAGGGAGCAGCAAAGCCCTTACGTCCAAAATGGCCGCCACGAATTACAATGCTACCTATAGTATCAATTTCGAATGTAACAGACGTAATAATGATAGAAAGGTCATTGGCAAATTACTCTGAAGATGTTGTGTGTGGTTTATAGTGGGGGAGCCAGAAATTCACTTACGATTCAAAATGCGCCATGATTTTAAATGGTTTTCCTATTCGATGAACAGACGGCAGAAAATGGCACTGGCAAAACATTTTCAAGAGTTTATTACGGGGAGCAAGAAAATATCCTTCAATTCAAAATGCGCCATGATGAAAATGTATATGTTCCTATATTCCTTGATCAATTTAAATTAAATTACGTCTAATTGTGAAAAAAAAAAAAAAAAAAAAAAAAAAAAAAAAAAAAAAAAAAAAAAAAAAAAAAAAAAAAAAAAAAAAAAAAAAAAAAAAAAAAAAAAAAAAAAAAAAAAAAAAAAAAAAAAAAAAAAAAAAAAAAAAAAAAAAAAAAAAAAAAAAAAAAAAAAAAAAAAAAAAAAAAAAAAAAAAAAAAAAAAAAAAAAAAAAAAAAAATGTTTTTCCCCGAATTTTCCCCAATTACCTGCAGGTTGTAATATAATTGTAGTTAATAACAGTTTGAATAAATAGCTACTATCTCTTTGTATAACTGTGACTGTTATTGAATGTGATGCGATTTGACAGGTGACAGGTGACTCGAGGTCGCGATTGTCGTATCGGCTGTAGAAATGGAGGGGTGGGGAAGAGCTAGTAGTCCTGCCCAAAGAAGTGCTGGTCTTCGGAACTTTAGCACTGCAACAACCAAAGGTGTTGTCAGTGCGGGGCCAGAATTATACACACCAAACTTTAATAGCTGGGTAAATCAAAAGACAGGTCTTACCTTCTTTCAAGGATGGTCGAAATAGACGGCGTTTGTATGTGACTTGGAGAATACCATCCGATATAATTATCGATCACTGTATTTGTAGGACAATCAACACTCTTTGACTTTCTTCCTCACTAAACACTGTGCTGTTTAAAGTCTTGGTCTGCTCCTTCTCTTAGGAATTGCCAGCTCTATCCACACGACCTGTCTGCGTCGTTTGCTCGCTAAGACTGCCGTGAATTTATCTACCTTCGTACTCGTCTGCTCCTTATCAGTTTGATTCATAACTAGTTACGTACAGTCCCGGTCACATAATTTTAAGTAAGCTTCGTGGCGCAAAACCTGGCGTCACAGCTTCGAGTATACTCGATAGTCGCACAGAAAAGGTTAATATTTTTTTTTTAAATACAGAACTTCATTTCCATTGTTTCCTTGCTAAAACATTAATTACAGATGTATATTAGAATTTATTCGGTTGATTTTCACTGCCGAATACTATGCAGCTTTGAGGAATCTTCAAGAAAGTGCACCCCTACAACATGCATTTAGATGGTGCCATGGCAATTTTTGCCCACCAGTCGACCATGACAGTTGGTTTGACGTTATATGAACTCTTGCATAGGCTTCAAAGACTAAACATATTGTTGGTAGTTGGTACGTATTTATATTTTTAGTTAATTAGTTACAGTAAGATCCCTCTTATCCGATCTCCTCTTATCCGATGTTCCGTGTTAACCGAGCCGCCCAAAAAAAAAAAAAAAAAAAAAAAAAAAAAAATTAAAAAAATTAAAGTTTTAAATACGTAAATAAAACATAAAAATAATTACAGACGCCGCGCCGCACTTTTTTAAATGTACTCGCATACATTTGGAGGCATGCCTTACGAGTAGGGATGACATCGGGTACCCGGTTCCAGAAATTACCCGGAGACGATTTTAAGATAATTCACCAGTTTAAATTACGCGCTACGTGGTTGCGGTCTTTCCCGCGGAGCGTGCCCGCTGTCTAAAGAGTAACTGGAGTTGACGACAGAGCGCGTTGTAAGCTACCACGTGCTTCCGTCCGTCTCGGCGAGTCGCGCCCATGCCACGAGTGAGTGCAAGAGAGAAAGATGCGGCAATAAATCTTGGACACTGCCATGTGCGCAGTACGAGATGCGCGTACGATCCAACCAACTCACACTCACAGCTGACTGACAAAGATGGTTGGGTGAAGAAGAAGAATTCGCAATGCAATCATCTTTCAACCGATTCACGAAATTCGTTATCACGACGCATAGGATTGTTATTCCTGGGCTTATGTTCTTTCTTTCCCAGGCTTATCTTGCGACGAGAGCTTCAGCGCGGGATATAGTAGTGAGAGGTTTTCCCACATGAGAAAGAGAGCTAGGCCTAGGCCTAGCCTAGGCCTATGTTTGCATTGTAGGCCTAGGCCTACTGCGTCGAGTTTAGGCCTAGACTTACGTTTTTATTACGACATGTAGGCCTAATTGTTTACGTGTGTTTGTGAGCTTGATTTACAAGCTATTAAATCATTTAGTATACCCTCCACGAAGTGTATCGTGTGTATTTTATGTTCCTTTATCCATTACATGTGTCATATATCATTTTACCACATCAGGCTATGCTACGAGAGCAAATAAACAAATGAAACGCGCCATCCGAGTTTTTCGCAAATCCGAGGTGCCCCCGGTCTCATCCAACTCGGATAAGAGAGATCTTACTGTAATTATTTCTTGCCGTTTTTAATTGTTTTTAAACATAAGATAAAGATTTTGATGTAAATTTAACTGCACCCACAAATCTGTGTCCGAATGTTTGGTTAAAATTTCAGAAATTGGTTGTGGTTGGACCTCCGATGACAAACAAACAATCAAACACGGAGATATACCATCCATAAGTTCCATTGATAGATTTAGTTACATCACTCATTATGGTAAATGCTTTATGTCCGTAGGTATAACTGCTCTTAGGCGTTTGCGCAAATCTGATAACAATCGTGTTGCACGTGCTTGCGGCGCAACTATTGTAAATCGGACGGAGGAGCTGAAAGAAGAGGATATTGGTACTGGAGCAGGACTGTTTGAAATCAAGAAGGTAACTTAGAATATTGATATACATATTTCTTGGACATGCCTAAAGTACTGTGTATAGATATCCATCTCAGTGAGCTGGCAGTCACTACCTTAGAGAAGTAAAAGTTGGGTAGAGGGAGGGAACATAGGTCGCTCTACCTGAGGCAAACATAACAGGCTCGCCGAAACGGGGCAGAAATGGAAAGAACGATTAATTTTCTTGAAGAAAACATATGGTAGCATTAGTTTGAGTGGGGGGGGGGGGAAGTTAAGAAGAGCCACCTAACGTAGGAGAGTACGCAATGGCCCAAAAGATGTCAAATACGCGAAATAGTGGCAAGATCTTGGTGACCAACCTTTGATGCTTGAAATTGAAAGAACATGAGTCAAGGATGTAGGAAAGACGAGTTTACCGAAATGAAAAGTGTGAGCAAGTAGGCCTCCCGACTTTTTGGCGACCTTGGCACAAACTAAGTCACACGCTGGGATCTCAAATGAGCGCGTACAAACTATTTTGGTGCCTAGAAATTAATTATTTCTAGGCAAAATACCCTAATTTGATAAACCTTGAAGAAATTTCACACACACACACACATTGAGCTTTCAACTACGCCTACACGGCTAAATCACTACTTAATAAGTTAGGTTATGTAGAAAGAATGCCAATCGGCTGGAGTATATTGGTGTGAGATAGGATCCAACAGCTTACCTTCTAACAGTGATGGTGACTGCTGAGTTTCTTGAATAATAATAGTAACATAAATATATACAAAACACAGAAAAACACGAGATGTTTCGACACGAGGTTTTGTTCACTCAAGAGAGAAAAGGAAAATGGCCACTGAATGTAAAAATTAAAATGGCGGCTAAAACTAAACTAAGTCAGAGAATATGTACAAATTTACAAGGCGCTGTTGTAGGGTTGCCATAATTTAAACTCAAGGCGACGGGACAAATACTTTTAGGGAAAATAGCACGGGGGGTTTGGGGGGCGGATAGCGCCGCAGGCGAAATTTTTAAAAACTAGGTTTTTAGAGTGCGTTTGAAGCGTTTTAGATAAAAATGCTGGACTGAATGCAATAACGAAATATTGTACTTTTTGTAGTGCAAAAAACAAAACCAACAAAAATGCATTGGAATTTGGAACACTAATGACACTTTAAGTACCTAATAATTTAATGAAAAAATAAAAATCGGAAATGAGTCAGACTGAGGATTCGCGATGTACACGGTACACCCCTAACCCTCCACCCCCTATCAACAACACTGACCAAGTGCTGACTGTCGAGTCAAGCCAAGTACTTTGGCGACGCACACGCCGCCTGTGGCCCAAATAGGTTGCTGTTGATAGCTTTGCACGTTTTTGACTGCATATATATGATATTGTAAATTGGACTTTTAACAATTTTCTACCAAGCGGGACAATTGTGTCCCGCTGGGTGCATTGGAGGGACGCGGGACTTAAAATTGGATATCGGGACTGTCCCGCTGAAAGCGGGACGAATGGCAACCCTACGCTGTTGGTGGGTGTGGCTGTGACAGGTAGGGGAGGAGCCTAGGGGATGTTCAGGTTAGGTGGCAGCCTGGATTGGGTAATCCACTGATGTGCTAACTCCCATCTCCTGAGTTCCCCTGGTTTGCACACCTGCAAAACCAGCAATCTAGTATACCAGCTCAAGTGCAACCAGTGTCCTGCCGAGTATGTAGGCCTAACCAAGAACACACTCGGGTCTCGCATGAATGGACACAGGCAAGATACTAAAAACCGGACAATGGACAAACCAGTGGCTCGTCATGCTGCTCATGCAGCATCCCACAACTTGGCTTTTAATAAGTGCTACACAACCAGAGTGGTTAAAGCACTCCCTGCCAGCTTACAAAATTGCTTGGCCATTGAATAAAGTTTGCTACAAACAGTTTCTTGTTGTATTGAGAATAGACAACATCAAAATGCATCAGTCAAGTTCATTACAAGAACTCTAAAAATTCAATGGCCAAGCAATTTTTTTTATGTTTTTGAGTTTAAAAAATTTACTTTTTTACCATGAAAATGGTTGGCTTGGCGCTCGTCAACAGGCGAAATGATCTTACTTCTTTTCAATGCGAAACTAGGATGAAAGAATGAAAAGCTTGGCTCAACTTCTATATTTCACATCATTCACAGCCAAAGACTTTTGAAGGAGAGCTTGGCTGCCGTTTTTTTTTATTTACATATTTTTGTTTTTGTGAGGGATATCTTCTACTAAAAATAACATGCCTTTTTTCACAAATGATAATTCAAAAAACAACTAGTGGTTCACACCCCATTATTTGAGCATTCTTTGACTTTGATCATTAATATTAGTAAACACAAACAAAGACTGCATGAAGCCACAAAATATTGTATCTATGAATGAAAATAGGCCATCCCTCACGTAATGAGCTGGAAATTACATTTTTATGGAACAATTATAAGCCCAACAAAAAATGAAATTGGACCTTGCCAGTATGCCACAGCCAGACATAATGGTGTCTGCCAGCCTCTTATGAACACTTGGTACTGAAATAAGCTATATTTTTTTAATCAGCCATTCAGTCATAGCCATACCTAGTAGCCATGTACAGTGAAGAACTAGGATTGCTTACCTCTTTCCTGTCAAGTATTAATTCATCCATCTGCAATTTTTTATCTCTGTTGTAGCTTGGTGACGAATATTTCTGCTTCATCACAGAATGCAAGGATCCAAAGGCATGTACGATACTGCTGCGCGGAGCCAGTAAGGACATCCTCAACGAGACAGAACGAAACTTGCAGGTACGGCCACCTACTGACTTGTAGCGGGCAACATTAAGACTAGAGGTCATCTGCGATGGTCAGACTGTTGTAATGAAAGTCAAGAGTATTTATTTACCTGTCACATCTATACTACTTAACCTTAGAATAACTAAGAACATTCTGTAGGCAGGCCTACTATTAATCTTTTATTTGTTTGTCTTTTATTAACTTTTTGTTTTGTACAGCCTTCTAGTATTTAAAACATATAAATTTTGTCAAATAAGACTTTGTGTCATGAACTATAGGGCAATGGTCAAACTAATCTCCCAACAACCGACAGTGTTGGCTCGGGCGCTAAGCGCTCGACTCTGATTCGGGAGGTCCCGGGTTCGATTCCCGTCGAGACCGGCAATCCTGACTGAAGGTTTTTTCCGAGGTTTTCCTCAGTCGTTAAGGCGAATGCAAGGGATTGAGTCCTCTAAAACAGCTCTCGGACATCCCTTCACAATTGTCCTATCCGCACATACCTAGTTCACCTGAAGAGGGGCTAATTGCACCCTATAACAGGTTTCCCACGATAAAAATTTAAAATTTTAATCTCCCAACAGAGCGCAGAACGATCGGGAAGTGACCACTGTTGTCTTTACGTTGATAAAATAGGAATTTAACATCATGTTGGCGGCGGTGGTCACTCACCGATCATGCGATCTTGGCGGAAAATCGAGGCGAACTTGGTCACCACCATGTGTAAGTTCCACAGGAACCAAAATGTAAAGAGTCCTGTGGGTCACTCCTCGATCATGCGATCCTGGCGGAAAAACGAGGCGAACCAGCTTGGCATTTCCCTATTGCAAACATTGGTCCTTTGACACCTCAAATCTGAGCTAAATCTGAGATAAATAAATAATAATAATAATAATAATAATAATATATATATTTTTTTATTATGATAAATTGATAATTCATTTAAAAATATTGTAAATCATAATGCAAATACTCGCGCCAGGGAGGCAGAGTATTTGAAAATACCTACCTACAATAATAAGTATGGAAAACGATCATTAAAAAAATACAGTGTACCTTTTAGTTTCAATAAAATTCCAAAAGATTTACAAAACATAGATACTATAAGTAGGGCGACGAACGAATTAAAGGTGTTTTTGTTTAATGAAACAGATATTACGTGTAAGTGGGATGCGTAGTATTTTTTAAGTTTAATTTACATTGTATTATTTGTTCAATTTTTCAGTTTGTTTTTTGTTCGAGATATTTTGTCATTTTCCCCCCTTATATAAATTATTATAAAGTCTGGAGTCTAGGTTATTTTTTATTACATTATCTATGCATTTATCCCTACAGCTAAGCCGCTTGTGTGGCTTGTGGGATTCGTTTCCATTTTGACGTAAATATGTATTTAAATTTTAAATAATGTACTTCCAATTAAAAAAAATATATATATATGTTAGCACGTAGGTTTTCACGAACAGTCATAGATACAGTACATCCAAATTTGGTTTTAGGGTTTTTGTTCGTGTACTTCCTCTTCTCTCTAGCAGGCCTACACAAGGACCATTGTCAGCTGGTCGACGTTTCGGCTGAATCACATCAGCCATCATCAGGACGAAACCCTAACAGCTTAGAAAATACTACTGCTGCTGCCTCGACTGCAGACTGAATGACTGAATGACCTCGCGTAACTACTCTGCTAGTTTATATACTCTCCAACTCAATGTACGTAATCAAGTTGCGCACGCAGCCCGACTCAGCCCGGGCAAAAACAAACAAACATTAAACCAGACGGCTTCGGCTACGTGTAGTCGGACCTGTGTATTCTTCTGCATCTATTGTTTGCGGCAAGGTGATACACTGTACATTAGGGGGCATGGGCATAGTTTGGGGGTGTTGAGGTTGTATTGAGTGTGACACCAAGACAGGCCTCTAAGATGCTGGCAAGACGAGTGCGTCATCCCTCCTGTTCATCGTGTGGGGGCGTTTGTGTATCTCTATTGCTTCTCTAATCACACGTGTGCGAAAGTGCTCTTCTATTATCAGAGCACGTGTGTTGTCGAAGTCGATAGAGTGACCCGTTGTTGCGACGTGTTGGGCAAGGGAAGACGTCTTTTCACCTTTCCGTACAGCTAGCTTGTGTTCTTGAACACGAGCCAAGATTCTTCGATTTGTCTGCCCAATATAAGTTTTTTCGCAAGACACGCATGGGATCTCGTACACTCCATGATTATGCAGTGGATCCACATCTTTAACGTTCTTAAAAGAAGATGATATTTGGCGGTCCGTCCGGTAAACTGGCCTGATGTTGTGTTGGTGTAACAGCTTGCCGATTCTATCCGTAACACCTTGAACATAGGGCAGGAGCGCAGTGCAGCGTGGTTTAGTTTCATCGTCTGGTCTTGTACGCACAATGTTCTCTTTAGCGCGTTTTAACGCTCTCGTTACGACGTGTTCAGAGAAGTCATTAGCGATCAGTATGTTGCGTAATTGTTTACACTCCTCATCCATATGTTCGTTGTCAGTCAGACGGATTGAACGAACTGCTAGTGTCTGCACGACCGCGTTCAGTTGTCCCGGGTGATGATGGGACATACCGTTCAATAGCCTATTTGTGTGGGTGTTCTTGCGAAAAACAGTGTGGCCAAGTAACCCATTACTTTTTTTAACTACCAACACGTCAAGAAACGGAAGTTGTCCTTGTTCTTCCACTTCCATCGTAAACTTGATGTTAGTGTGTTGGTTGTTCAGATGCAAGAGGAACTGGTTTAATTCCGTTCGTCCGTGCGTCCATATAGCAAACACGTCATCGACGTAACGCAGCCACACGTCAGGTTTGAGAGTGGCACTAGTAATCGCTCTCGCTTCTAAGTCTTGCAAGAAGAGGTCGGCTACCACAGGCGACAACGGAGGGCCCATAGGTGCACCACACACTTGTTCATACATTTGTTTATCGTACATTGTCGTAGATAAACAATGTTTCACAAGGTTATTAAATCCTCAGGAGGCTTGTATTTCTCTTGTATAATTTGTACAGCTTCTTGTACTGGAACGTTCGTGAAGAGTGACGTCACATCGAAACTGACAAGTAGGTGATGAGGTTCAACCCGTTGATGCTGCACCAAGGACAAGAGGTGTTGAGCGTTCTTAATGTGCGAGGTCCCTTCTTCTGCGAGAGGTTGGGGACGTTTCGCGAGCCACCTTGCCTTGCCTTGCCTTGCCTTGCTTGTAATTATTTTCACAAAGTCATTTTTTAGTACTGAAAAGCAAATGTTTACTGTTGGTTAAAGTTCCAAGTTCATTTTAATATGTATGCCTTTATAATTGATCGCACCCTACAGTAAACGGCAGGAGGCCATTTACAGAGAAAAATCTTAACCCAAGGATGTATTAATCGTGCTATGAAATAAATTCACATTATGTTTTATTTGGGTAATCGCATCAGCTAGCATCGTACTTTTGTTTTCATAGTGTTTCTGACAAAGTTGTTATATTTTTTTTCGCACTGATATTTTGAGGGTGTACAGTTTTTGTTTCACTCAAAAAATTAAGTTTAATTACTACGCTTTCTTTGGAAACAACAAGCGTTAGTAAGTATATTTCCAGATAGGTACATGAGGCGGAAAGGACCGGCATAGGAAGGCATTGCAAGAGGTCGCGCCAGCGACCTCTTGTTTAACTTCTGATTTGGACTTAGTCCATCAGTTCTTGTCTAAGAAATTTGTTAACGATGACTTTCGAGCCGTCCTAGTAACGAGGCACATAATAAATTTAAAGTTGTTTGAATCGGCCTTGTTGATTCTGGCATTGATCCGCGAGTGTTCCCACTGTCCATACCACTGATTGCTATATATCCTATTAAAAAATGTTGATCTTTGGTTGGTTATCGCTCACTCGTCGATTGCGTCGGGGCCTACAGGGTTGGCTTGGTCACTTTCGTTTACTGTCCCCCACTGAAAATCAGTTGTGTGACCGAGTGGGTAGACTCTAAATACGGATTTATTTTTATTTGTACGGATATAGGCCTACGACAGACTTTTTTGTCAAGGTAACCTCAAGTTACCAACTACATTTTTTCTTATTTATTTGGATGAGCGTAGCGAGCAAAGCGAAGATTCCATTCTATTACACTGGAGAAAAAAATCCGGAATGTTTTTTTTTTCTTTCTTTCTTTCTTTTTGTATTTTTGTCTGTTTGTCCACACGATTCCGGCGAAACCGATACTCCGATTGCGATGAAATTTTATGGAGGCCTTCGAAATCTCTGAACTTAGAACTGCCACGTTTTTGAGCGCAATCGGAAAAATTTTTCTCATGAAATTCGCAATTTTACTATTTGTTTTGATTTTTAAAAAATTTCTTCGACGTATAACACCTACATGCTTTATCCGATTTTAATGATTTTTGCACAGAACCTTAATTTTATAAATTAAGATATTCTTGTGAAATTTGAGTGCAATTGAAAAAATATTTATCATAAAAATCAAAATTTTACGTTTTTTTTTTCTTTTTTTAAACAATTCTGTGACTTATTACACCTACAATCTTTATCTGATTGAAATGATTTTTTTGCAGAACCTTAATTTTATGAATTAATATATTATTGTTAAATTTGAGCGTAATCGAGATATTATTTCTTATAAAAAATTCAATTTTACGATTTTTTTAAAACAATTACGATTAATAAAAAAAATAAAAAAAAATAAAGTTAATTTTTTATTTAATTTATTTTAATTTAAAACAATTTCAATTTAATAATGATTTTTCCACAGAACAACAGAAAATTTGCATAACACATGGCAGCTCAATGCACCAATTACGCTCATCCAACAACGCGGCGGGACTTAAGCGTTTTCCTAGTGATAAAACAAAATGTTAACTGACCTGCGTGTTTTATCTCGTCTCAGGATGCGCTGCATGTGGCTAGAAACATCATCTTGGAGCCCCGCTTGGTGCCGGGGGGTGGAGCTGTAGAGATGGCTGTATCCCAGGCCCTCACCGAGAAGGGCAAGCTTGTACAAGGAGTGGCACAGTGGCCGTACCGCGCGGTTGCACAGGCCCTAGAAGTTATACCACGCACGCTGGCGCAGAACTGTGGCGCCAACACCATCCGCACACTCACGGCATTGCGTGCCAAGCACGCCACTGGTAGGCAGCTTTACCTATCTCTTTTTTCATTAGCCTATTATAATTATTAATAGTAATTTTTTTTGCTAAATTTTCATTGTTTAGTCCCTTGTTCATTGTATCCACTGTGAGACCTACAACACATGAATGATGCGTAGTACAGGGGGCCATGCATCACCCCTGCCAAGCAGGCTACTTGCATTGCATTTGGTTTCATTTTGTCGACACAATGCTCAATCCAGTTTTTGCAAAGTGTAGAGGGATAGTCATTACTTTCGAAGGCGTTTTGTAGTAAACTCATTACCTCTTTCAAGGTATCTGCGTTAGAGCAAACATGTTTTGCCCTTGTAACGAGACATGTGACTATTCCCTTTTTAACTTGTAGGGGGTGGTTTGAATTAAAATGCAAGTACTGGTTAGTGTGTGTTGGTTTGCAGTTAATTGATGTGATTAGTGTTGGGTTGGATGTACTATTGTTGTGAATATTTGTGTTGCTATTGTTGTTGTTTATGTTATTGTTTGTGGTGGAGACGGGTACACTGGCTGGTTTCTCTATCAGCATATCAAGAAAAGCCAAACTCTTATTTTTCTCTACTTCCATTGTAAACTGTATAAAAACATGTAAACATGTAAAATGTCAAAAACAACTTTGAACTTAATTTAATCATTCAAATAAAACGCTAACACCTGAGAAACGACAGATTGTAAACAAAAAACAAACCAAAGATGGTAGCTTTTGTTTCTAGATAAAAGGCACTGTATCCACCACTTGCTTTATGTTTCATGAGAAATTAATTAAGAACCGTATCAGACCGAATTCAGCGAATTTCCAAAAATACAATCTTGAAAACAGCACTCGCATTATTTCCGCGCGCTTGCATTTGAAATAGCGTCCGAACATAGGCCACCCGCAATACAGCTCCCGCGCATCGGCTGCTGTGCTTCGCCCCACCCACCCACTCGATGCCAGCTGAACTCGGGCGAACCTAGCAGTCTCGCTGTCTGCTAGTCGTCGCACAGTATTCGTCGTGATCACGTTGTGACCTAGCTTGACCTACAGAGATTTTGAATGTCGGGGTTGTCTATCTACGGTACTAAGAGTGTACATTACGTAATAACGAGTGATGAAGAAGGAGATGATGAAATGGCTCAAGATGAACAAATGAAGACTGCTGATCACGTGGAAAAGAAAGGTTCCTCTGCCTTACAAATCAACAAGGGATTGCGAAGGAGCTACGACGTAAACTTCAAAACAATGGTAGCCCTGTTAAAAACCATAGGCCTAGGCCCTAACATTGTTCAAAATGTTTTGTTGTAAGACTGAAACTTAAGGCTATTCATTCATTCTATTGTAAATAACTAGGAAACGCTCAGTTGGACGCGTTGATAAGCGAGCACGTGCTATAGCTAGACCCACATTGCGATTTTTTTAAAATTTGCGACGTTCACTGTCCACGGGGCCATGTTTCCAATATTATTTATTATTGGCAAGGTAGGCCTATTTGGGTAAACCTTTACTTTGTGGATAAAATCCACCGCCATCTAGAGGACCTTGACATCATTTCTTTGGGAAAACTATTTGAACTTTTTGGTAACAAATAATACACTGCTTCCTCGATAGTATTTTGATTACTTCTAGGTGGCAGTGCATAGTGCGAACCTCGTGCGACTTTTCGTTGCCATGGTAACGTTACTTTTGTTATAATGTAATTTCCATCTACACTACTTATCGGATCAAAATAAAATTAACATATTCGTGACCGGACGGACATTCTAAATGATTTGTCCACCTCAGATTTTGTTGCCGTTTAGTTTGAAAAAAAAACTTTCGATTAACTTTAATGTAATCTTTTAACTCTTTGAACGATTTTGCCACAAAACTAATGGCATTCAATCGAGAACGAAGCTTGCGGATGGTCAAAATTTCAAATCGATCCGAGCCTCCATTCGAACGTTATGGCGAGACATACAAACAAAAAAAAAAGCTAGTGACTATTTTTTCCGGCAGAGTCAAATGGAAACGCTTGCTTCGCTTGCTTAAAAAATGTTTCATGTACATTTTAATTTTCTTTGATTTTTTCTTTTTTCTTGAAATGATTCTGAAAAATTGGGGGTCGTGTTATATTCGAGATCGTGCTATATTCGGTCCAATACGGTAATTATGTTGACATTATTTCATTAACGCATGATATAATGTATGAAGAATAAAATAAATATGTATTGATCAACGTTAGCAATGCCAGGTTTGTTACAGCTCTAATAAACTATTTAATTTAATTTTGGAAAGAAATCATATCGTTATTTGCTACAAGTTATTTACAAGTATTTCACACCTTGATATGAAACAAACAGCAAAACAATGTAACATCCCCCCCAAATACAAAAATTTGTAAAATAAAAAAAAACAGCAGCCAAGCTCTCCTTCAAAGTCTTTGGCTGTGAATGTTGTGAGATATAGAATTTGAGCCAAAATCTTTTCATTCTTCCTCCCTAGTTTCGCATTGAAAAGAAGTAAGATCATTTCACCTGTTGACGAGCGCCAAGCCAACTGTTTTCATGGTAAAAAGAGGAAAAAATTTAAACTCAAAATCATAAAAAAATTGCTTTGCCATTGACTTTTAGAGTTCTCGTAATGAACCAAATTCAATGGTCAAGCAATTTTTTTAATGATTTATGAGAACATGTCTGTACCAAAAACAAAACTCTTGTAATAATCCTGTCAAATAAGAATTTTTGGAGGAAAAAATTGCGATGTCGCTGAATTTTGGCAGAGACCTTCCTTAAATGATAGTTATCAACATACTAAAACTCCCCTACAATCGGACTGGAGCTTCGGCCGCCATATTGGAAAATGGCGGCCAAAAGGTGTTTGTTATCGAATATCTCCAAATTGGTTTGAGATAGACAAAATATCTCAATGGTAAAAATAATCCCCATTAAATTCCCTACAAAACAGGTGTCTTCTATAGTTTTGGTAGGGGCAACGGTTACGTCACAAATTCGTGGTTTAAATGTTGCTCATTGGAGTACCAGCTTATTTACAAATTTTCACGCCCAGCATCAAACAATGCCCAGTAAATCCGTAAGAAATCGATTTAAATACAAAAGGACTTTTGTACGGGGTTCATGAAAGCTTCCATTAGTATTTTAAAAAATCAGTTCTGCGAAATCGGATTTTGCATTTACCCGGAATTTGGGTTTTTCCATTGTTGGAATTTCCTAAAAAATGCCCTTTTTGACTATCCATTATTAAGCACTAAATAGCATTGGAGGAAAAATTCTTTCTACGCACATTGAAATGACTTAAATAATGATCCGATTACAACCAAAGTTTAAATCCAATATGGCTGCTAATTCCTAATATTCTCAATATGAATACTGTTTTCGTGCTGTTTTTAAACTCTTTTTGTTTTATTATTCACTTTGATGTTGTGGATATTAGGAATTAACGGCCATATTGGATTAAAACTTCGTCTGTAATCGGATCGTTATTTGAGTTATTTCAATGTGCGTAGAAAGAATTTTTCTTCCAATGCTATTTAGTGCTTAATAATGGACAGTCAAAAAGGGCATTTTTTAGGAAATTCCAACAATGGAAAAACCCAAATTCCGTGTAAATGCAAAATTCTATTTCGCAGACCTGATTTTTTAAAATACTAATGGAAGCTTTCATGAACCCCGTACAAAAGTCCTTTTGTATTTAAATCGATTTCTTACGGATTTACTGGGCATTGTTTGATGCTGGGCGTGAAAATTTGTAAATAAGCTGGTACTCCAATGAGCAACATTTAAACCACGAATTTGTGACGTAACCGTTGCCCCTACCAAAACTATAGAAGACATCTGTTTTGTAGGGAATTTAATGAGGATTATTTTTACCATTGAGATATTTTGTCTATCTCAAACCAATTTGGAGATATTCGATAACAAACACCTTTTGGCCGCCATTTTCCAATATGGCGGCCGAAGCTCCAGTCCGATTGTAGGGGAGTTTTAGTATGTTGTTAAGTATTATATAAGGAAGGTCTCTGCAAAAATTCAGCGACATCGCAATTTTTTCCTCCAACCGTCAATATACGATCTTATTTGACAGGATTATAATTAGTGGTCGGGATAAACTGATGTCTTTGCTTTGTTGCTTCTACTACTATCACCAGTCGTCAATTGTCATATTAATTGTATTTTGGAGCTAAAACTTACAAAATTATTGAGAAAAGTTGCCGATTTTGCTCTAATTTAAAAGAAAAACATGATTATTGCCTTATTTTGCTATTTAATAATTGGTCATTTTTTTTAATTTAAATTTTTTTTTTCTTTAATTTTTTTTTGCCTTCGAAAATGTCCAGTAGGCCTACATGTACAAAACAAAGACAGGCAGCCTGAAGAGGGCTTTAAGCCCAAAACACATGTGGTGACCGACTGTCTTACTAACATAGCCTAACATAACTAACAATTACATATAATGAGTAATGACTCAATGAGATATTTACAAAGTAATGCAATTCACACACATGCACAAAACAAGTTAATTTCAGTTGACACGTGGAGGAATATTTGTTCGAATTTTGTTCAGGAATTGGTTTAATGATAATGTTTTAAGGGATGTTGGCAATCTGTTCCATTCATTGGCCGCTCTGTGGTAGAATGATTTCTGGTAAGCTGCAGTGCGTGCGAGGGGTGGCTGTAAGTAGGTTACTTGGCTACGATGCTGGAGGCGTATGCGCAAGCGTTGTAGGGGGTCAAGGTCAACCGATCCATGAAACATTTTCCGCAAAAACATCAAGTCCACTTGGTAAGCATAATCCGTCAAGGATGGGAGGTGACATGCAAGATGTCGAGACTCCCAATCTCCACCCAATCGCCCAATCTCTACTTCGTTTCCCAAGAATGTTTTTTGTCGCTCTGCTTTGAATTGCTTCCAGGTTAGCCAAATTGCTCTTATTTGGACTCCATGCTGGCCATGCATATGTTACGAGAGAACGGACAGTCGCTAAGTAAACCAGTGTTGGGGAAGGAACTTTTAAAAAGAACGCGTTCTTTTTTTGTGAACTTTTCAGTGAACTTACTCTTTTTTAAATGAATGAACTTGAACTTTTAAAAAATCTTTCCGAGAACGAACTTTTCAGTTTTAGAAAGTTCATTTGAAAGTTCTTTCCGTGCGTCCAGCAGCCGTCGACTCGCCACCGTCGACGCTAAAACAATAACAAATCGTTGTTCCATCGTAGGCCTACGTTGACGCACGTTCAGCTGACTTTGACAAGGTCACGCACGATTCACCAAGTTAAAACGATGCAAGCCAACTACTTCGGAAAAAAATTATCTTGGAAGCCTAAAATGCTATCTGCCGTAATTTTACAAACTGATCGACGAGAATGTAGTACAAATCATCAACACGATCAAAGACAGCTCAACACTTTCGTCCGACCGCCATCAGTTTATACAGGCACATTCCTCCGAGCAGTGCCAGAGAGCCATGGGAAGATCGCGATCTATAATACGCCCCCCCCCCCCCCCCCCCCCGCCGTCAAACCCTGCTACTAGACCACCAGCAGAGCTCGAATTTCATAATAAATGCAACTTTTTTGACAAATATGATGCCCATCTCCGTGCTTCTTGTGCGTGATAATATAGTTTCGACATTTAATCTGGAAGTCGTATTGTTTATATTATTAATATCGTACATCAATTCTAAACATTTTGTTACCGAAAACAACATCTGTGAATAGTTTTCCCGGGTGTCTAGCATATTTTTATCTTGCGACTGTATTATAATGATGTGGCTCCATTAGCGGCTTGTAATCTTGTAGATAAGATATGACGGAAGGCTATGCTAATGCATTGAAGCATAATATTAATTTGGTAATTAGATTGCATACATATTAGGGGTCTGCGGGTAGCACTTTTTAGGTTCGGGTAGTTTTCGGGTTCGGGTAGTAAAAAATAACTTAATTTCGGGTTCGGGCCGGGTATTTTTTCCACTAAAAATAACTACGAATTACACATATTAATTAATGCAACATTTATTGTTGCAATTTTAATTTGCAATTAAAAGATTTGACTAATGGTAACTATTAAGCCCATGGCCTGACTAAACTTACAAAAAAGAATTAACGATAATTAAGTTATAATTATTCACATTAATTATTAATTTAGGGACCCTGAAAAATAGCAACTAAAGTCTTCATTTTGGAATAAAAAAATCTTTTATTTCAGTATAAAAACTCAAAATAAAGGATCCATTTCGCATAAAAAATTCAATTATTTCAAACTATTTTTTCAAATTTTGTGTATTTTCAAACTTCCCGCCGTTTTTCCCGCCGTTAAGTTTCAAATGTTGGTACTTCGTAGATCAAGAAACAAAGTTTCTATAGTTTGTATTTGTTATGTTGCCGACCCTGTGAGGTGTGACGTCACCAGCAGCAGCTCAACAGCTGTTGTACTTGTGTGGCCTATTATTGTAGTGGCCTATTTTCTCGCAAGAATATAGTACATACTTGAAAAATGGGGAAAAAACTGCCGATTTCGACCAAATTTCGTGAAAAACAATAGAACTGGCTGTATTTCGCCTTTAAAAGTAAAACCAGTCTTATTTTGCTCCATTTCGCGATCGTTTTTTGACGATTTAAGGGTCCAAAGAGGTTAGCAATTTAGGCCTAACCTACCCGAAAAAAACCCGATTTACATTTATAAAAGCCCGAATTTCGGGTATGCTTCAAAACCCGAAATTACCCGAAATTTCGGGTACCCGCAGACCCCTAATACATATACATAGGGCCTACATAAATACAAAAACAACATAGATTTGAAGATTTTTGTTTACTACTCGAACTCGACTCAATCTCGCGAGTAGTTTGGTACTCGAACTCGACTCGACTTGAAAAAATGATACTCGCACACCCCTAATGTTTTTCCTCGAGTTTTTCTTCATTTTACACCAGCCTTTAAAAAATAGTGATTTGTTTTACAAAAGAACTTTTAAAAGAACTTAGTTCATATTTTAGACAAACTTGAACTTTTCAAAATTTTAGGTTTTAAAAGTTCATTATTTTAGCTGTGAACTTAACTTTTAGAAAGTTCATTTTAAAAAAGAACTGCCCCAGCAATCAAGTAAACTGATCGCTTAACTCTTGGGCTACAGCTCTTGAGATTTCTAAACACAAAACCAAGATGCCGGGATGCACGGCAACAGATATTAGTGGTATGGACGTTCAATTTGAGATTGCTAGCTATAGTCAACCCAAGGACTTTTGCACTGTATAGGTTTTAACTTTTAAGCAACCTACCATTCAAGTAATAATTACTGGGGATCTTGCCAGAAGTTAGTGCCAAGCGGATCACTATTCTTTAAGAGCATTAAAATCCATTTGGTTAATGCTACACCATACCTCCAAATTAGCACTAGCAAATTAGCATAATTTAGTGAAAAAAGTCATTCACAAAATTTCAGCATCCTTAGTGATGTCTTTATCGAATCAATAATGCCGATGATGGTAATTTATGTATTTTATAAATTTCATCAGGTTTAATTGAGTGTTTTTCCAACAACATTTAGTTGGGTAAAGGGGTGTTTCCACCATTTTATCTTGGGCATCACCGAATCAGCACCGGCCTGCCAAGTTCCGCACCTCATCTTCTTCCTCATTCTCTTGTCGTAACACCAGCTCTTTCCAATTTTTACTGTCCTCTTTCTCTCTCTTCAACCACTACCCACTCCTCTCCTCCACATCTGCCTATACTTGATCTTGCCATCTATATCGAGGTCTTCCCACTCTTCTCCTATCATTCTTAAGCTCAAATACTTGTCTTGGGATTCTATTTCTCTCCATTCTTCTTATATGTCCATACCATCGTAGTCGCTCCTTTTCCATCTTGAACTTTAGGCTCTCTACTCCTACTTTCTTCCTTATCATTCTACTTTGTATCTTATATAATAAAATTAACTATATGGTGAAAACTGTTATTATTAACTGCAACTATAATTTTTATTTGTTGTTGATATTGCCCAACATACTTTGAAATTTATAATTGAAATTGATGGGAAGACGATTGTTACCCGTTAACCGCCTGACAAAGTCAGGTACGGGTTCGTGCAGTTTACCTTCAAAACTCGTCTCTTGCCTCCCAGTCCCAACTGTTTATCCATGGCTTGTCTTTGTACAAATATCATTTATAAAAAGGCAGCAAATAAGCCTTGGATGCTAGATTTCTTTGTGGAGCAAGAGAAAGGGTTAACAACTTGGGATATCTTTCAGGTGGCAGCACCTGGGGTATCAACGGTGAGACTGGCACCCTGGTTGACATGAAGGAGCTCGGTGTCTGGGAACCACTTTCGGTCAAGCTGCAGACATACAAGACTGCCGTAGAGGTGAGTAACTTCCGTTAGTAAGAGTTAGAGCCCCGTGAAAGTGGGTTTATTTTTCCAAATTTATCTTATCAATCAATGATTTTGGTGTTAAGTGTTGTTATTATTTTCAACTATGTAGCATGAATGATACAATGTGCTCACAATATATAATATCATTTATTTTAACTTTTTTTTTTAGACTTTAGTCTGAGTCACCCTTTTAGCAGCAGGTGGAGTTGGTTTAGGCATGTTGTAAATTACCGTATTGGACCGAATAGAACAATCTCGAATATAACACAACTCCCAATTTTTTGGAATCATTTCAAGAAAAAATAAAAAGTAATTTAAATTCATAATATGAATTTAATTTACTTTTTATTTTATGTACAAGAAATATTTTTTATTAACAATACAATAAAGGAATACCTAGCCTAAAGTTTCACTCTTACATCAAAACATTTTGAACAATGTTAGGGCCTAGTTCTATGTTTTTTTAACAGTGTAGGGCCAAGCACAAGCTCACATAGGCCAACCTCAGTTCACCAATCTGATTTAGGGATGACATCAATTCCCCAAAAATTGGAATCGATCATTGTGACCTTAGAATCGAGTCCCCCCCAAAAAAACTTTTTAATTGAATGCAGTTATTTTTATGGTCATTCTCCAGGGAACCCGTAATACGCGGCGTTGCTATGGCCTGCGAGACTCAATTGGTAATATTGTTTTAATTTTTACGACGACAACATGTGAGTCAGGAGCGCGTCAACCGGGTAGGTCATTTCGCATTTCGCATTCGAACACATGGCAGCTCAATGCACCAATTACGCTCATCCAACAACGCGCCTGAAAAAGCGTTTGCGAAGCTTCCTAGTGCTTAAAAACCTTATATTCATACTACCCCCTTATATTCATACTACCCAACTCATGGGAGATGAGATGTGATTGGATTTATCCATGTGATCTTTCAGATTTGACAGCTACATTGCAGTCTTCTGTTGAATTTATGTCATGGAAGTCAACAGTCACAACAAAATTAGCAGTTTAGTAAAGGTTTAAACCAGGTTCAAAGTGTAAGACCTTCAAAGATGACCTTCGTGTTGAAACCATTATTAGAAGTTATGTGTTCAACACTTCATGGGGGCATCACAAGGAGTTCACTGGTCCTCAAAGATCTTCTTTGATATCACCTTCACTCAAATAACGGACGTAAACATCGGCATTGTCTTCTCCCGACCTGTCAGTTGAACCGTCTATGAGTACCGGTACACTAATGTACGGCGAACGTTTCATGCGGTCAACTACTGTATCGCGTAGATCCGCGGCAATATACGTCATGAATGAATGACACATCATGTCGTTTACATACTGGTCGCTTAACTTTACTTGTAACTTCCGAGCTAATTGTACTTGAAGGGGAAAATCGGTGAACGGTTTCTCATTAACACATAAAAAATAACAAATGTCAAACAGATGATGAAGGTGCTTGAACATGGCATCGTCCATTTTTTTAACACACTTTGCTAAGGGAGCACTCGCAGGATCTTGTTGTACTTCATTGCGCTTGAGATTTTCAATGTGCGCCTTACTTTTAGAATGCCAAGAAAACGTTTCTTTCTTGAAATTCCCACTAAACCCAGTCACCCACTTTTCTTCAGAACATTTTTCATATTTTGAACATATTAAACATGACGCGCGCTGCGATTGTTCATCGTAACTCAGCCACGAAAAGTCTCGCATCCAGTTCACTTTAAATGCACGATGTACTTGAACTCTTTTGTTGACAGTGGCAGTAGCTGGCATTGTATTAGTTTCAACATTGTCACAAATTATAGTATCACAAGTTTCACTGTCACATATTATATTATTACTATCACGAGTTTCATTGTCACATATTATGTTATCGCGACTTACTTTTTCGGCACACGTAGTTCCACTATTACCGCCCGTCACTGAAACTGCGCCGTGTTTCAATGTAACTTTACTTGCAGTTGCAGGTACAACATTCACGCTATGAACACTATTGTCGGCACTTAATTTTTTCGGTAATTTATCGCGACCTTTAGAACAGAAAAAAGAAGTCAATGATGACTGCTTCATCGCGGATTGGATCGGAAGCTAAAATACGTCTTACCATTACCGAATCAATGCTACAACTGAGTCTTCAGTTGACACAAGGCCTCTGGTGTGGTGGGATGGTGGACACAGGAAGCATATATCATGAAAGTCAGGTTTTAGGGTGTGGAAAACAGTCCCAAGAAAAATCTTATTTGAAACTAAAGATACAAGACATTTCTGACCCACTTACGTCGCCCTCGCCGCTCCAGGCATTCTCATGCCGCCGCGACCCCCCCCCCTCACACCACCACCACCCTCCAGCGCCAGCATCTCGTCAATCTATTGCCGACAAAGGTGCCAGATGGTTTCTAGTTACAAACATAAACAAGAACAGGACGATTTTTGTCGTAATTTTTTAAAGTGCCATGAATTGATGTTTGAAGTTTGGAAAGTGAGGTTTCATCACCGTCATTGTAGTTATAGCTGCAAGTAAAACATGTAAGTTTGCAATTTTTTCTGTACTTGCCAAACGGAATTCTGTACTCGCCAATGGCGAGCTGGCGAGTGGATTTTTTGAGGGTTGAGTTGAATGACATCTTGTTTGCGCCAAAGTTGGATAGCAACCTTATTTCAGTTGGCAGACTAGAAGAACTGGGACTACAGGTTTTATTCAAGAATGGTAAAGCACAAGTTATGGAGAAAAACGGTGATGTCATTCTCACAGCGTTTCGTCAAGGAAGACTATACATACTGGAAGAAGCTAGTCCAAAGGCTAAAATCACAAAGAGGAATGATTATCCTTGTGGCACCGTAGACTTGGACACCTCCATTCAGAAGCCGTAGAGAAACTGACTGGTTTAAACAAACCAAAACATAATTCGAAGGAAACTGAAGGAGTGGTAAACTGTGAAACTTGCGTACTGGGAAAGTTGAAGCGAACAAGTTTTACTGTAGGAGAAGCTACTCGAGCAACAGCACCTCTAGAACTGATTCATTTAGATGTCGTTGGGAAAGTAGTTCTTTCGACAAAAGGTGGCTCGAACTACTTTGTCACTTTTATTGATGATTTCACGAGGTACACAATGGTGTATCCAATGAAGAAGAAGAGTGATATCCTCAGCAAGTTTGACGAATACCGGCGAATGGCCGAAAATCATCACGGAAGAAAGGTGAAGGTTTTCCGAAGTGACAATGGCGGAGAATATACTAGTCGTGAATTTAATGATTATCTCAAGAATTGTGGAATCCGACGCCAGACCACAGTTCCTGGAACACCTCAGCAAAATGGAGTTGCTGAAAGAAGGAATCAGATGCTACTAGACATGACGAGATGCTTATTAATAGAATCTGGTGTTACGAAAACTTTATGGGCCGACGCTCTACTTACAGCATGCCAAATCAGAAACAAATGTCCCTCTGATGCAATTGACGGGCAGGTACCTGCAACTCTATGGTTTGGAAAAGAATCAAAGTTTCAACACATAAGAGTTTATGGATGCAAAGCTTGGAGCGTTGTTAACCCAAGAAAGAAGAAAGGCAAGCTTGATGCAAAGTCGGAAGAGTGTATGCTGATTGGATATCCTGATGGTGTCAAGGGTTATAAGTTGTGGAACTGGAAAACTGACAAAATATTGGTGAGTCGAAATGTAAAATTTGACGAATATTCATTTCCATGCAAGGCTATGACCAACAAGACAACCCAGAGCACCAACATTGCTAGCGAAGACATGTTATTTAGTAGGGGTGTGCGGGAAAGGATTTTTCAGACTCGGGACGGGATCGGGAATTTTACATTACAAAATCCGGGAATCGGGACGGGATCGGGAAATTTTCCGACAAATAAATAAATTAAATGCAGCATCTTTATATCACTTTATCAAGTACAAAAATTGCAAAGGATCACCAAATTAATCACATTGACTCACAATTTGACTTTAGGCTTGGGCCTAGGCCTAGCTAGGCCTACTTGAAGGGCCTAGGCCTTACCCAAAATGAATTGGCCTAGGGCCCTAGTAATAATTAGGTTAGAAAGAATGGCCTGTGCTTTAGATTAGCCATGAAGGTTAGGCCTAGGCCTAAGACCAACTGGGAAGAGAGACCAAATTACAAATTAGCTAGTTGTAAGTTATACCTAGGCCTAGGCCTAGGCTACAAACTAACAATTTTCAACTTACCACATGCATTTGGCCTAGGGCCTGCCTAGGCTAGCATCCATGGGCTTATCTTAACCACAGGCCTTTCTTTCTAACCAAATAATTAATTTTGGGTAGGCCTAGGCCCTAGGCTTAGACAAATATAAATACAAGTATGGACCTAGGCCCTTGCCTAAAGTCAATTTGTAAGTCAAGTCATTGTGATTAATTTGGTGGAGGCCTATTTCCCAGCTGTTTCAGGTCGAAAATCGAATATTATTTCGACTTACGAGGCACTGCACACTAGATAAGATACTATTACTAATGCATCAAGTAGGCACGCTAAACATCGCGGAAGGTGCTGCGATCTAGCGGGCACCGCGGGAGTTGCTGCGATCTAGCGGGCACCGTGCAAACTGCTTACTGAATAGGCGGGAATTTCGATTTCCCGACTTTTGACGCAATCCCGACGAGTTTCGGGAAAAAAAACAACTCGGGATCGGGATCCCGCACACCCCTATTATTTAGAGTAGAGAGCGTGGACGACGAACCGCATCTCATTGATGGACATGGCAATGCAGAATCAGGAGAGGTGGATGACGAGGGGGAGTTTGTCGAATTTCATCCTCCGTCAACATCTACACATTCAGTAGCCGAAGCAACACTAATTATTTATTATTTATTATTTATTATTTATTATTATTTATTTAACATCTATCATATTCAGTTATAAAAACTGATTTACAAAGGAGGACAACTTCATAAATCTAATTACTTAGATGCAGAAACTACAATAAACTACATTTAAGTACATATTTGAAATAGTAGCATTAGGCCTACAACAATAATGCATTTAAACACAACAATTTTGTTAACAAATAAAAATGACATTAAATGTATTTAATAAAGGAATGAAATTAGGGATGTGCGGGTAGTGGTTTTTGAACTCAGGTCGGGCTCGGGTCGGGTAATTGAAAGTACCCTCGGGCTCGGGTAATTGAAGTACCCTCGGGTCGGGCTCGGGTAGTGAAATTTTTTTTTATTTGTGAATTCATTTAAAAAAAAAAAATGCCTACAAAACAGTTTTGCATTGGTTGCAGGTAGCCACTCTGGGCTGTGTTGACACAAAGTACTTCCAAATCGGCGTCTTATGAACTTTTGCTTGAGTAGGCCTAGGCCTAGTACAGTGAAACCCCGCTATTATCGTTTTCCTGCATCAATCGTTCGTTATTCTCGGAAATAATATCGTAACAATCGTTTTCTAATATTTCCGATACGAAAACCCCAAGAAAAACCGATGCGATCGCGTATTTTTCTCTTCCGGCCGACGAAATCATGCGTTTGTACCAGCCATGCATCTGACAAAATCATGCGTTTGTACCAGCCATGCATCTGACGAAATTGCGCGTTTGCACCAGCCTTTCGGTCTGACTCTGCCCAACGCTCTGCTGCGCGCAACGATGCGCACTAGATCGGACTTCTAGATGAATTGCAACTTTTCTAGGCCTGCCGCCTAGGCATTAGACGATGTTTATTAGCGTTGTTTCTTTTTCACCATTCGCCCACGTACGTAATATTCAACTTGCTTTATGCCGTTATTCGCGTTGAATAACCAGAAGACGAGTAATGACGGTCAATAGGGCCTATTACTCCAGCGGGAACAGCGCCGGAAGAGCCAAGGACACAGCATCATAGCATAGCCGCGCCCACGTCGTAGCGATTGGTCCGCTCCGACGTCAGCTGTTCGTTTGGCGTGTGAGCGGGAGGTTTAAAAGGAGCAGATTGGCGTGTTTCTTTATTACTTGTACCCGACTCGACTTTTTCGGGTAGGAATTGACGGCCCGACCTGAGGTCGGGTAATTTTACCAACCCGAAAATTACCCGTTTTTTGGGTACCCGCACATCCCTAAATGAAATATAAAAAAGGGTGGGGAATGAAAAGAAAAGGGGAAAAAAGAAAGAAAAAAGAGGGGGGGGGAAACATTAAAAAAGAAAAACGAAAAGAAAAAACTGATTTATTAGACGATCCCACTCAAATGAATATGAGGTTTGCCAAAAAAAAAAAAAAAGGTTTGCCAGGCGTTCGGAACGACTGGCTAAGAAGGTCCCAAAGGAGGTGTTATGTCTGCACTAAAGGCATACAGCAAGACGTCGAACAAGACCCCAGCACAGTAGAACCTTTATTGTGACCTGATAGCAAAGAATGGGAAGAAGCAATTCAAGAAGAGTTGGATAACCTCAGCAGGAACAAAACATGGATTACTGTCCCACGACCGAAAGGAAGACGCATTGTTAAATGCAAATGGATTCTGAAAAAGAAATTTGACGAAGATGGAAATCTAAACAGATACACGGCAAGACTGGTAGCACAGGGGCATACGCAAGTAGAAGGCATCGATTATCACGAGACATTCTCTCCAGTTGTGAAAATAAAGTCGATTAGAATTCTCTTGGCGATGGCAGTAGAAAGAAACTGGGAAATTCACCAACTTGATATCACAGCCGCATATCTGCATGGAACTCTGAAAGAAGAAGTGTACATGGAACAGCCAAGAGCATTATGCAAGACTAGAAGAAGTGGTCAAGTGTGTTTGTTGAAGAAAAGCCTATATGGATTGCACCAATCGGGAAGAGAATGGAACACAAAACTCGACGAGTTCCTAAAATCAATTGGACTTCACCGATCCAAGGCTGATCCCTGCATCTATTTCAATGACGAGCGTGATTTAATTATTGGCGTATACGTTGATGATTTGCTAATAACTTCAAAGGACGAAGAAACAATTGAGAGATTTAAACTGGATGTAAGCAAACAGTTTAACATAAAAGACTTGGGATGAGCGAGACATATTCTTTCTATGCGAGTGGAGAGAAAAGAAGACGGTTCACTCACTCTAGACCAAACAACTTATATAAGAGAACTTCTGAACACATTCGGGATGGAAGACGCCAAAGTGGCTTCGACGCCACTTGATCCTGGGATGAAATTTAAGAAGTCAAATGACAATGAAGTAATGTCAGCGGGCGGAGCATAGGCCTACCAATACAGACGAGCCATTGGAGGGTTGCTATATCTTGTAGGAGGAACAAGACCTGACCTGGCTTTCGCCGTTACTTATATGAGTCAATTCAATGATCGACCCAGTAAGGAACACTGGACAGGAGTGAAACACATACTCCGGTATGTCAAACAGACGAAGACGATGGGTCTGACGTACAGAAGAACAGGGGGGAAACCAAAAATGACAGCATATTGCGACGCAGATTGGGCGAGCTGCAAAATAGATAGACGATCTTTTAACGGATATGTGTTCATGCTAGCAAATGCAGCAATATCCTGGAGCAGCAAGAAGCAGAAAACGACTGCACTCTCGACTGTCGAAGCCAAGTACATTGCAATGAGCCACGCTACTAAAGAAGTGCTCTGGTTGCAAAGTTTCTTGGGAGAGATAGCAGCAGATGATTTGATCTGCACCCCACAAACAGTTTTGGCAGACAATCAAGGAGCTATCGTACTAGCGAAGAATTATACAACTTCAGAGAGGAGCAAACACATTGACATTAAGCATTTCTTCTTACGAGAGAAAGTCGAATCTTGTAAATTAGAATTTGTGTATGTGCCAACAGCTGATAACCTCGCGGACATGATGACGAAGACCATCACACCGAAGAAGACTACCGAACTTCGTTCTCAAATCGGACTGCAAGATGTAGAGAAGTATTAAACAAGGGGGAGTATTAGAAGTTATGTGTTCAACACTTCATGGGGGCATCACAAGGAGTTCACTGCCTCCTAGTTCAAGATAAACAAAGAAGTCAAAGAATTCGACAATGTTTCATTTATTTTGTTATGAATGGTAACTAATGGTGATCGTTGACTCTCGGTTCATTTATTTTGTTATGAATGGTAACTAATGGTGATCGTTGACTCTCGCATATCAATGGCTGACATTAACTAGAATAAAACCATTTCTGCTTTTATAAAATTACTCTCTTGTGTTATTTCACTCCGTTCCACTATAAATAATTAAGAACCATCACACAAGCTAGTACACCTAACTTGTTAAACATATCTTGTACAAGTGCCTCGCTACAAGATCACCTGCATTGATCATTCATTATACATGGTTAGAGCTACGGAAAAATAGCACTTTCAAATACAAAATTTAGCACTTTCATTTCAAAATTAAGCACTTTGTAGCATTTTCAAATTGCAAATTTAGCACATTGGTGCAAATTAAAAATATATGCATTATTTAGTTACGGGGGCCTCGTCCAAGGTTCAACTAAGTCTAGAAATAAAAATCATTGCAATTAGCTGAGCAATTGGGATTAATTTTTGCAAAGAGGGCCATGTAAGGCACTGTTTTAACACAAGGAAATAACATAGATCAGGAAGGTCAAAGCTGCATTAAAATTTGTAAATTGTTAGCCACTTTTACAGACAATGCCCGAGTAGCTAGCTAAGTTAGCTGAAGGACCACATTATGAAATTACCGTATTTACTCACTTATAGGCCGCCCTCGAGTAAAGGCCGCACCCTTATTTTGACCACTCAGATTTTAAAGATTTGTATATAAATACTATTGATAAATGGCTTCACATAATGGCCGCACCCCACTTTTTGAACTTGACAATTTCAAATATACCTGAGGCCTATACTCGCATAAATACAGTATATAGGGGCTATTTTGTTATGTTTAAAACTAAAAAAAAGTAATGTTAGAGTAAGATAGGTAGAGTGTACATTGATTGATTGATCTTGATTTTAACGATTGCAATTGAAGCTAAGCATAGAGCAGGTTTCCAAGTTGTCTTCTTTGAAGCTGGTTCTTCTGTCCGTTAACAGTTAACACACAGTTGTACTTGCTGAAAAAGCGTTCAGCATCAACTGAGTTCACAGGTGCCCAGATGGCCTTCAACGCTTTGTCATCAAACTCTTCTTTGGTCAGGTGAATCGCCATCAACAGCTGAATTAAATCCACTTTTACACCATCTTTGACTTGTGTTGTAAGCTGCCGATGAAAATACCTGTAGCCATCTAAGAACAGTCTTCACTTTCCATTTCCCGCATACCTGGCACCTGTAAGTAGTCTTTGTCCAGCCACTGTAGGGTTGAACATAGAACCTATTGCTTTGAAAGCATCATTTGTGGGGCAAGGCAGGATATGGCGAGAAAGCTTTGTTTGGCCTTTCTGGGCACACTCTTGCAAACCTTTCCGCAGGGAGGCTTTTTCAGTTGCATTATTAACCTGGTTTAAGAGGTCAATCGTTTTTGGTCCAAATGCCCCATCTGAATATCGTTTAAGATCCTCACTTAGCTGGGTGAGCTCTTCCCACAGCAAGTGGGCAAATGGATAGGTGGAACCTTCTAGTGTGTTTAGTAGGTTCATCATTTTGACACACACTTCTGCCACAAACTTGCAATTTATTTTTAGCAAAGCAGCATTTTGACTGTCGTTAAACATGTCACACACAAGTTCCGCACTTGCGACGAGCGGTTCCATGTATTGGTCCAAATATAAAACCGATTTGAACCAGGAGTTCCAGCGTGTTATGATTGGATTCGGGAACACCTGTGGGGTCAAGTGAGGGTAGTTCTCTCTGAGAAATGCTACGTAAGCATTTTTAATTTTTCTTCCGTGAAGAAAAGACATTTTTACCTTTACAATTAAGGCGTTTAACTCGCTCAGTTCTTTAATGAATATGTCACCAATCAAATTAATTTTGTGGGCCCAACATTGGTAATGCAAAAAATTGTCATCCATGAAGACTTCCTTACCTGTGAAACAGGTACGTAGCCCCTACCCATATACCGAGCAGAATGGGATACAGGACCGCACACATTTTTGTATTCAATGTTGTAGTCGGTTAGGGCCTCAATAATTGCTCTACTGCAATTTTTCCCATTGGCTTTGTCAAGAAATGAACAAGTAACAAGATACACTTCTTGAGTTGCTGTAGACGTAACCGTCCTAAACAAGATCACAAATACACATCTGCCTTTTATATCAGATGTTTCATCCGCAACAACTACAATTGGTTTGTCCTTCAGTGCTTCTTTTATTTCTTCCCTTGTGGATTCTCCACACTGGGAGACATACTTCCTTCTCAGGGTGTCCGAACAAGGTAAATCCCCAGAACCACGTATATACCTAGGAATAAAAACGAATACTTAAACTTTTGGTAGGCCCTATTGGTCAGAATAGAACTTGGGGCCTAAGCTTTAAAATAAATTAGTGGACTATCTCAGTGATTGAGTTCCGATTTCTGACAGTAAAGAATATCATTATAAACAAACAAATGTGACATTTATGGACTAAACTTAGGCCTTGCAGATATGCCCACACTCGGTTATGTTTATTTGTTTAATTAATATAACCCTAGTGTAAGAAACCGGGAACTTCTCCCCCCCTCCCCCCCCTTATCCCCCGCCCTACTACGTCGTAGATAGACGGCCGTGAGCCGGCTTAATAACAATTTAAAAAACATGGTCCCTACAAGAGGTAGGCGAGGCCTATATGGTTACTTACTTTTGCAGATATTCCCGCGTTGCCGGGTAGTCTAGTTTGTGTAACGGAATATTAGCTTGCAAGCACCATTTCACACTGTCTTCACTGAACTCAACTTTCTCGACCTTCGCCTTCTTTCCTTTATCCAGGCTTTCCTGGATAGTAGATTGACGTTTGCTAATTGATGGCTGTTGCTCTCGCTTTTCTTTTGCCTTCAAATGTGAGGAAGACAACACATGTTTGTCTAACGTATCCTTCTTGACTGCATCTAATCGCACATTACAAATACCGCACATCATTATCGTCGAATCACTGACGTAAAAAACATATTTTTTTGTATTTTGCAGCTCGTGTCTGCAGACTTATCTTTTCACGTGGCATTTTATCACAATTTTTACTAACTTGGAACACAGAAATAAAGCGAGCCGACGAGAGACAAAACCACAATGCAGGCCGAGCTGCTACACCCACCATTTCGTGTCCTTGCGCGAGCCGTGCCGTATTCTTGGCTTGTGGAGATCGCACAGTCCAGCAAAGGTCAATGATCCGAGTAGCGTCGAGTGTTGGTCTCGTGGAAGGCGAAGGAGAGGTGGGAGGGGGGGCAAACACTTGCCGCCTAGCCGGCTCGGGAGTCGGCGACTGATGCAAGTGGTGTCGGCGGCTGGCACTACAAAGCGGCGGTCAATCGGCGATCGTATTTTGCTGTACTTAAATTTTGCGTATATTTAGCAATTACATGGTTATATTGCTGATACTTCGCCATTATGCAGACATTTCGCAGAATCACGCAAATTTCGCACTTTGTCGCATTTTCAAAAACACTTTATTATAGCTGTAAATCAGGGACGACGCTAGGGGGGGGGCCTGGGGGGGCCATGACCCTCCCAGAATTTACGCGGCCCCCCTAGTGGCCCCCCAAGACACAATCTGATTTTAAATAAAAATCATCAATCTCAGTATAAAGATCCCAATTTATTTTGGAACAGTGTAAATTGTATGTAATTAAGTATTAACTAACACAATAATTTTTGTTAAAAAAATTAGCCTTAGGTCGATCTTCATCCCTAACGGGTGGAGTTTAGGTCGATCTTCATCCCTAACGGGTGGAGTTATATATACTAACTAAATATATAAATATACTAACTAACTATATACTAACTAACCTCTGGGCTACCACTTCCTGCAGTTAACTTGTTTCGGCTTGAGGGGGGAAAAGGTGGGAGTGGATGGTGGGCTGCCGGCGAGCCGTGAGCGGGTTGAAACAATCAAGCGTCGAGTGTCTCGTCGGCGTCAGTCATTGCACCTACCTATCATTTCCTGGTACCTGACTTTTCTATTTGCGCCGCACTCTCAAGGCATAGGCCAGCCCCGACCCACCCGACACCTAACCCTAACCCGACCTGTCTCAGATCTCACTACAGGCTATCTTAGGGGGAAAATTGCCCCAAAACTTTTCTGCCCCAGACCCCGAGTAGCCCACGCAAGTCCATACAAAACGTAAGTACATGTGTCCCGGTTTTTACTTTTAAAATTATCGTCACCCTACAGTCATGCCCCCCCTAGAAAATGCACGGCCCTACCTTGGCCCCCCCTCTCAAAGAATCCTAGCGTCGTCCCTGCTGTAAATACCTTGAAAGGTAAAAAAAGTGAAAAAACTTAATTTTTCAACATTTCGCATTTATCGCACATGCAAAATTTACGTGCCCCAATAGGCCTATATGGTTTATACATGCACTTCAGTATTAAACATGGATGCACCACTAACCCAACACAATTTGGATGGACTGTAAATGCTGATGGCTCATCACTGATGCCAGATCCTAACACAAGTCAATTGCCTGAAGATGTGACTCTTACCTGTGTTTGCAAGAATTGTAGCACAAAACGATGCCGGTGCCGTAAAACAATGTCTCCTGCACATCCTTTGCAAGTGCAATACATCTTGCGTAAATATATAACCTGGTATATTATGAAAGGCCAAGTACTCTATTCAATGTTTATAATATTTGTGTATTATTATTTGTAAAATAAGTTGCAGTCTACTTATTCCACTTGCATTCCATGACAAGTAAAAAAAACAAATTTAAAATAATATATAATTTTTGAGATGAATTTATTTTTTATTTTCCAATAAATAGCAGCAAAAGGTACCCAGGAAGACCAAATTAGTATTATTTAATTGGAAATGTTATGGAGAATCCAAATCACATGTCAGATTTATTATAGCTGTAATCAAAAGTATAGAAAATGTATGAATAAGTATAGAAAATGTATGAAAACCTAGAGCGTGTCTTTATACATAAGCCCAAAACAAGATGGCGTCGTAAAAAACCTTGTTCCGGAATGCCAGATGTCTACCCAAGTTTTTTTGAAATACTTGTGTATTATTATTTGCAAAATAAGTTGCAGTCTAGTCTACTAATTCCACTTGCATTCCACGTCAATAAAAATACAAAAAATAAAAAATAATATACAATTTTTGTGATCAATTTTATTTTTTATTTTCCAATAAATAGCCGCAAAATGTAACCAGGAAGACCAAATTAGTATTATTTAATTTGAAATTTTATGAAGAATCCAACTACTATGTCACATTTGTTACAGCTATAATCAAAAATATAGAAAATGTATGAAAACCAAGAGCATGTACTATATACATAAGCCCAAAACAAGATGGCGTCGTAAAAAACTTTGTTCCGGAATGCCAGATGTCTAAAGTGGACTTCACGGGAAGATTGGTCCGCAGGTACCAGGAATTTCCTCCCCTCTTTACCACCACCACGTTCCTCGGACGGGCAGAGTGCATAAGATTTAGATCTTACCTATCCTCGACCCTTCTATTGATGGTCTCTAAACCCTTGAATAGAGATAAATTTATTTTCTTTTCATTACATAAACTGTTGTAATTTACCTTTTAAGTAACTTAAATGTTAATGATTTTAACTTTAATGTTTCCCTGAAATAAAATCAACACGAAAATGTTTTTAAACGCAAAAAATTGATTGAGAACTAACAATGTTTACAAAATATTCTTAGCACTTCTGATGAAGAAGTGTGTTGTATATTATCTGTTAAGTTCTTAGTTTTCAATCAATTTTTAGCATTCAAAAACATTTTCGTGTTGATTTTACTTCAGTGAAACATTTAAGTTAAAATCATTAACATTAAAGGGCATTTAACAGGTAAATTACAACAGTTTACGTAATGAAAGGAAGGAAGGATTTAACCTCTATTCAAGCGAAAATAATTAAATTGGATGGTTTCAAGACCATCAATAGAAGGGTCGAGCGACTATTAGATAAATATGATCTACCTCTTGTCCAATCTGCCCGTCCGAGGAAGGTGGTGGTGGTAAAGAGGGAAGGAAATTCCTGGTACCTGCGGACCAATCTTCCCGTGAAGTCCACTTTACCCAAGTTTTTTTTATCCCTAAGGTATACCCTAACCAGATCAGAAGAGAAAATCTATCCAGGTGGAAATTCCTACGGGTATTGTGGTCAGGGATTGTAATTGTGTGTATTAGTATACCTATATGCTGGACTAATAATATGTAATTCCCTAAAAATAATCCCACAATGTACCCAGGAAGACCAAATTAGTATTATTAAATTTGAAATTTTATGAAGAATCCAAATATTCCGTCAGATTCATTACAGCTATCATCAAAAGTATAGAAAATGTATGAAAACCTAGAGCGTGTATAGGTTGAACCAGATAAGCTGGCGGGCGTCAAGGTCAAGCGAGAGCACGGACGCCAACGTTGACAATTTTTGAAATGATGTAAACAGGACTTTAGAATCTCGTAACTAGAACAGTAGGCCTAGGTGTCATATCAATAACAAGTAGGCCCCCTATGCTTTGTAAAATGGTGACTGACTACTGGCGCGCACGGCGCAACCATGTCGCGCAATTTAGGACTGACCAACATACCAACGTGAAAGTTACTAGAGCAGAAGGGCTTTAACCATAAAGCAAAGGTTCAATACTAGTTTGTTATGTGGCATTTATGTACCTATTGAACTGTGCTGCCCTCTGACGTCGGTGATTGGAATTTCGTGAATAGAACTCTGACGTCAACATGTCACTACTATAGTGCATTCTGAAAACATTTACCAAATACCCGGAAATTCGGGTAGTGACTTTTGACCGTCAGGTCGGTAAGCAATTACCCGACCCGACATTTCGGGTACCCGCACAGTCCCAGACAAATTTCAATCCTTCGTCTGTTGCGCTGTGTAATTTGAAAGATTTTAGACAACAGGAAAGTGCTTTCAAAAAAATGTTTAATAGACCTCTTCACATACAGAGCGCTATGGGGACATCCAGTTATAAAGTCTAACCTCGAACAGAACATTTGAAAATTCCGTTCACTCTGCTTTCAGCTGCCATGATACGATCTTTGATTCATTGTATAATGGATAGTCAAAATGGTGCTGCAATACTGTATTTTGCTTCTGCCTTTCATCATTTTATTTGATAATCATCCTAATGATTAAACAGTTGAGTGTAATCAATGTGTTTGTTTCCAGACGGCCATTCTACTACTTCGTATCGATGACATTGTGTCTGGTTCTAAGAAGAAGGGTAGTGACGCAGAGGCCAGAGCTCAGCCCACCGAAGAATCCATCAAAGAATAACTCTGCACTTGACATTCATTATTATAATATAGCTTATTCACACTGTGCAATTTTATTCCATCACAACTTATTACATTTCTTAAGGAGCTGCAGTATATGCAAAAGACATGTTTTTTTGTTGCAGTTTGGCCACTAACACTTACCGGTAGAGATAATAAGAAATGGTGATATAATATAAAAACACAAATTTCGTTTATAAAAAAACATTTCTCATTTTTTGCAATTTCACAAAAATTGACAGAAACAGCCCAAAAAAGACTGAGCTATCGCCTGGGGTGGGTGGGCAATGTGGTGGGAACAGGAAATATGTTGATCGACATACCGATTGATCCAAAAGTATTTGCGAAAACACATGTCAGATATGAGCTGCAATTTAAATTTTTGTCACTAACTTTATTTTGTTTGTTTTGACCAGTTTCATGCAATTTTGGTCTCAATTTAGCACTAAATGTGAGATTTCACTAAATTTGCGTTTTAAAAATCTATTTTTTTCATATCTAAATGATGTAATTCATCAATAATATTACATTTTAGACAATAAAACAGACATTAAAAAATCGGGAAATTCGTCATCACTATTTTTCACTACCTCTACTTATCGGTAACAGTGTACTTTTGGCATCTTTCTCAGTAATGGTTAGTTAATTTGCTTTTTAAAGGCACCACATCCATACATGAGATGTTGATAAAAAATGCACGCATACACCATTTTGTTCAACTATTATGTTTACCTACCATTTTTGTATTGCACTAATAGTTGCAATTGCTTTAAATTAATTAACTATGAATATGATACTTACTTATTTTTGCAGTTCTTAAATTGTTTGTATTTATTAATTTTCCACTAAATTTCTATGCTACAACAAAGTGCATACCATATTGGACTGAATATAGAATGATCTTGAATATAATACAACCCCCAATTTTTTGGAATCATTTAAAAAAAAAATCAAAGAAAATTAAAATGTACAAGAAACATTTTTTATTTACAATACAATGAATGAATAGCCTAAAGTTTCACTCTACAACAAAACATTTTGAACAATATTAGGGACTTGTCCTATGTTTTTTAACAGTGTAGGTTTCAATTGTAAGCGCAGTTATTCTGGTGGTTATTTTCTGTGGTACCCGTGATACGCGGTCTTTTTCCGCGGAGCCCGTGCACCCGCCTCGCGTAACTGGTGCGGCTGGCGTTGAGTTTGTGGGCGCTTTTCAGGCGCTATTTCAAATGCAAGAGCCCGGAAATAACGCAAGTGCTGTTTTTGAGATTGTATTTTCGGAAAAAACATTGCGCTATATTCTATCCGATACGGTAGGCCTACTGTGTAATTTGTACTAAACTGCTAATTCGGTGATTGTGCAAAGATGTGATTGTCAGTGTGGCAATGCACCAACTTTGTTGCGACTCAACTTCTGACCCTACAGTCTGCTTCTCGCTATGTTACCGAATTGAATGTTATTACTAAAAATTAAACATGTACTATTTACTAATTGACTGTAAAATTTATTGGCATGTGACTGTTAAGTGTTTAACCTACTCTCTATCTTAATCCTCCCTGTTGATAATGGGTCCACGATTAACGATTGTAGTTATGGATAGTCTCCTACATCGCGGAAGCTAATTGCCAACTGTCCGACCTTGAGACTTATCAACTGGACCCTTATTCTCGAAATTCGTGAAATTCCCACTCATGTGAGTGAACTCAACACACATTGCGATGTGTGAGTCACAAAACGCACCAAATGGTATTCTCGAGATAAAATTGAGAACGAATTCTCCCACTCACAAGGCTCTCACTGGGACCCTGCAACGAGGCTAGCCAATTTTGCCCCGCGAACCACTAACCAATAGGATTCAAATAGGTTTATAACAGCTGTTTCACCCGGCCAATAGCAACCCTCTCTTGGCTCGTCTAACGGGACACGCAGAGCGGTGGTGTGATGTGATGTGATGCACTTGCTTGCTAGGAGTTGAGTTGAGTTGCTCCTTCGTAGGCTACCTAAACGCATTATGTCTTCATTGTCTTGAAGCTGGCGAAATAACATGAATAAAGTGAAGTTAATACTAAGCTGTGTACACCCTGCATGCAAAAATATTTATTAATTAAAATACTGTGTTGTCTACAGCTGTTATGGGGTATGTTTTACTATCAAGTACATAACAAAATATTACGTGATGCATTTTATGGTTAGTGGCTTGTTTACATGCCGACTGTAGGAGCCTAGAGGGTAGGGCCTAGGCTTGCGTAAGGACAACGACTTGTAAACTAATGCAAAATATTAAATTATAATACTGTGTTGACTCTACGGTTATGGGGTATGTTTTAATATCAAGTCCATAACAAAATATTACGTGATGCATTTTGTGGTTAGTGGCTTGTTTACATCCCGACTGTAGGAGCCTAGAGGGTAGGCTTGCGTAAGGACAACGACTTGTTAAGTAATGCAAAATATTAAATTAAAATACTGCGTTGACTCTACGGTTATGGGGTATGTTTCAATATTAAGTACTTAATTAACCAAATATTATGTGATGCATTTTGTGATTATGTGGCTTGTTAACATCCCGACGGTAGGAGCCTAGGGTAGGCTTGCGCGTAGGAAAATAGTTCAAAGTAGTTCAACATTTTATTATGTCTATGCCGTTATTGATGATACATTTCACTTAAAATTATATTCTAACCAATATTAAAGAAGTGTACGCATGCTATTTTATGATATATATTACGGACCAATTGCTTTGTGAGAGATGTCACAAGGGTTTTGAAACGTGACAGTGACTTGGAGTGAGTGAATACACTCACAAAACCTGCGAAATCGAGAGTCGAGAATAGCAACCCGCCGTCAGTGTGTGAACTCACATCACACGCCCATTTCACGCCGTGAAAAGCCAGTGAGAAAACTCGAGAATAGGGGTCCTGGTTCAGACTGACCTGTCATCCACCCACAGGGACTCGCCATCACCTATCTGAACCTCAGGCGCGTAGGAACCTTTTGAAAGTTGGGGGGGGGGGGGGGGGGGGGGGGTTCAAATTTGTTACAAGATTTTGTGGGTGAAAGCTGGGGTCTGGGGCAAAATAATCGCCATACTACAGTTATTTCGTCATGTTTTAACTGCACTCGGACTCTTTAAACGATGTTTTACAGCAACTGTCTAAATGAATGTGAAGTGGCCCATTTTAGTAACTTTTAACCTAATTTTTATGTAATGATGAAGCATACAGGCAAACATACCAAGGTGACTGTCGAATTGTTTAAGTGTTTGTGCATATTTACTATGGAAATTCTGGGATTAATATTTAATTCATGTTAGTTCCCCCCCCCCCCCCCGGGCCAAACTTCCTCCCTGCCTCCCCTGGTTCCTACGCCACTGCTGAACCTACACGACAAGACTCAAGTCTAAATGATGCCACATTAAACTTCTTACCCCACTCTTGCGCCATACACCACTCTTCTATTTACTTATGAAAATTCATAAACCTGGGAACCCTTGTTTCTTGTAGGCCTGTTGCTGTGAGCTATGACTTGGCATCTCAGCCCTGGTAGACTTTCACCTCCGGCCTATCGTTGAGGGACTCCTTTGATTTCCTTGATAAACTCAAGGATCTCCCTAATCCTTTACCTGACAGCTCAATCTTGGTGACTAGATGTAGCTTCCCTCTACTCTACACCAACATCCCCATAGGCCAAGGTCTGACTGCACTAGAAAGCTATCTCAATTAACAACCACCAGGCACCAAACCTAGAACTAACTTCATCACTTCACTCTCTCAATTGGTCCTGACTTCATCCAGGTCAAGGACCCTCCTGTTCATGGGCCGACTCAAAGAGAACTTCTGGACAAGCCAACACCTGAAGCCCCTGTATTGGCTACGTCTCATAGACCCCATGGTGCTGACACTCTAGAGGCAGTATTATACAGACTCTAAATAACACTAGTAGTGGAGACCTATAAGCTCCAAATCGTGCAAATCGTAAGCAAGCATGAAAATTTGCGAATTAACCTGTAACTTTCTTACTAAGGCTATTCGACCGCGTTTTTCTATCTTCCAAAATATGCTACCAAGTCAAAATATAGTGAATGGCTTTGAAACCTGGCTATTTTAGAAAATCAAAACTATTTTTTCAAATTTTTCTGATCCGGTACACGGCCAATATCGCCACCTCAAAATAATTTCAAACTTCAATTCGCCAGGACACACCATTCAACGTAGGGTGTTGTGCTTTTGTGAGATTCATTTGCAACTAGTTTTCTATAGGCTGACTGAGAAAAAAAGATTTTTTAAAACAATTGTTCATGCGAATTTTTTCGTTTGGCGGTACAAATCGGTACAAAATATCGCCAAACGAATAAATTCACAGGAAGGCAATTGTTTAAAAAAAAAGAAACTTCAGTTAGCCTATAGAAAACCAGTTGAAAATGAATGTCACAAAAGCACACAGGGGCGTAGGAACGGGGGGGAATGGGGGGAAACTCCCCCCCCCACTTGTTGGCTTGACCCCCTTAGTGGGGGGGTCAAGCCAGGTATGGGTGTAATTTTCTAACTTATAACTTGTTGGGTGATTTTTAGGATTTTTATTACAGTCGGGCTTGCAAACAAAAAGGAAGGTTTTTGTTAACATTTTTTAGAAAGATTCAGTAAAGACGTGATTTGCGAAACTAGACTAGCCATCTGATTTTAGACTAATATTCAGGCGCGTAGGAACTCCTTTTCGAGTGGGGGGGAACAACAAATCTGCTGCCAAGTACGGGGGGTTAACAGCGACGCAGGCGAAAATTTTGAAAATTAGGTTTTTAGAGTGTGTTTGGTGCGTTCTAGAAAAAAATCGTGGGCTGAATGCAATACCAAATTAATGTAGCCTATTTTTTGTACAGTTAAAACTATAAAACTCTAAATAAAATTGGAATAGTTAAGAGATAGACCATGCATGCTACAACCATTGAATAGGCCTAGGCTTATCATTGATCACGTCGAACAATAAATAGGATTGTCGAAATTTTTGATCATTACTATAAGGAGGTATAAGGTAAGGGAAAGGGAAGTGGAGAATACACTGCAGACGTGCCAAAACAAGTCATTATCAGTAAGTATAATGGATTAAAAAATCACTTTTCTTGAAAATTCGTTATTCAGAATTTGTTTCCGTGCGTATTTACGGCGAGACTGAATTTCTAAGATTCTGAAGTGGGGGGGGGGTCACGTTAAAAAGTGGGGGGGAAACTCCCCCCATTCCCCCCCCCCTTCCTACGCGCCTGAAAATGAGACATGAAAAGGAGGACTTGGGCATGCCCAGGGTCCTAGGACGGTACTTCTGTTCTTGGCGGGTCCCAACTTTTAGGCCTATACACTAACGGAAAGGATTTCGGGTGCGCTCTTTTCGAGGCGCACTGTAGCTAGCGGAAAGTTCGGCTAACCTAACGAAAGTAGTTTTGTTACGGAAAGGATTTCGGGTGTGTATGTTTTCATTGTGAAAAAAATGTTGAGACCCGCCAAGTACAGAAGTGCCCCTAGCCTAGGCCTACACAAAGCACATAGTGTAGGCCTAGGCTATGCTCAGGCCTAGGTTGGCTAAGCATGCCTAGCCCTACCTAGTAAGGCCTACACCTAGCTCTAGTCTCAGGCTACAAAATAAGACAAGAACAGGAGGACTTGGGCATCTAGAGGCCCAGGGTCCCAGGCCTAGCTACACAAGCACGTAGGGCTGATCAGAGCGTCGACTGTGTTCGAGTCATTCAAGTTTGCTTGAAGAAAACGATCGCATTGTTTCGTCCTTCACATCTAACCAGTATCCGCCTGTCTTTGTGAGGTCCTCACTCATTAAGTCTAATCGTATTAAACAAAGTGAGAACATAGCTGCTACCATATCTATTGACTATATCCCTGGTATATCTGAACATTTTCGGCGTCTCACTAAGGCATTCAATATACGTACGAATTTTAAATCACGTGACACATTACGTAGCCAATTAACCAGGTTCAAACCGCAGGACGTTCTTCAAGATTCTAAAAACGCGGTTTATGTTATCCCTTGTGAGTGTGCACGATGCTTTTTATGTAGGTGAAACCAAAAGACCGACGACTGTTCGTATTAATGAACACAAAAATATATTGTCAGGGAAAACTAGATGCGGCAAGTAAACTTAAGTTTGTTTGATTGCAAAACGGGCATTAATTGGCCAGATGTTTAAATAATTTTTAAAGAAGAGAACACGCTCAAGAGGAAATTGAAAGAGGCAGCAGTGATGACTTATTGGGAACATGGAAAGTGCGCGAATTCTTAAGTGAGCGAATTTTTAACTGCGCGAATTCTTAAGTGCGCGAAACGTCAAGTGAGCGAATGGATACTGCGCGAATTCTTAACTGCGCGAATAGTAAGTGAGCGAAAATGACACTGAGCAAAAAGACACTGCGCGAACCTTAACTGCGCGAACTTTAAGTGCGCAAATTTTTTAAAGGCCAAAGGACACTGACGAAAGTAAGTGCGCAAAAGGGTATAGTGCGCAAAAGGGGACCCTGCGCAATTTCAAAAGTGCGCGAAACTTTAAAGTGGGCAACCTTAAGTGAGCGAAAAGAAAAGTGAGCGAAGGGACATGCGGGCGAAAGCAAATTGGGGGGAAAGGCAGTGAGCAACCCTTTAACTGCGCGAATTCTAAGTGCGCGAAAAGTATAGTGGCGAAGGGACACTCGCGAATTCTTAACTGCGCGAATAGTAAAGTGACGAACCCTTTAAACTGCGCGAATTCTTAAGTGGGGAAAAAGTAAAAGTGAGCGAAAGCAGCTGAAAAGCCCGAGATTTACATTTTTTCCAAAAACACGATTTTAAGCAGCAAAAGCCCGTGCGGGTAGGCCCCCACCTAAGTCTTTGCACAGCGGGGTGTCACACCTCATCAAGCCACGGAGATTTTAAGCTTGGGGAGTGACTACCTGAATATTTTATTTTTTTAAACCCCTACACCCGCTACTCAGGGTGTACTTTTTTTAATTTCTAAACTGAGAAACTTTTTTTTTAATTTAATTCAATTTTAACTGCCTCTATTTGATTTTTTTCTTTTTTAAATTAAATTAAAACATATTGAGCTGCTGAAAAATTGGGAAAACAGATTGTTAGCTAGCTAATATTTTCTCCAAAAAGCTATTTAAGACATGGGCCTGGGTAGGTCGTGGCCGATTTGTTGTGGGCATCATTTTCTTTAAAAAAAAAACACGAAACCCCTATCAGGATGGGGGATTACATCAGTAGATTTTCATTTAGATCAACCCAGAAACCAAATTCTAAATTCGGCCCCCGGGAAAAGCAAGACTTCTTGGTTGTGGGCGATAATTGTTGGAAAGGCGAAGCAAAGATTTTAATTTCCCCGCCCTAAAAAAATTTACCCAATGTTTTATTTTTTTTTTTTTGTTTTTATTTTTGTTGTTTTTTCCCCTCTACCGGGAAAAGGGCATATCGATTTGTAAAAATTTGGGGGAGCCCTTTTCAAAAATCTCTGAACTTACACACAAAAACCCAACCGAAGAATTTCTTATGAATTCGTACTTTTACGTCTTTTTCGATTTTTTTGCGATGTTTTCGTAAATTTGGGGCCGTTTGATAAAGCGGGGGGGGCTACAACGTTCCAAAATTTACGTGGAATTAAGGTTACGGTGTGTATTGTTTTTTTGAAAAAAAAATTTAAAAAAGTTAGCCAGAACCCAAAGAAAAAATTTTTTAATATGGTTTTTTTTGGGTTTCAAATAACAATTAAAAGAAACATAGAAACTTGAAAAAATCACCTAAATGCGTTAAAAAAGGTTTGCAAAGTAAGAGATCCCACGCAAACTAAAAACTTATAAAAAACTCACCCCCCAAAACGGACAAACAAAGCGTTGCGAATTTTCCCTTTAGTTATATTAATGTTTTTTTAAAGCCTTATTTTTTTTATTACTAGGAAACGAAAAAGTCCCCCCGCGTTGATGGGAGTTTTTTTAAATTTTTTTAGTTTGCTGGGAATCTTTACTTTTGCAAGGTTTTGTTTTGTTGCCTACGCATTGTAGGTGATTGTTGTCAAGTTTCTATTGTTTCTTGTCAATTGATATTATTTACCGTAAACAACTTATATTGAAGCTTTTTTTTCTTGGATTTGGCAATTTTTTCAACTTTTTTTTTTCAAAAGGTACTACATCACCAAAACCCTTAATGCCCATTATAATATAAAACGTTGTACCCCACCCTTTGGGTCAAAAAATTGGCCCAAATGGCAGAAAAACGACAAAAAAAAAAAAATTTTATATTAAAAGCTTTATTTCTATAATTCTGGCAAATTTTTTTAAAATTTTTCTTTAAAAAGTACTACATCACCAAACCCCTAATGTCCGCGTATAATATGAACGTTGTAGCCCCACCCGTTTGGTCAAAATTTGGGGCCCAAATTAGCACGAAAATATGCAAAAAAAATCGAAAAAATCGTAAAGTATGATTTTCATGAGAAATATTTCTTCGATTGTACCCAAAAACGTGGCAAGTCAAAGTTTAAAATTTAAAAGGGTCCGTAAATTTTCATAAAGATCGCATATCCGTTTGCCGGTAAAGAGCGAACAAAAAGACGGAAAAACAAAAAAAGTCCTTATAATTGAACGTTGTACCCCCCCCTTTTTTGGTCAAAATTTGGGCCCCAAAGGGAAAGAAAATATCGTAAAAAAAACCAAAAAAATTTTATATTAAAAGCTTTTTTCTATAGTTTCGGAAAACTTTTTTAACTTTTTCTTTCAAAGTACAATCACCATAACCCAAATTTCCCGCGTAAAATTTAAACTTTTGTAGCCACCCTTTGGTCGAATTGGCCCAAATAGCACGAAAATATCCCCAAAAAAAATAAAATTTCTTTAAATTTTTTATTTAATTTTAAAATCTTAAACTTGGTAAGATTTTTTCACAGAACAAAAAAAATCCGCAAAACCATGGCACTAAATGACCATTTACGCTTCCGCAACGCGGCGGACTTTAGCTTTTTCCCCTATTGTAGGAAAAGATTATAGAAACGTGAATTTACTTCCTAAAATAGTGCATATCACAAATGACCAATAATTTTATTTTTATTGTATAAAATAGGAAGATTCCCTTTTCCCTACCCGGGAAAAAAAAACCGGGATTGTTTTTGTTTTTTTTGTTTTGTTTTCTTTTTTTTTTTTTTGTTTTTTTTGTTTTTTTTTAAAACACGATTTCGGCAAAACCCGATACCCCAATTGCGATAAAATTTTTTGAGGCCCCTTCGAAATCTCTAAACTTAAAAGCTACTTTTTTTGAGCGAAATCGAAAAATTATTCTCTTTAAAAATCGCAATTTTACGATTTTTTTTCGATTTTAAAATGTTTCTTCGACTAAAAAACACCTACATGTTTAAATTTGGTTTAAACGTTTTTTTTCACAGAACCTTAAGTTTGTAAATTTATTTGTTTAAAATTTTGAGCGCAATCAAAAAATTTTTCTTATAAAATGGGCAATTTTACATTTTATTTTTATTTCTAAAAATTTTCTTCGACTTATAACCCCTTTTTTTAAATCATTAGATTTTTCACGTTAACATGATTTTTATTTTAAAAAAATTGATATTTCGAACTTTTCAGCAGTCTTAATAAACAATACAAAAAATAAACAAGACAAAAAACATTTCACAAAAAATTATAAATATGGTGGTATTAGTCCCAAAAATTATAAAAAAAAAGTTTTTTATGAATAAAAATAAAAAACCGATCTTAAATTGAAATTTTGGACAGTTGAGGTATAAACATACTATTGATCTTGTAAATTAAAGGACAAAACTCTTCCAAAGGGCGGGATATTGACACTGGGCACAGATTGTTTGGGCCAATTAAATCAAACCAGTTTCCCTTGTTTTTTCCGTGTTGGGGCATTAGATCTGTGCAAGGTCATTGATTTTAAACTGGAAAGGTTGAAGCTCTTTTTTTAATGTTTATTTGTCTTGTTGTTGTGGTTTGAATTTGTTGTATTTTTTGAAAAAGACTGCTAAAAAGTAGTCGAAATATCACTTTTTTTTAATAAAAATCATATTAACAGTGAAAAGTCAAATGTTTTATATGTGTAAAGTTCTACCTTTTATATTTTCAATTTTTTATAAAAAAAACCCCTACACTTTTTTCCGATCGTAATGATTTTTTTCCAGCACCTTAATTTTATGAATTTATATATTCGTGTAAAATTTTGAGCGCAATCGAAAAATATTTTTCATGAAAATCGCAAATTTACGATTTTTAAATTTTATTTAAACATTTTTGATTACAACGCCTCATGCTTTACCGTTTGTAATGTTTTTTTTCGCAAAACCTTAATTTTATGATTTTATTTTTTCGTGTGGAATTTGAGCGCAATAAAAAAATATTTTTTCATGAAAAACGCAATTTTACGTTTTTTTATTTTTTTTTTTTACATTTATTCGACTTAAACCCTTTCAGCTTTACGTTTTAAACGATTTTTTTTACAGAACCTAATTCTTGAATTAATAATTGGTTTAAAAATTTGGCGCAATCAAAAATTTTATTTTTTCATAAAAAACGAATTTACGCCTTTTTTCGTTCAAAAAAATTACGTTCATCCAAAACGCGCCTGAAAAAGCGTTGCGAAGGGCTTCCTGTTTAAAATTTTTAAACTGAAAAGCTAGTCAAAAATGGTGCGTACGATATATGAATCTTCGATTAATTGGAAAACGGGGGGATCACTTTTCCCGTAAAAACCCACTTTCATACTTATACGCTGAAGGGGACGGAAATAATAAGTCTGATTTTAGCATTCAATTTATGGGGAACGCCCAGATTTTCTTGTTCTACTAACAACTAAAGCCGAAATCTGACCCCCGAAGCCGAGGGGGGGAATATGCATCAAAGCCCGCTCTTCCTCGTGTCGGCGCCATCTGCAGCGTGCTTGCTTGCCAAAATACTTAAGTTTTCGGCCCGGAGAATCTACCAAAACCCCGAAACTGGACACTGCGCGAATTCTTAACTGCCAAAATAGAAAAAGTGAGCAAAAAGGACACTGACAAAAAGACACTGCGCAAAAATCCTTAACTGCGCGAACTTTTAAGTGGCGAATTTGTAATGCGCGAAAGAAACTGAGCAAAAATAAAGTGCGCGATAGGAAAAAGTGCGCAAAAAGGGGACACGCGCGAATTCTTAAGTGCGCGAAAAGTTAATGAGCGAACCTTTAGGGGCGAAAAGTAAAGTGACAAAAATGGACACTGAGCGAAACGCTAACTGCGCGAAAGGGAAACAGTGGCAAAATCTTAACTGCGCGAATTCTTAAGTGCGCAAAAGTAAGTAGCGAATGGACACTGCGCGAATTCTTAACTGCGCAAAATAGTAAAGTAGCAAAGGGGGGGACATTGAGCGAAAAGCATAGTGCGCGAAAAGGGACACTGACAAAAGTTTTCGCTCCTTTTGCTTTTCGCGCATAAAAATTTCGCTCACTTCACGTTTCGCGCACTAAGGATTCGCGCACTTTCCAATTGCCGACTTTTTTCCCTAACATCATTATAAAACCAAGTTTTGAGCTTCCCGCCATGTGGGGGTCGTTGTTCCGCGGGGTCGCGGGGGCGTGGGGGGGCGCCCCCCAGGTCCCTAAAGGGGGAACATGGAAGTGCGCGAATTCTTAAGGGGCGAATTTTAAACTGCGCAAATTTCTTAATGCGCAAAAACCAAGTGAGGAAGGGATACTGGCGAATTTTTAAACTGCGCGAATAGTAAAGTGGGAAAAAAAGGACACGAGCGAAAAGACACTGCCAAATCCTTAACTGCGCGAACTTTTAAAGTGCGCGAATTTGTAAGTGCGCAAAAGGGACACTAGCGAAAGTAAAGTGCGCAAAGGTATATGCGCAAAAAGGACACTGCGCGAATTTTTAAAGTGCGCGAAACGTTAAGTGGCGAATCCTTAATGCGCGAAAAGTATAGTGAGCGAATGGACACTGCGCGAATTCTTAACTGCGCGAATATAAAGTGAGCGAACCCTTTAAATTGCGCAATTTTTAAAGTGCGCGAAAAAAGTGGCGAATAGACACTGCAGACCGAAGTTACTATTTTTTCCAAAAACACGATTTTACAGCTAGCGAGAAGCGCCCGGGGGGTGGCTCCCCCAAACGCTTTGCACAGCGGGGGTGCACCCTGCATCGGGGCCCGGATATTAGTAGAGCTTGGGGGGTGACATCCTGAATACTTTCTTTATTTCTTACATCCTACAGCGCTACTAAAAGGGTGTACTTTTTTAATTCAAACTGAAAAAACTTGTTTTTTTAAATTTAAATTCATATTTTTAACTGCCTCTATTTGATTTTTTCTTTTTTAAATTGAATTAAAAAAATATTGACTGCTGACAAATTGGCAAACAGTTGTTAGCTAGCTAAATTTTCCCCAAACGCTACTAAACTGGGGCCTAGGTATGCCGTGGCCGTTTGTTGTCGGCATCATTGTATCTTTAAGAAAATCACAAAAAACCCTATCAGGATGGGGGTTTCATCATGACTTCTTTCTAGACAAACCCAGATAACACAAATTCCATCGGCACCGGAAAAAGCAAGATCTTTCCCTTTGGTTGGGGCGACGAAAATTGTTGGAAGCGAAGCGAAGACTTTAATTTCACCGACCCTAAAAAATTTAGCCCCAAATTTTTTTTTTTGGTTTTTTTTGTTTTTTTTTTTTTGTCTTTTTGTTCGCCTCTCCCGGGGCAAACGGCATATGCGTCTTGATGAAAATTGGAGGAGCCCTTTCAAAATTCAACTTACACACACAACCAACCCGAAGAAAATTTCTAGAATATCGTATTTTTACGATCTTTTTCGATTTTTTGTGCGATTTTTTCGTAAATTGGGCCGATTCGATCAAGCGGGTGGGGCTACAAGTTCTTTTTTACGTGGACTTTAAGGTTGGTGATTTTTGTTTTTTGAAAGAAAAAGTTAAAAAAGTAGCCGAACCAAAGAATAAAGGTTTTAATATGAGTTTTTTTAGGTTCTAAAAACAATTAAAAAAGTAAAAATAGAAACTTGACAACAACACCTACAACGTTAAAAAAAGGACTTGCAAAAGAAAAAAGAGATCCCACGAAACAAAAAACTTAAAAAAAACTCACCCATCAACGCGACTAAACAAAGCTTTGCAAAGTTTCCTTTATATTATTTTTTTTAAACCCTAGTATTTTTTATTACTAGGAAAACGCTAAAGTCCCGCCGCGTTGAGGGTGAGTTTTTTAAATTTTTTTAGTTTGTGGGGATATTTTACTTTTGCAAGTGCTTTTTTTTTGGGCCAACGCATTGTAGGTGAATGTTGTCAAGTTCTTTGTTTTTTGTCATTGTATTTTTACCTTAAAAACAAATTTAAAAGTTTTATTTCTATGATTCTGGCAAACTTTTTCAACTTTTCTTTAAAAAGGTACTAACCCCAAAACCTTAATGCCCCCTTTAATATAAACTTTGTAGCCCCCCCCCGTTTGGCAAAAGGGCCCCAATGGCACAAAAATATCGTACAAAAAACCAAAAATTTAATTAAAAGCTTTATTTCTAAGTTTCTGGCAAATTTTTTTAACTTTTTCTTTCAAAATGTACAATCCCCAAAACCCCCGGGAAATTTGGTTTACCCCCCCTTTTTAAATTTAAATGAAAAACCCTGTTGTAGCGGCCAACCCCGGGTTTTTGGTTTTAAAAGGAAAAAAAAAATTTTGGGGGGGCCCCAAAAAAGGGAAAAAAAACGAAATAATTAGCCCCCCCCAAAAAAACCTTCGAAAAAAAAAAAATCGTAAAAGTAAAAATATTCATGAGAAATATTTTCCAACCCCTCGAATTGTTTAACCCAAAAACTTTTGGGGGAAAAAAGGGGGGCCCCCCAAAAAAGGGGTTTTTAAGGGATTTTTTCGAAAAAAAAAAATTTTTTTTTTTTTTTTCCCCTGTTTCAAAAATTTTAACCCCAAAGGTTTTTTTTTTTTCCGCATTTTGGGGCCTTTTTTGCCCGGGAAAAAAAGGAAGCCCCAAAAAAAAAAAACAAAAAACCAGACCGGAAAAAAAAACCAAAAAAACAAAAAGCCTTTTTTGGGGTAAAATTTTTTAAAAAATGAAACGTTTTTTTTTTTAAAACCGCCCCCCCCCGGGTTTTGGTTTTCAGAATTTTTTGGGCCCAAAATAAACCCCCAAAAACCGGAAAAAATTTTTTTTAGCACGAAAAAATTTTTTCGGAAAAAAAAATTTTTTTTTTTTCCTTTACAAAAAAGAAAAAAAAATTTTTCCCCTTGGATTTTTTTTCAAAAAAAAAAGAAAATATTCCCCCTTTCCCATGGGGGTTACCCAAAAAACTTTTGAAACGTAATTAAAAAGTTTCAAAAAAAAAAAAGATTTCCCCGAAGGCCCTTTTTTTTTTTTTTTTCAATTTTTTCCTTTTCCAAACCCGATTCCTTGCGTAAAAAAGAGGGAAAAAAAACAAACGCTATTTTTGAGGGAAATAAAAAATTTTATTTCTCTTAAAATCCAATTTTCTTTTTTTTTGTTTTTTATTTTTTTAAAATTTTTAAAATTTTTTCGATTTTTTTCAAAAGAACCTTAAATTTATGTTTTATTAATTTTAAATTTAAAGAAAAAAATTTTTCAAAAAAAACGCAATTTTTATTTTTTATTTTTATTTTAAAAAACTTTTGATTAAACCCCTTTTTTAACTTTTGTTTTAAAAAAAGCAGATTTTTTTTTTTAAAAATTGTGTTTTTACACTTTTCGCAGTCTTAATCAAACTTCAACAAAAAAAGACAAAAAAACCCCATTTCCAAACAAAAATTATAAAAGGGCTTTAATAAAAAATTTTTAAAAAAATTTTTGAATTAAAACAAACATTTGTTTGTTGGGAAGGGGGGGGTAAAAATTAACTATTGATCATGATGAAATTAAGGACAAAACTTTAATTTGAAATGCATACACTTTGTATTAACTTGAAATCCCAGCTTCCCTTTGATTTTCCGTTTTGGATTAAATCATGTGCAAATTAATTTTTTTAAAATTTTTTATTTTTTGTTTTTGTTTGGTTTGTATTTTTTTTTTGTTATAAAGCTCAAAAAGTATAAATTCCTTTTTTTAAAAAAACAAAACGTAAAAGCCTAATGATTTATTTTTAAAAAGTTACTCCTTTTTAAAGTTTCAATTTTTTTAAAAAAGGAAACAAAAATGCCAAATTTTAAGTGACGTTCAGGGGAAATTCTTAATGGGAAAAAAGGGCATGGTTGGCGTTTTTGGGAATGTAAAGTGGCAAAGGGAACAAAAGCGAAAAAAATGGGGGGGAAAACCCTTTAACTGCGCAACTTTAAGGCCGAATTTTTAATCCAAAACCTACAAAATTGGGGAAAAATATTCCCCGGACCTCCAATTCTTAATGGGAAACGTTTTTACGACCTTAAGTGGGAAAAAGTAAATGAGCGAATGGAAAACTCGCAAACGTAATTTTTTTCAAAACATGACAAAACCTTTTTAATTTCTTAGTCCGAAAAAGTATTGAGGAATACATGGGATTTTAACTGCGCAATTAATACAAATCCACTCGCAAAATCCAAAATAAATTGGGGGGGATGCCCTTTAACCCAAGTTTTTTTTCCAAAAAAAACGATTTTAAGTTGGAAAGGGTGGGGTAGGAAAAAACTTTAAACAGGGGATTGTACACTCTCAGGGGCCCCGGAAATATTATGACTTGGGATGCCAAACCCTGAAAAAACCTTTTTTTTCTTTAATCCCTCAGGCAAGGGGTCTTTTTAATTTAAAAGGGGTTGTTTTTTAATTTTTTATTTTATGCCTCTATTTGAATTTTTTTTTAATTAATAAAACATTTACGTGAAAATTGGAAAAGATTGTTAGCTACTTATTTTTCAAAAAATATAAAAAGGAATGGGGGGCCGATTTTTGTCGCATCATTGATCTTAAGCCAAACCCCTTAAAGGAGGGGGTTTACTCGGATTCTTAACTCCCAATAAACAAACCATTGACCGAAAAGCAGCGTTCCTTTTTGGCGACTAATTGTTGGAAAGGCGAAGGAAGACTTAATTTCCCACCCTCAAAAATTTAGCCCAAGTTTTATTTTTTTTTTTTGGTATTTTGCTTTTGCCCCCTATCGGGAAACGGCATTTAGCGATTATGAAATTGGGGGAAAACCTTCGAAATCTCTAAATTTTACAAAACCCAAACCAACCGGAATTTTTTTATAAAAAAATCGTACTTTCAAATTTTTTCCCCGATTTTTTGTGCGATTTTTTTCGTGCTTGGGCCCCATTCTAAAAGCGGGGGGGTACAATTTTAAATTTTTAGGGGAATTTAAATTAGGTAGAGCTTTTTGAAAAAAAAATTTTTTAGCCAAATCCAAGGGAATAAGGGTTTTAATTTTTTTTTTAAATAAAACAATTCAATAAAATAAAACTTGCCTCATAAATCTTTAAAAATTAAAAAAGAGCCCCCACCAAATAAAAATTTATAAAAAATCTCCAAACGCACTAAAAGCGTTTTGGAATTTTTCCAGTTTTTTTTTTTAAAAGCCTTGATTTTTAAAAAACCAAACCCCCTTATGGAGGGGGTTTTTAAAGTTTTTATTTGTTGGGATACTTTCTTTTGGCAAGTGCCTTGTTTTGGCAACGAATTGTGGAAAGGAAGCCTTTAAGTTTATTACCGTAAAAAATTAAAAAAAAGTTTATTTTTTGTTTTTGAAAATTTTTCCCTTTTTTTTCGGCTACATCCCAAACCAAATTTCATTTTATGAATTTTAGACCTTTGAAATTTGCCCAAACACAAAAACGAAAAAACCAAAATCTTATTTAAAACTTTTTCATTTTGGGAAAATTTTTTACTTTTTTCTTTCAAGTACTACAAACCTAACCCTAATGTCGGTATTTTTTTGAGTTGTAGGCTAGTTTGGTGTTGGCCCAAATAACAAAAACGACAAAAAATGAAAAAAAAATTAAAAAAAAAAAGTAGAATTCAGAAAATATTTCTTCTTTTAACCCAAAAACGTGGCAGTTAAGTTTAAATTTTTAAAAGGCCTGAAAATTTTTATCAGACGCAAGCCGGGGCCCGGTGAGGGAAAACAAAAGGGAAAAACCAAGTATGTTTTGACGTTGAAAAGGGTTGTCAAATTTTTTGGGCCCAAAAATGGAAAATTTACGTAAAAAAAAAAAAATTTATATTAAAAGCTCCCCCCCCGGGTTATGGATATTTTTTAATTTTTTTTTGGGGGGATACTTTACTTTTCAAGTCTTTGTTTTGCTGTGCACGGGTGAATTTGAAATTTTCGTTTCGTCAAAAACCAAAAACTTTAAAAAAGCTTTATTTCTTGGATTCTGGCAAATTTTTACTTTTTCTTTAAAAAGGTACTCTCCCAAAAACCCTAATGTCCGATAATATGAACGTTGGCCCCCCTTTGGTCAAAATTGGGCCCCAAATGGCACGAAAATATCGCCAAAAATAAAAAAAACGTAATTAAAAGTTTATTTCTTCGTTTCTGGCCTTTTTCAATTTTTCCCTTTAAAAGCAATACTCCCCAACCAAAAATGTCCTGTAATATAAAACTTTTGTACCCCCACCCGTTTGGTCAGAATGGCCCCAAATGCACAAAATTCGAAAAAAACAAAAAAATCTTATATTCAGGAAAATTTTTTCGTCCCCTTTGAATCAAGTTTTAAAAAAGGGTCGTGGTAAATTTTCTCAAGTGCTTTTGTTTTGCCCTAAACGAAAAAACGAGGAAAAGCCCCAAAGTTTTTTGGGGGGCCCGTAATTGAATTTCGTTTTGTATAAAAAGCTTTTTTTTCTATAGTTTTTGGCTAATTTTTTAACTTTTTCTTCAAATTACTACATACCAAACCCCTAATTCCGGTTAATATGAACGTTGTAGCCCACCTTTTGGCAAATTTGGCCCAAAATGCCGAAAAATGCACAAAAACCCAAAAAAACGTAAAATAAACCTTTCCTGAAAATTTTTTCATTTTCCCAAAAAGGGCAATCTAATTTTCAAATTTGAAGGTCTTTGTAATTTTTAAAACGTAGCCCCCGGTGGGGCGAACAAACAGGGGGGAAAAAAAAAAAAAAAAAAAACACCCGACTAAATTTTTTGGGGGGTCAGTGAAAGAAGTCTTCCCTTTCATCAAAATTTTTCAATTTTTTTTGTAGCGAGGAAAAAAAAATTTTTTTTCTGATGATTTCTGAAAAAACTTTTTCCCTTTTTTGTAACGGTTTATTTTTTTTTAAAAAAAAATTTACAAAAACCCAAAAATTGTTAAATAAGTTTTAAACATTTCAGGAATCCAAATAGCAACAAAAATTCCACAAATTTAAAAAAAATCAAAGTTTTTTTGATTTTTTCTTTTTTTTTAAAAACGTTGGAAAAAGTATTAATTCAGAATTTTCGGGGGGGCTTTAAATTTTATAATTAAAATCCCCCGTTTTGAGAAAACCAAGGGGAAAAAAAAAAAAAAACCAAAAACCGATTTTTTTTCGTTTTTTTTAATTTCTTGCTTACAACATCATTTTTGTCCGATTGTATATTTTTTCCCAAAAATTAATTTCTTATTAAATTTCTTGTAAATTTTTTTGCTTTATCAAAAAATATTATTTACAAAAGCAATTTTGATTTTTTTCTTTTTAATTTTTTTTTCCTTGGTTAAAACTCCTACATGCATCGGTTGTTTTTTTTTGAATTTTTTTTTGTTAAAATTCGGTAAAAAATTGCCAATAAAAATAATTTTTCTTTAAAATTTCAATTAAAATTTTTTTCCTTTTTTAAAATTGGAAATAAAAAAAATTTAAAATTTTACGATTTTTTTTTTTTAAAAATCTTCAACTTTTGGTAATGATTTTTTCACAGACAACAAAAAATGATAAAACCTTGGAGCTAAAAAAATTTCCCAAAACCATTTTTTACGTTTTTTTTTTCCCCAAAACCCCGCCGGGATTAAAAAGGTTTTCCAGGGGAAAAATTATAAAAACGAATTTTCCCCAAAAATAGGGGAAATTCAAAATGTCAAAATATATTTTTTTTTTTTTAAAATTGTTTATAAAAAAAAAAATTTTTGGGAAATTTTTTGTTTTTTTTTTTTTCTGTTTTTTTTTTTTTTTTAGATGTTTTGTTAACACTTTTTTGGCTAAACCGATACTCCAATTGGAAAAAAATTTTTTGGGGCCTTTGAAATCTCAAAAATAGAACGTACTTTTTTTGAGGCAACGAAAAATTTTTCTCATTAAAAGCAATTTTGTTTTTTTTGTTTTTTTTTTTTTTTTTGTTTTTTTTGGTTGAAAACCGATTTTTTCCAAACCCAAAAAGAAAAAAAAACCCCCTTTTTTAAAAAAGTTTTTTTTTTTTTTTTTTGAAAAATTTATTAATTTTTGTTTAAATTTTTTTTTTTTAAAAAGGGCGCAATCGAAAAATTATTTCTTTATAAAAACCAATTTTTACGATTTTTTTTTATTTCTAAAACATTTCTTAAAAATTATAACTTTTTTTAAACTTGATTTTCCAACACTGAATTTTTTTTAAAAATTGTTTTCGTTTTTGCATTTTAACCTCAAAAAAACGCCTTTTTAAAAAATTATTTGGGCTGGTTTGTTTTTAAAAAATTTTTTATAAATAAAAAATAAAAAAACCAAAAATTTAATTTTTTTAAATTTTAAAAAAAAAACTATTACAGTGAAAAGCAAAAATTTAAATGGGGGAATTCCCTCCCCTTTTTGTATTCAATTAAATAAACCCACCCTTACCTGTTTTTTTCCATGGAAATTAAATTTTTTAAGACCTTTTTTGGGGGTTTTATTTGTTTTTTGAATTGAGCGAAAATTTCGAAAATAATTTTTTAAAAAAAAAAAACGAAAAAATTTAAAGATTTGTTTCAGTTTATTTAAAATTTTTTTTAAACCCTACATGTTTTATCCGATAAAAATTTTTTTCCAGCACCTTAATTTTATGATTAATATTCGTGTGAAATTTGAGCGCAATAAAATTTTTTTTTAAAAAAAAAAACCGAAATTTTTAGTTTTTTTTATTTTTTTTATTTACATTTTTTTTCCATATAAAAAAACCCCTTTTTATGTTTTTAACGTGTAAAGAGGAAAAAAAAAAAATTTTTTGAAAAACGCTTTTAAATTTTTTTTTTTAAATTTTAAAAAAAATCGCAAATTTTTTAAAGGGTTTTTTTCCCTTTTTTTTTTTTTTTTTGAAGGGGGGGGGGCAAAAAAAAGGGAAAAAACGGGGAAAAAAAGACCAAAAACGCGCCTAAAAAAAGCGGCGAAGCCCTTTTTGAAAAAAAACGAAAATGCGCAGAAACGGGCGACGACTAAGAAATTTCGATTAAGGAAACGTGGGGACACTTTTTCCGTAGGAAAACACACTTTCATATTTAAACCGTGAAGCGAGGGGAAAATAAAAATCTGAGATTGCATCAAATTTGGAAATCGCCATTTTTTCTTTTCTACTAACAACAACAGCACGAAATCGATCCCCGAAGCCAGCGGGGAATATTCACGCAACCCCCGCTTTTCCCCGTGTCCGCGCCATCTGCAGCGTGCTTGCTTCCTAATAATTAATGTTTTCGGACCAGAATACTCCTAACCCCAAAAAATGGACACGCGCAAATTTTTAAAATGCGCGAATATAAGTAGCGAAAAGGCCCTAGCGAAAGACACTGCGCGAATCTTAACTGCGCGAAACCCCTTTAATGCGCAAATTTTGTAATGCGCAAAAGAACACTGAGCAAAAAAGAAAAGTGCGCGAAAGGAAAAGTGCGCAAAAAGGGACACTGGCGAAATTCTTAAGTGGCGAAACGTTAAGGAGCGAATCCTTTAGTGAGCGAAAGTAAGTGAGCAATGGACACTGAGCGAAACGCTAACTGCGCAAAAGGACATGGCAACCCTTTAAACTGCGCGAATTCTTAATGCGCGAAAAGAAAAGTGAGCAAAATGGACACTGCGCGAATTCTTAACTCGCGAATAGTAAAGTGAGCGAAAAGGACATTGAGCAAAAAGCATGTGCGCAAAAAGGACACTGAGCAAAAGTTTTCGCTACTTGCGTTTCCCCACTTAAAAATTCGCTCATTCCGTTTCGCGCATTTAAAGGTTTTGCGCAATTTTCCTATTCCCTATAACACCTAAGCTTTACCCGATCGTAATTTTTTTTCAAAGCCCCTTAATTTTTAAATTAAATATTCTGTGAAATTTGAGCGCAATCGAAAAATATTTTTTCATGAAAACGAAATTTTTAAACGATTTGTTTCAATTTTTTTAAAACATTCTTTGCTTACAACGCTACATGCTTTATCCGATTGTAATGATTTTTTCGCAAAACCCTTTAAATTTTAAAATGATTTAATTTTTTTCGTGTGAAATTTGAGCCCAATAAAAAAATAATTTTATATGAAAAACGCAATTTTACGTTTTTTTTATTTTTTTATTTTACATTTATTCGACTTATAACACCTTCATGCTTTATCCGATTGTAACGATGTTTTTTTCGAACCTAATTTCTATTAATTAATATTTTTGGTTTGAAATTTGAGCGCAATCGAAAAATAAGTTTTCATGAAAATCGCAATTTACGCCTTTTTTCGTTCTAAAAAAATTACGTTCATCCAACAACGCGCCTGAAAAAGCGTTTGCAAAGCTTCCTAGTTTGAAATTATACAACTGAAAATGCTAGTCAGATAACTGGTGCGTACGACTATATGAATACTTCGATTAATTGGAAACGTGGGGGATCACATTTCCGTAGGAAACACACTTTCATACTTATACGTCGTGAAGCGGACGGGAAATAAGTAAGTCTGAGATTTGCATTCAAATTATCGGAATCGCCATGATTTTCTTGTTTCTAACAACTAACAGCACGAAATCTGATCCCCGAAGCCGAGCGGGGAATATGTCATCGCAAGCCCGCTCTTCCTCGTGTCGCGCGTCATCTGCAGCGTGCTTGCTTGCCTAACTAGGTACTTAATGTTTTCGGACCGGAGAATACTACACTAAACCCCGAAACTGGACACTGCGCGAATTCTTAACTGCGCGAATAGTAAAGTGAGCGAAAAGGACACTGAGCAAAAAGACACTGCGCGAATCCTTAACTGCGCGAACTCTTAAGTGCGCGAATTTGTAAGTGCGCGAAAGAACACTGAGCGAAAAGTAAGTGCGCGAAAGGTAAAGTACGCGAAAGGACACTGCGCGAATTCTTAACTGCGCGAATAGTAAAGTGAGCGAAAGGACATTGGAGCGAAAAGCATAGTGCGCGAAAAGGACACTGAGCGAAAGTTTTCGCTCACTTTGCGTTTTGCGCACTTAAAAATTCGCTCACTTCACGTTTCGCGCACTTTAGGATTCGCGCAACTTTCCATATTGCCGCTCAAGGGAAGCCGTAGTATCCTCGCGTCCGAGGAAGGTGATGGATGTCACCGAAATATTACGCAGCGGGTGAGTGCTGTGAATTAATTTTTTAACCGTGTTTTGTTCAGTTTATCAGTTTTATTATATATATTACTAGGAAAACGCTTAAGTCCCGCCGCGTTGTTGGATGAGCGTAATTGGTGCATTGAGCTGCCATGTGTTATGCGGATTTTCTGTTGTTCTGTGAAAAAAATTATTACTTAGTCGAAGATTTTTTTTAAAAATTAAATAAAATTAAATAAAATATAACCTTAAATTTTTTATTTTTTTAGTTAATCGTACTAATTTTTAAAAAAAGAAAAAATCGAAAAAATGCGATTATTATAAGAAATAATTATTCGATTGCGCTCAAATTTCACACGAATATACAAATTCATAAAATTAAAGTTCTGTGAAAAAATCATTAAAATCAGATAAAGTATGTAGGTGTTATAAGTAAAATAAAATTTCAAAAAATCGAAAAAAATCGTAAAATTGCGATTTTCATGAGAAATAATTTTTTGATTGCGCTCAAAAACGTGGCAGTTCTAAGTTCAGAGATTTCGAAGGCCTCCATAAAATTTCATCGCAAATAAAGGATCGGTTTAGCCGGAATCGTGCTGACAAACACACAAAAATACAGAAAGAAAAGAAAAAAAAACATTCCGGATTTTTTTCTCCAGTGTAGTGAAATGGAATCTTCGCTTCGCTCGCTACGCTCGCTACGCTCATCCAATTATTTGAGCAACGTCCAATTTTAGTTTAATAAAGTTTAATAATGTTAATTTAGTTTATATGTTTAAGTATGTAAAATGGCTATTGTAGTGCACACTGCATCATCTAAACTATGTTTTGTAAATTTGCATTAATTAATTCTTTCATCTTTCACCATCTTGTCCTTTTATGTATTATATGTATATAACTTCCCACGTTCAAGTTTTCAAAAAACTTTGTGGGCTTTGCTGTTTTTCTTGATGTATCATGTATTGTTTAAATATGTAATTAACTAACAACATGCAAATAAAAAAATTGGTGAACTTGAACTTTTATATTAAATAAGTTGCCGATCAGGCTCGAAAATATCAAACAAATGAAGATGTGGTGTGTGTAATTATACACACGCCCACTTCTAGGCCTAGAAATGAACGACCTTATGACAAACTGATGCTCGATCATCACATGTTTTTAACAATCTTGCAATTTTATTTCATTCATAGATAGTTTTAATATAATGTTACACTATTTAAACTTCACCTACAGTATTTTTTCACGATTTAACTGACGAAAACATCCTACTATTGAGAGCTGTGTGTATACACACGCCCACTTGTAGGCCTAGAAATGAACGAACTCATGATAAGCTGATGCTCGATCATCACATGTTTTTAATAATCTTGCAATTTTATTTCAGCTGGCAGTGCTTCTGAGTGTTGTAGGACTGACAGTGCTTCTGAGTGTTGTAGGACAACGCGCCTATACACTAATCAGGTCGGTCGTGGCGCCTAGAAGGCCTAACGAATTGACATTGGCACTATTATCGACGGCAATAAAGAACCATCTTCACCCAAAACCCTCCGAAATAGTGATGAGATTTAACTTCCATCGCAGAACCCAGAAGAGAGGGGAAACAATCGCGCAGTATGTGTCAGAACTCAGAAAAACTGTAACTTTACAGCAGATTTGAACACTAGACTACGAGATCAGTTAGTTGTAGGCATTTGCAACGAAGCCTTACAACGTAGGCTATTGGAAATGAGTGATCTAACATTTGAAAAAGCCCTACAAATGGCTGTAGCAGCGGAGGCAGCAGACAACAACATGACGGCAATGAGAGCTCCAGCCAACAATGGAGTTAGCAAGGAGATCAACACCCTTTCATACAAGAAGGGCAAGGATGTCCATCACAACAAGGTACCACAGAAGGGAACGTGCTATCGGTGCGGTTATGATCATCAAGGACAATCATGCAAGTTTGCTAACGAAACTTGTCATTTTTGCAAAAGGGTGGGACACCTTGAGCGAGTTTGTTTAACAAAACAGAATCAAGACAAACAGTCAAGAAAAACAAAAACCAAGTCGGCAAGACTTCTAAACAAAACGCAGGGAAGGGATTCAAAGTACACATGCAATTGAACTACAACAGTCAGAACAGCTGTACGAAATCAACCAGGTAGGCCAATGTTTTAAGGTAACATCATCTATAGACAAGCCTAGCCTAGCACTAAAATTAAATGGTTGCATGCATACAATGGAAGTAGACTCTGGATCTGCATGTTCAATAATCAATGACATAACTTTGAACCAGTTATTGTCACAGTCAGTTATGCCTACACCAAGCATTAAACAGACAGGCATAGGACTAAAAACATGGTCACAAGAAATGCTGTCGGTGGTTGGTGAAGCCATAATAGATGTAGTGCATCAAGGGAAAAGTCATAAATTACCACTGGTGGTTGTAAAAGGGGCGGGAAGCAGTCTCATAGGCCGCAACTGGTTTAATGCCCTGGGAATCTCCATCAGTGGCATAAACAAAGTTGACTCACAGAGGCCTAGACCTAAATGGGAAGAAGAATTCAGCTCCGTGTTCAACGACGAACTAGGCTCCTACACTGGTCCCGAAATCGCTGTACCATTGAAGGAAATACTACGCCTAAATTCTTACGAGCACGACCAGTACCTTTTCCACTGCAAAACAAGGTTAATAAGGAACTGGACAGGTTGACTGAAATCGGGGTTATAGAACCGGTGATCCATTCGGAATGGGCATCACCGATTGTGGCAGTTTTGAAAAAAGACAAAACTTTAAGGATTTGTTGTGACTACCGAAGCCACAGTAAATCCAGCGCTAGTAACAGACATTTATCCATTGCCCACAACGAGCAATATCCTGGCTACGATTGCCGGTGGTGTGAAGTTCTCCAAGCTGGACCTTGCACAAGCATATCAACAAATGTCTGTAAACGAGACAGCAGGCCTTGTACTGACAATCAACACCTTAAAGGGGTTATTTAAAATGAAGAGGTTACCGTACGGGGTATCGAGCGCACCTGCGATTTTTAAACGCGAAATGGAAAAATTGTTAGCAGGCATACCAGGTGTGGCGGTATTTCTCGACGATATCCTGGTATCGGGGAAAACGCAAGAAGAACACGACGAGCGGTTGAGGGAAGTCTTGAAGCGGATTGACTCTAAGGGGCTGCGCTTGTAAAGATCAAAATGCCAATTTGACCTTGAACAAGTACAATTTCTTGGGTTTCTAATTGACAGCACTGGGGTAAGGCCAACACAAGACAAGGTGAATGCTATCGTCCAAGCCCCGAACCCAACTAACAAGTCAGAACTTCGAGCGTTCCTCGGGTTATACAACTTCTACAACAAGTTCGTGAAGAACCGAGCATGTCTTCTGGAACCACTTCACAGACTGCTAGACGATGCCAGCTCTTGGAAGTGGGAAGAACAAGAGGAAAACGCTTTCCTGGAAGCTAAAAAGAGATTACAATCAGCTGATGTATTAACTCATTATGATGAAGACAAGCCAATCGAGCTAACATGTGATGCATCTCCGGTGGGAATCGGAGCAGTCTTGTCTCATGTCAACAATCAAGATCAAGGAAAACCAATTGCATTTGCGTCAAGAACACTGACAAGTACAGAGCGTAACTATTCTCAAACAGATCGAGAGGCGTTAAGCATAATCTATGGCGTAAAACACTATCATCAATACTTGTATGGTCGCAAATTCAGGATTGTAACAGATCACCAACCACTCTTGGGATTGTTCAACCCTGGGAAATCAATTCCACAGATAATTTCACCAAGAATGCTACGGTGGAGCATTCTACTGTCCGCTTATGAGTACGAACTTGTTTATCGCCCGGGTAAACAAATAGGTAACGCCGACGGACTAAGCCGGTTACCGGTACAACACCCGGATACCGAAACTCCAGCACCAATTGAAGTACTGTTTTTGGAAGCATTGGACAAACCACTGATCACAGCGGTCGAGATAGAAAAGGTATCCAAGCAAGATCCGGTGATGAGCAAAGTCATTGAATGCGTACTTACAAAATGGACGCATGACCTCAACAAGGACAATTTCACAGCATACTTCAGGCGACGTCAAGAATTATCGATTCATCTTGGGTGTTTGCTGTGGGGAACGAGAGTCGTTATACCAGAAGAACTACGTGAACGGGTTTTGAAATTGTTGCATGTGGCTCATCCAGGCATTGTGGTCATGAAAAACTTTCTCGCGCATATGTATGGTGGGCCGGGAATCGACAACGACATTAAAAACTATGTCAAGAGATGCAACAATTGTCAAATACAACGACATGAACCAGCTAAAGCACCTCCATGTCCTTGGAAATGGCCGACAAATCCTTGGTCGAGACTACACGTCGACTTCATGGGTCCATTCATGGGAACACTTTTCTCATTTTGTAGACGCCTATTCCAAGTGGACAGAAGTGGTTATAATGAAAAACTTAACATCATTAGCAGTAATAAATCATCTACGAAGAATCTTCGCAACGCACGGGCTAACAGACAAATTGGTTTCCGATAATGGAACGGCGTTTGTCTCGGCTGAAATGAAGGAATTTCTAAGAAGTAATGGTATTACGCATGTTGCCGTACCACCATTCCATCCTGCATCAAATGGACAAGCTGAAAGAACTGTTCAGACGGTGAAGGAAGCCCTCAAGAAGATGAACAAAGGGAACATTCAAGTCATGGTCTCAAGATTCTTGCTACATCAACATAACACTCCGAGCACGGTGACCAACAAGAGTCCTGCTGAACTTCTAATGGGTCGGCGTATCCGACAGCCTTGGATCTTTTGAAACCAGACTTGAGCAAGAAGATGCGCCAACGTCAGGAGGAAGAATGGGAACGCCAGAAGCTACCTGAGCGAACTCTTGAAGAAGGTGCAGCAGTGTTCGTGCGGAACTATGCCGATGGAAACAAGTGGATGCCAGCAACTGTCACCAACGTCGGCGGCCCACGAACATTCGAAACGCAACTAGATGATGGACGGACCTGGAAACGACACCTAGACCAAATGAGGGGGCGAGACTCGCGGTCGACAGAAGACTATGAAGAGGCAGTGAACCAACCTGATTCTCCTTCAGAACCATCCCTAGTAGGAAGGGCTAATGAAACCTCTGCCACTCCATGTCATTCTCCCCAGCAAAGGGTATCCTCACGTCCTCGTGCTAGACCTGCCTATCTGAAAGACTTTGTTACATGTATCTTTAAAAACGCTAATTGATAAATTTAATTCAAATCATACTTGTAAAAAAAATCCCAGAAGGGAGGGGTGTGATGTATGAACATTTGAACTACCCGCCTAGAGCACTGCAGTGTAGTGGAGCTCTGTGTCGTGGGATCTGAGGGGCGGTGGGTTAGTAGTTGCTGTCTTCCCCGTCTTGACTTGCAAGGAGCGATGTCATGTAGCCTAGCATCCTAGTGATTGTAATTGTATCTATTTCTAATAAAGTACTGTTAATCTTATATCTAAATATCGAGTGATGATTCATATGGCGCCCTCATAACATATACATAACAGATAGTTTTAACATAATGTTACACTATTTAAACTTCACCTACAGTATTTTTTCACGATTTAACTGACGAAAACATCCTATTCCTACATTGAGAGCTGTGTGTATACACACGCCCACTTGTAGGCCTAGAAATGAACGAACTCATGACAAGCTGATGCTCCATCATCACGTATATTTAACAATCTTACCATTTTTTTATTTCATTCATAGATAGTTTAAATATAATCTTATACTATTTAAACGTCCCCTACAATATTTTTTCCCCGATTAAACCGACGAAAACATCCTACCCTACTCCGGGTTAGGCCTACTTCAAATGTTATCGTCCCTGAAGTTCAACTTTCACACTTATTTTCATTAGCCTTGTTTACATGGAGGACTGTTCTGAAATTTAACGTACGGTTCCAATGTCCTTGACGAGTTTACATGTCGAGTACCCAACTAGAACTGAACTGACATTCGGTCCAGCATCGACGCCATCTTACGGCGATTGCTCAAAACATCACTGTTACATAACCCTACTTTCATGTCATTTTCGTAAATACGGGTAGGATTGAAGGCCAGGCCTAGGCGTGTATGATCTACATTTGAAGTTGGAGCCCAACGAACAGAAGTTAAAAATAGATACAACATTTTAAAACTTATTTATTGACATTTGCAATTAGGCTGCATGTTTTTCAGTTCGGTTCCCTCTCAGGAAGCTGTTTACATGTGAGTACTCAGTACGGTCTTCCAGTACGGTAGCTACTTTTCGTCGGACCGAACCCAACCGGTACTGTACGGTTTTTACGTGTTTACATGACGTAGGCCTACTGAGTACAAAAACCGTAGGCCTACTCAATACCGTACTCAGTCCTCCATGTAAACAAGGCTATTAACATTTTCCTATCTAGGATGTATACGATGTGGCTACAGATATTCCACTAGACTTCCAAACTCAATTTCATAAATAGGTGGTGTAATTGTGTCTTTATTGAGTGTTTATATCAGTCGTGATCCATTGCAAGTGCCATAGGAAAACATACTTATAAGCGGCCATATCTCAACTTAATGCTACTCCGGCGGGTTCGCGCTTCGCTCACCAGATGTAGGCCTAAGCCACTTTGCTTTTAAATCCGAATAGGGAACCGAAGTGGGCGTTGTCCGGTTCTCTCCGGTCAGCGTGGTATAGGCGATTAACCCGTGCTCAATGTTTCGTAAGCGATAGCGCGAGAACCCTACCACGGACCGGAATTATATTCATAGGCCTACTGTAAGGAACTATAATCTTTCCTCTTTGCGTGGATAAACATAATAGTACAGGCTGTTCATCGATGAATCCCAAATAAAACGGCAAAAAATAGTAGGAAGGTTTCACTTGGCAAAAATGTTCATAAGGTCAAAGAAAAGCGATACAAAAGGGGAGCCACGAAAAATGTCCCTTAGGATTCAAAATGGCGGCCATGAATGAATAGGCCTATTATTTAATTATTTTGAGTTTAAAAAGACGTTAAATAACGTTAGGAAGGTGCTACAAGGCAAAAAATATTCTTTAGGTGTTAAAAATGGTATACAATGGGGGAGCCATAAAAAAAGACCACTACGATTCAAAATGGCCGCCATGTTTGAAAAATATGTATTATTTTACTTTTTGGAATATAAACATACTGAAAATAATGATAAAAAGGTGCCACTTAGCACTAGGCTCTTCTTAAGATTATAGAAAAAGTTTACAGAGGGGGAGCCAAGAACAATATCTCTTACAATTCAAAATGGCGGCCATGAATGACAAGGTGTATCAACTATCTTCTGATTTTTAATGTAAAAAGGCGGAAAATAATGAATGGAAGGCGTCCATTGGCAAAACTTTTCTTGAGATGTCAAAGAAGGTTTACAGAGGGGGAGCCAAGCAAAATAGCCCTTACGATCCAAAATGGCCGCCACGAATTACAATTGCATACATTTAGTCTACAATTTTGAATGTTAACAGACGGTAAATAATGATAGGAAGGTGCCATTTGGCAAAAATACTCTCAAGATGTTGTGTATGGTTTACAGTGGGGGAGCCAAGAAAAATTTCATTAACGATTCAAAATGGTCGCCATGATTTTTAAATGTGTATCGTTTCCTATTTCGAATGTGAACAGATGGCAAATGATAAAAATGGGCCACTTGGCAAAACATTTTCAAGATGTTGTATATGGTTTACAGTGGGGGAGCCAAGAAAAATATCCCTTACAATTCAAAATGGCCGCCATGATTAAAAATGTATATTGTTTCCTATATTTATTTGATAACATTTAATAAGATATTATAATGAAAACAAGACATCTATGTAGATTTCTAATAACGTGGATATTTGAGCACCTCTTCCTTACTTCTTTGTTATATTTTTAATTGACGTGGTTCATCCTCAGGAAAACTGAAATATGAGACAATAATATATATATATATATATAAAGTGCTGAACATAGCTGTAACGAGATGAATAACCATCCCTAAATTTAAGAGATTTATATATCTATCCTTAAACTGTTTTAAAAGTCTATAATAACTTTCTAAGACTGGGATTTCCTGGTGTTACAGCAGTTCAGTCGGCAGTTGGAACATAACAATGCACAGGGAAAGCCCGCAATGCCGGCATCTTTGCATGAGCATCGAGTGATGCATCCTTTCTATCACGAGCACTTGACAAGCTCTCTGCAGCAGTCCCATATCTCCGGCAGTCTAGTCCATTTTGGATGCCAAACTCCACCATTCAAGAACCATCCCCATTCTTTAGGTGTTGAAGAAATTGGCGTAAAAGTATTAGCACTTCCCCAAAGATGTCCTCCTTGATTAGCAGCACGCTGAATGTGAAGCTGCAGTGCGTCTTGAGTGGGAGGAAGGCTGTCAACACTTTTGTTCCTCGATGTGAAAAGGATTTTCCTTGCTTAATTGACTTTTCCTACATCCGTGTGTGCGTCGTACAAAAAGACAACATAACGTTCTACTAAGACGTCTTGAGTGGTTTTGGAAACGTTCTGCAATGGACAGGAAATTTCATGAACAGCTGGTGTGACAATTATCGAAAGATTTCCATACTTTCCAAGCATTTTTCTTGCCCTTTTGGGAGAAGGAGGATACGGTGATCCATCACGTGACCAATGATGCGGCCATCAGCCTCTTCAAGAGAATCACATGAAATACCAGCAATGGCGGCCTCAGCATTTTGAGATGATACGATAAAGGAAACCACGTTGGTCACAACTTCTGCAAAATCAAACTGTGTACCAGCGTGATTTGCGAGAATGGAATACAACTCTTGCTTGTTTGTGGCATTGTGAAGAAAGTCGTTCCATTTTCCAAGTAATGGTGAAGTAACAAGAACAAAAACAAGTACAAACAAGAATTAAATTTCCTGTCCGTTGCAGAACGTTTCCAAAACCACTCAAGACGTCTTAGAACATTATGTTGTTCTTTTGTACGACGCACAAACGGATGTAGGAAAAGTCAATGAAGCAAGGAAAATCCTTTTTACATCGAAGAACAAAAGTGTTGACAGTCTTCCTCCTATTTAAGACGCACTCCAGCTTCACATTCAGTGTACTGCTTATCAAGGAGGACATCTTTGGGGAAGTGCTGATACTTTTACGCCAATTTCTTCATCACCTAAAGAATGGGGATGGTTCTTGAATGGTGGAGTTTGGCATCCAAAATGGACTAGACTGCCGGAGATATGGGACTGCTGCAGAGAGCTTGTCAAGTGCTCGTGTAAGAAAGGATGCATCACACGATGCTCATGCAAAGATGCCGGCTTTCCCTGTGCATTGTTATGTTCCAACTGCCGACTGAACTGCTGCAACACCAGGTAAACCCAGTGCTAGAAAGTTATAATAGACTTTTTTAAAAGTTAAAGGATAAATATATAAATCTCTTTTATTTCTGGATGGTTATTCATCTCGTTACAGCTATATTCAGCACTTTATATATTATTTTCTCATAATTCAGTATTCCTGAGGATGAAGACATATTATTATAAACAACCTCAATTCAAAATGTAACAAAGAAGTAAGGAAGAAGTGCTCAAATGTCCACGTCATTAGAAATCTACGTAGGCCCTACATGTTTTGTTTTCACTATAATATAGTACGTTTAATTAAATTTAAATGTGATCATAGGAATATAGGAAACAATGTACATTTTTCAATCATGGCGGCCATTTTGAATTGTAAGGGATATTTTTCTTGGCTCTCCCACTGTAAACCATATACAACATCTTGAAAATGTTTTGGCCAAGTGGCCACTTTTATCATTTGCCGGCTGTTTACATTCGAAATAGGAAACAATACACATTTAAAAATCATGGCGACCATTTTGAACCGTAAGTGAAATTTTTCTTGGCTCCCCCACTATAAACCATACACAACATCTTGAGAGTAATTTTGCCAAGTGGCACCTTTCTATCATTATTTACCGTCTGTTAACATTCGAAATTGGATACTAATAAGGTACGCAATTGTAATTCGTGGCGGCCATTTTGGATCGTAAGTGCTGTTTTGCTTGGCTCCCCCTCTGTAAACCTTCATTATCATCTTTAAAAAAACGTTTTGCCAATGGACACCTTCCTATCATTATTTGCCGTCTTTTTACATTAAAAATCAGAAGATAATTTGATACACCTTATCATTCATGGCCGCCATTTTGAATTGTAAGAGGTATTGTTCTTGGCTCCCCCTCTGTAAACTTTTTCTATAATCTTAAGAAGAGCCTTGTGCTAAGTGGCACCTTTTTATCATTATTTTCAGTATGTTTATATTCCAAAAATTAAAATAATACATATTTTTCAAACATGGCGGCCATTTTGAATCGTAAGGGTCATTTTTTATGGCTCCCCCACTGTAAACCATTTTTAACATCTTAAGAATATTTTTTGCCATGTAGCACCTTTCTAACATTATTTACCGTCTTTTTACACTCAAAATAGGTAAATAATAGGCCTATTCATTCATGGCCGCCATTTTGAATCCTAAGGGACATTTTTCGTGGCTCCCCTTCTGTATCGCTTTTCTTTGACCTTATGAACATTTTTGCCAGGTGAAACCTTCCTACTATTTTTTGCCGTTTTATTTTGTGAACAACCCAGACTATAACTCTGCTCTATCACAAATATTAATGACATTTGTTTTGAGTTGAAGTGAACTCTACATTTACACTGTTGCCAAACCTTCCAAACTGCTCATGAAAAAGCACGTAAAACATTTTGTCCGTGGCATCAGCATAACATTTGGTATCCAACTTGCTTTGTGGCTACTGTGAGGTCACTGAGTTGTACTAGATTATACATAACTAATAAAATATCCTTCAATGTGCCAGCAAAATCTTGAATGCGAAGTACATTGAGCAACCATGGACAGGCGCGTGGTATGCGAGGATGCCACAGCTGCACACAACATGGCTGCGTCTCGCTTAGGTTGCCGCTCAGTCAGAGTACATTTGCGACAGCGTGCAAACATGGGTCCATTTAACTCATAATAGTTTGAATTTAGGAAGCGTCATCGAGCAAAGTAGAATTCCATCATCTTCTTCACAAAATTATGTATCTTGTGATGTAATTGGTTTAGATTTCTTTTGCGCGAGTCAAAAGATACGGCGAGTTACATTTTCGTACCATGCTAATTCTTATGGGCGCTGAGACCAGAGAGAACCAATTTCCTTCCCGCCTTCAAAACTTAGGTTCCCTATAGTGTACCTAGAGTGCCTACTCCCATCATCTGCCGAGTATGGGCCGCCATCGGCAATTTACTAACTAATTTAATTTAATTTAATTTAATTTAATTTAATACTAACTAATTAACAGTATATACTATTCCAATTTCTTTGATTTGAACGAGCAAAGATGTCTTCTGAGTGTGGCATGGCAGCGCGGAATTCAAACTGGCGGTTGTAGTTTTTACGAACTGAACAGTAGGCCTATATTTATCGGCTTGGATACTGATCTTATTAATGTTGAATCATCTCACTTACCCCTCTGAGATTAATATAATGGAAAATAAGACTGAGGGTAAACCAGCCATAGGGCTCACTTACCCCTCTGAGATAAATATAATGGAAAATAAGACTGAGGGTAAACAAGCCCTAGAGCTCATAAATTAACCACTGTGAGATAAATATAATGGAAAATAAGACTGAGGGTAAACCAGCCCACTTACCCCTAAGAGATAAAGCCTATTCGGCTGCTTGGTTTGAAAAGATTTTGGTTTCAATGGAAGTGATTGACAAGCAATCATGTAAAGTGGTATATCCTCTTTTGTGCAATCCTTGCTTGACATCGTCGGTTTGTCCCGCGCGGTTGCCACTTTTGCTAGATGACTGACAAGTGACCACCCTATCTATACCGCCCATGATGAGTTATATGCTGAAATATAAAACGAATTCAAATTGTTTTACTGTAATTAAAACCAAAACTGTGATCAAGTTATTGTGAATAAAAAGTGATAATAGGGTATCCTAAATGTGTTGTTCTAAGATTAATACCAAACTTCCTCGAAATCTTTATATTACTGATTATGTAAAAATATAATTATTCGTTATGTTTGATTTCAAACACAACATCTTGTGAATGCAACTGAAATGATATTTTGTTTCATAGTTATGTTATTTCGCGGAACGAAACGTTTTTTATGGTAGCAAATTTTATATATCGCTACAAAATTAATACGTTTCGCAATTATTGGCGCGTCTCATTTTGAGATGAAATAAAAATAGGGTAGTAATGATATAGTAAAATACTCGGTCATTTAAGCGAAATTAGGAGTGAATGAGTCCTCTCCACAGATTCTTTGAAAAACACTAGGTGCTTAAAGCTTTTTATGACTAATACATCAGGTCCATGTTTTTCCGAAATGGATCTTTTAACATGCTCATTTATAAGAAAGACCTGTATCCGTATTTACTAGAAAAACATTCATTTGTCCTTTCTTGAGGGTATTGGATTTTCTGTTTGAAACTTAGTTTGGTCGTTGATGCCACAATTATCGGTGGTCTTGCAATTCGCTCTCGTGTTACGTCAACATGTTCCGTTCACGTTAACAAAATATTTTTTTATTTATTAATAATTATAATTATATTATATATTACAGTTATTATTAATTTTAACCTTAGCAACCCTGTATGCGATAGCCGCGAAAGCGTGGCGCGTGCCATTCATGTCCAACCATTTGCTATGCTTCAGCTCCTTTATGGCATTGTGTGGCTAATAGCTGACCAATTTCGGATCTATTCACGGCAATTCTTTCCAAAACCCCGGCTGCTGTTTCTTCCAGCGGATAGACTGTAACTATAATGGAAAATAAGACTGAGGGTCAACCAGTTCTAGGGGTCACTTATCCCTTTGAGATAAATGTAATGTGATGAAAAATAATGTGTAATGAAATGTGTTTTAAATTAAAAACAATACATCTTAACATTTACCAGAGGGATTTCAACATTTTCTTTTTGTTTGTTAAATATGATTATTTTCCTTTGCATTGTTGGAAAATGTAAGTTTTTTGTAACAAATCTATATTTCACATATTTTAATAAAAAAAACTATAAATCTCATCAAAAAAGTGTCTGGTGAATTTGTCAGAATAAGAACTGTGAGCATATTAAAAAAGAAATTATCTTTTTATCTTAAAAACTGTAGAAGATGTAGGGAAAAAAGTAAGCAAATGTGCTAGAATAAAAGTTCTGAGATAATAGCATTTTAAGTTTATTTATGTTGTTTTTTCGTAAATTTGAGTGTAACACAAGACTAAAGGTTTAGTTTATTTATTTTACATGAATTCACTGGTCGTTTATAACCTTTTAATTTAGGCTTCTTTAAAATTTACTAAAATAGTTAGGAAAAACACAGCTCTATACACTATACAGCCCTAGATTAGGCCTAATATCAGTACCAGTAGGCCATTTTTCCATGAAAAATAGCATGCAGCGCGTAAGAAAAAAAATCATTTAATGCTTTTAGCATTATATTAGCATAAAATAAATTTATGTAAATAAATTTTAAAAAAATATTTATTTATTTATTTTATAACGACTTGCAGGAGAAGAAAACGTTATGGAAAAATTATTTTGAGAGTTTGAGGATTTAAGGAAACGAAGACCAGCGCACAAAAGTATTACCGATGATAGCTCTAGTGAAGCAGGAGAAGACGAAGTAGTAGATGAGGAAGAAGAAGAGCTCTCAGAAGCGGAAGTTAAATTAGCACTGAAGGAAATGAAAAACGGGAAGGCACCCGGGGTGGATGGTGTAGTTGTAGATGTGATTAATGCAGCAGGAAAAGACGGGGAGTACTGGATTTTCAGAGTGTTGACTGCAGCTTGGAGAGATAAAAAGATTCCAAAGGATTGGGAAAAGGGTGTTATAGTACCAATATTTAAAAAAGGTGAAACAAACAGTGTGGTAATCATAGAGGTGTCACTCTACTTTGCCTACGTGCCAAGCTGTATGAAAAATTGCTACAAAAGAGAATGAAAGAAAAGGTAGAAAGAGGCTTGAGGGAGGAGCAACATAGTTTCAGAAGTGGACGGTCAACCATGGACTTGATTTTCTCAAAAAGACAGCTCATGGAGAGAGAAAGGGAAAAGGGGGAGGAGGTATGGATGGTTTTTCTGGATGTTACAAAGGCATACGACAGAATGCCCAGAGAGAGAGAGAGAGTTTGGGAATGCCTCCGAAAAAAGAAGATTGATATAAGATTGGCGGAAAGAAAGAGTGCAGATTATTTATGTGAAGAATGTGAGTTGCGTGGAAACTAAGGATGGCAGAACGGATTGGTTTGAAGTCAAGACAGGTCTCAGACAAGGGAGTGTACTGTCACCGATGCTCTTCAATATAGTATACTCGACGAGATATTGAGGATAGTGGAGAGAGATGGGCCAGAGTCGTCCAGAACCTTAATATATGCTGACGATATAATTATATGGGGGAAGTCATGGGAAGAGGAACAACACAAAGTGGAGAAATGGAATGAATGTATGGAAGAATTTGGACTAGAGATAAGCATTGACAAGAGGGAAGTGATGGTTATGGGGAAGAAGAAGAGGTCTGGGAATAGGAAAAAGATTGTACTTCGAGGAGAAGAACTAGCAGAGACACATATGTTTAAATACCTGGGCAGCATAATCTCCGCCGATGGAAAAATAGACGCGGAGATTGCAAGGCGTACTGGTATCGCAGAGAGTTTCTTCTGAAAAAAGAAGTGCCAAGGCGATGCAAACTTTTGATATACAAATATCCGAATTTTTTACCGGTACTCACATATGGCCATGGTGCAGTGACATGACCAGTTGGGGGTAAAGAAGAAAGACAAATTCAAGCTGCGGAAATGAAATTTTTAAGGAGTGTAATGGGAGTTACGAAGATTGATAAGATGAGGAGCACGAAGATAAGGAAAGAACACTAGGAGTTGAGAGTTTAAACTTTAAGCTAGGGAAAGAAAGGCTGAGGTGGTTTGAACACATGAAGAGGATGCAGAAGGACAGGATTCCGAAGATGTTGTATGAACAAGACGCAGAAAACAAACAGAGAAAAAGAGGGAGGCCCAGACTGAGATAGGAAGAAGTTGTAGCAATGGATTTGAAAAGGAGAAAATGCAGCTAAGAAAAGCATTAACCAGGAAAGATGTTGGGAAGAACGAAAAATATGGCAAAAACTGGTGGAGGTCCCTGAGGAAGAAGACAGCGGAGAGGAAGGAAGGAAGTGAATTAGATGACGCAGAGGAAGAAAAAGATGATGTGGGAGAAGCGTCAGGCAGCCAGGAGTCAAGAATGTGGTGGGAACCTCCCACCCCCTACCCGACTTAGTTGGAAGTAGGGTTCGATATTAATTAAATAAAAAAGTAAACTTAGAAAAATAATTTAAATGATAATAATGCAAAATTGCTGGTTTTTCAGACATTTTCAGTGAAATGTCCCCTTAAAAGCATGTTTAATTTCAAGGTTGTACAAATTACCACGCCTTAGTAATTACGTGTTTTGATTATTATCCAACAATTTTATTTTCTCCAGTCTCTGTGACCCGATTTTGGTTTTGAAAGCAAAAGGCACGCGTCCGAGGTACATCTAAGTGTGGTCCAAATTTCATAGTTCTAAGATGTACCGTTTTCTCTGTAGGCTCTTATTCTTATCCGCCAGAATTAGCCAGCCAGCCAGCCGGAAGGTTTTCAACGATGTTGAGGCACTTTAAAAAAAACACAGAACGGGTTATCGGATCGGTCTGATTTTTTTTGGTAGGTCATGGACCACATATCAGGTCATATACCGAGTTTCAAGATTGTAAATCTGTCGGGGCGGTGTGTGCAGTTCACTGAAAACTTCAAAAGTAAATATAAAATGTTTAGAAAAGTGGAATTTCTTACTTTTGACAGCCTCCACCCTCTTCAAACTTGTTGATTTCGATCACAGCTTAATCAAAATCTTACTTCATAATTTTTTGGATGAGCGTAACGAGCGTAGCGAGCGAAGCGAAGATTCCATTATTCTACACTGGAGAAAAAAATCGGGAATGTTTTTATTTCTTTTTTTTCTTTTTTTCGTATTTTTGTCTGTCTGTTACCACGATTCCGACTAAACCGATACTCCTATTGCGATGAAATTTTATGGAGTCCGAAATCTCTGAACTTGGAACTGCCACGTTTTTGAGCGCAATCAAAAACTTATTTCTCATGAAAATCGCAATTTTACGATTTTTTTCGATTTTTAAAAAAATTCTTCGACTTATAAAACCTACATGCTTTGTCCGATTGTAATGATTTTTTCACAGAACCTTCATTTTTTGAATTAATATATTCGTGGGAAATTTGAGCATAATCGAAAAATTATTTCTTGTGAAAATTGCGATTTTACGATTTTTTTTATTTTTAAATTTCTTTGGCGGATAACACCTACATGATTTATCCGATTGTAATGATTTTTTCACAGAACCTTAATTACACGAATTTATATATTCGTGTAAAATTTGAGCGCAATGAAAAAATTATTTCTCATGAAAATCGCAATTTTCCGATTTTTTCCGATTTTTTAAATTACTTCGACTTATAACACCTACATGCTTTATCTGATTGCAAAGATTTTTTTACAGAACCTTAATTTTATGAATTTATATATTTGTGTGAAATTTGAGCGTAATCGAAAGATTATTTCTTATGAAAATCGCAATTTTACGCTTTTTCGTTTAAAAAAATATACGCTCATCCAACAAACGCGCCTGAAAAAGCGTTTGCGAAGCTTCCTTGTTACATTGTTCTTAGTTCTTACACAAAACTAGTAGAAAAATCAAATTAAATGGAGCCCTGATGTTACTCACCTCTCAGCAAAAAATCTTACAACAATCAATTAACTATATATATATAAAACAACATATATGCAGACATTGTATTTTCGGGTAGTCTGTGTGGTTCAGAAACCACACACAGACACACACAGACGAAAATACAATGTCTGCATTTTCAATCCGTGAAAGTCTGCGATATAACAACAATATATATATATATATATATATTTTTTTTTTGTTTTAAGAAATCTTTACGGTAAAATCACGCACAGTATTATAAAAAATTAACTTTAATCCCAACGTTTTCAGAAAAACTTGTTTCCATTTTCAAGGGAAGGGGTTAAAAAAAAAATTCAATAAAACAACAACAGCATTATAAAAATAAACAAATACAAACAAAAATCACACTATACCTTTGCAAACATAGAAAATTACAAAGATCCAATTGCAGTGAACCTAAAATCAAATCACTTGGTTGCATTGTGAGTGTGACTTCTTGTTACCATTCTAGCAGGCCTATCGCTGTCTTCATGTCTTGGTACCACAGGCGGCTCAGTCTCATACTTTTCAGAGCTGCAGTATGACTTCTAGTCATTCTGCTGGATTCCAAATTTCTAGACAAGATGGTTGGGTCCGTCCGGACCGTCCCACGTTCGTCTAGAACTGCAGGCACTCTATCAGCCCGCTTTTACCGCTTTCTTTGACTAACCTCTCAATCAAAGCAGGCTTCCACGATTGAGCCAAACGCTTCCCATCGTCTCGTTTGTTAAGATTGAGTGGGCGCTTCTAAATTTTCCACTGCCTCTCTGACGATTCGACTAGATAGATGGCTTACCATGGCAAGAGGCCCATTCCGTCAAATCAATGAATGACCCTCCTTCTTGACATGTTGTGCCAAAGCAGATGTTGTTTCCATCTTGTTGACGGCGAGTTTGTGTTCCTGTAGACGCATCGACATATTTCGACCAGTTTGTCCAACATATGTCTGCAAACAGTCTCCACACGGAATCTCGTAGACGCCCCAACCCTCCAAATGAATCTTGTCTTTGTAGCTACCAATCATTTCGCCTAAGGTTCTATCTGTCAAAAAGACCGTCTTGATGTTTTCAATAGCCAGTAGTTTGCCAATTGGGTCGGTGGTCCCTCGAACATATGGCAAATATGCAGTGGCTCTTGGTTTGTCTACTGGATCGACTTGAGTTTCTTCTGCTCTGGTTCTTCTTTTCCAAGCCTTGTGGAACAACCGGTTAGAACCCATTACTGAGCAGTGCCTCACGTAGAATCTTGCCTTCTTCGCAAAATGTTCTTCGTCAGTTATTCTTCGAAAAACGTGAGCCAAAGTAAATGCTATTGATCGAAGTTGCAAAGGATGATGATGTGAAGAGGCCTGCAAATACCTATGGGATGATTGGCTTTCTGTATACAGTGTGGCCCAAACGTCCATCAGGTTTCCTTATTATCAAGGCATCAAGGAAAGGCAGTTTCCGTCTACTTCACTTCCATGGTGAATTGAATGTCAGAATGGATAGAGTTTAGGTTTGGGTTTAAAAAACTCGGTAGCTCTTCTTGCCCATGTTGCCAAATTACAAAATAGTGGTCAATGTTTCTCAACAAAACTCGAGGTTTGTAATGGGACGATTCGAGTGCTCTGGTCTCGAAAACTTCCATATACAAATTTGCTACCACTGGTGATAATGGTGAACCCATCGGTGCGCCTAAATTGTTTATAGAATTGTCCTTCATAAACAAAGTATGTAGATGGACATACAATGCTGCGACAAAGTGACGACATGCTTTGCGACAGGGTATTTTTCTGAGATTATTTTCATAGCTTCATCTACTGGTACCTTAGTGAAGAGAGAAACAAAAGTCGAAACTCACCAAAATATCGCCTGGGTCTAGCCTGATGTTATCCAGAAGACTTATGAAATGTGCAGAGTTTTTTCACGTAAGATTTTTGCATCTTCAGAAAAAGGGGTGCAAACAATTGCGAGATTTTTTGCCAGAGCCTGAGTAGGTGATCCTACTGCCTGACAATCCGGTCTTAATGGTGAAGTTTGCTTTTTGGGTCTTTGAAGTCCATACAGACGAGGATTTTGAGATGACTTCTCTCTAGAATGAGTACTTCTGAGTTTGTTTGTCAATAGGGGGCGCAAAAATTAGAGACTTGGTCTTCTTTTTCTAAATAAACTGTTGGGGTTTTGCTCATTAGTACGTATGTAGGATCTTCTAAATCCTAGACATTTTCTCCCTATAGTCAATAGTGTCCATAACTACGGTAGCATTACCTATATCTGGGAGGAAGTATTGTGATGTTTGGGTTATTTTTTAAATTGTTTAAAGCTTGAAACTCTTCTTTCGTGATGTTGCGGGCTGGAGGCTTGGATTTTCTAAGAATGGATGAGGTATCTTGTCTTATCTTTTCAGCTAGTGCATCAGGTAAACCCATAATTGCAGTTTCTACGCCACAAATAATTCTTTCCACAGGTAGCTTCTTTGGAGCAACGCGAAGTTAAAACCTTTACTTAAAACATTCTTGCTACTTCGTTAAGCTGTACGGAAGAAAAAATTTGGGAACAACCTTGTCTGGGGTTTTGTTTGAAGTTGGTTGAGAAAGGTAGGCCTACGCCAAGAAGCATTTTTTTGTAGCCTATCAAACTTGTTCTTCTGACGAGTTCTAGCCACATCAGCATTGTTCAAAGCTCGACACATTGTACAGGTTGTCTATTTTATCAGTAAGATAGGATGCAATCTCTACAAAGGGTGTTGTGTAGGTTGAAAGTTGATTTGACATGCGATCCCAAAGTACGGGTATTTGTCAGAATGAAATCTCTCAGAAGGCTCATGCTAGCATTGTTTAGATTCTAAAAAGTGCTAGGGGTATCTTATTAAATTTTAAACGGAGAAAATTTGGTATTACCTTGTGGTATCTGCCTCGAAGTAAAAAGTCAGATCGCACAAAACTATTTCTTTCTTGCACTGCAGTTTACCAAATAGACTCACACGAGAAAATGTCTCCTCCCCGTAGAGGCGAATAATTTTTTGGGCTTAAGCTTTCGTGATCCATGGGTTTAAAGTTTTAAGTATCTTTACGGTAAATAATCACCACAGTATTATAAAAAATTAACTTTAATCCCAACGTTTCAGAAAAACTATGTTTCCATTTTCAAGGGAAGGTAAAAACAAAATTCAATAAAACAACAACCGCATTATAAAAAAAAACAAATAGAAACAAAAAACACACTACCTTGCAAACATAGAAAATTACAAAGATCCAATTGCAGTGAACCTAAAATCAAATCACTTGGTTGCATTGTGAGTGTGACTTCTTGTTACCATTCTAGCAGGCCTATCCTGTCTTCATGTCTTGGTACCACAGGCGGCTCAGTCTCATACTTTTCAAGAGCTGAAAGTATGACTTCTAGTCATTCTGCTGGTTCCAAATTTCTAAAAAGATGGTTGGGTCCGTCCGGACCGTCCCCGTTCGTCTAGAACTGCAGGCACTCTATCAGCCGCTATACCGCTTTCTTTGACTAACCTCTCAATCAAAGCAGGCTTCCCACGATTGGGGCCAAACGCTTTCCATCGTCTCGTTTGTTAAAATTGAGTGGGCGCTTCTCAATTCCACTGCCTCTCTGACGATTCGACTAGATAGATGGCTTACCATGGCAAGAGCCTCATTCCGTCAAAATCAATGGAAAGACCCTCCTTCTTGACATGTTTGCCAAAACAGATGTTGTTTCCATCTTGTTGACGGCGAGTTTGTGTTCCTGTAGACGCATCGACATATTTCGACCAGTTTGTCCAACATATGTCTGGGGAACAGTCTCCACACGGAATCTCGTAGACGCCCCAACCCTCCAAAAGAATCTTGTCTTTTTTAGCTACCAATCATTTCGCCTAAGGTTCTATCTGTCGAAAAGCCCGTCTTGATGTTTTAAATAGCCGTATTTTGGGCCAAATTTCGGTCGGGGGGCCCCTCGAACATATGGCAAATATGCATTTGGCTCTTGGTTTTTTTTACTGGTCGACTTAGTTTTTTTCTGCTCTGGTTTTTTCTTTTCCAACCCTTTTTTGGAAAACCGGTTGGGAAAACCCTTAAACTGGGGCCTTGCCTAAACGTAAAATCTTGCCTTCTTCGTCTAAATGTTCTTCGCATTTATTTTTTTCCCGTTTAAAATTTAAAAGATTACACCCTAGCATTGTAAAAATTTCTAAAAAATGCTAGCATGAGCCTTCTGAGAAATTTCTTTCTGACAAAAAACCGGGACATTGGATCGAAATGTAAAATAAACTTTTCAACCTACAAAACCCCTTTGTAGAGTTTTTGCATCCATCTTACTCAAAAAAAAATAGAAAAACCTTACAATGGGGCCGAGTTTTAAAACAATCCCTGATGGGGTTTAGAACTCGTCAGAAAAACCCAAGTTTGTAGTTTAAAAAACAATGCTTCTTGGGGGTAGGCCTCCCGTCTAAACCAAACTTCAAACTAAACCCAAAACCGGGTTTTGTTGCGAATTTTTCTTCCTTTACAGCTTAACGAAGCAGCAAGAATGTTTTAAGTAAAGGGTTTTTTTAAACTTCGCTGTTGCTCCAAAGAAGCTACCTTTTGGAAAAAAATTTTTGTGGCGAGAAATGCAATTAGGGGTTTTTACCTAGGGCACTAGCTGAACAGATAAGACAAAACCCCCTCCATTCTTAGAAAATCCAACCTCCACCCGCAAAAATCACGAAAAAGAGTTTTAAAGTTTTAAAAACCAACTTAAAAAAAACCCAAAAACTTTCACAATACTTCCTGCAGAAAAAGGAAATGCTACCGTAGTTATGGACACTATTGACTATAGGGAAAAAAGGGCTAGGATTTTGGGAAGATCCTACATACGAAATAACTGAGCAAAACCCCAAACATTTTTTATTTAGAAAAGAAAAACCAAGTCCCCAAATTTTGTTGCGCCCCCTATTTGACAACAAACTCAAAAGTTTTTCCATTCCTAGAGGAAGTCTCTCGAATCCTCGTCTGTATGGGCCCTTCCCAAAGACCCCACAAGAAAACTTACCATTAAAAACCGATTGTCAGTGCAGTAGGATCACCTATCAGGTTTCGGGGCAAACCTCGCTAATTTTTTTGGCAGCCCTTTTCTAAAAGTTTGCAAAATCTTACGTGAAAAACCCCGGGCACTTTTTCTAATTCTTTTTGGAAAACATCAGGCTAGACCCAGGGCGATTATTGGTGAGTTTTGGGGGGACGTTTTTTTCTTTTCCCAACAAAGGTACCAGTAGAAAAAGCTATGAAAATAATCTCAGAAAAATCCCCTGTGGGCAAAGCATGTCGTCACTTTGTCGCAGCATTGTAGGTTTCCCCCCAAAACCAAAATTTTTTTTGTTTTGAAGGACAATTCAAATAAACAAGTCATGGGCGCACCGGGGGTCACCCATTATCCCCCAGTGGTAGAAATTTTGTATATGGAAGTTTTCGAGACCAGGCCTCGAATCGTCCCATTAAAAACCCTCGAGTTTTGTTGAGATACTTTTGCCGACTTTTTGAAATTTGGGCAAAGGGGAAAGGGAAGAGCAAACCCAAAATTTTTTTAAAAAACCACCTAAACTCTATCCATTCGACATTCAATTCACCATGGAAGTTGAAGTAGAGGGAAAAATCCCTTTTTCCTTGATGCCTTGATAATAAGGAAAATTTTGGAAGGGAACGTTTGGGGCCCCCCACATTTTTTGTTAAATACAAGGAAAAGCCAAAATTTTAAAAAAAATTTACAATTAGAAATTTTTGGAAAAGGCCCCTCTTAAAAAAATCATCTTTTCCCTTTTTGGGAAAAACCCCCTTCCCGGTTTTCAAAAGGCCAAATTTAAACTTTGGGGTTTTACCAACGTTTCCGAAGAATTAACTGCGAAAAAAACATTTAGGACGAAAAAAAGGCAAAAAAAAATTTTTTCCACGTGGGATGTCATTTGGGGGTTTTAAAAGGGTTTAACACGGAAAAAAAGGCCCGGCGGGGAAACCCCAATCACCCAGTAAAAAACCAAGACCCCAAAAAATTTTTGGAAAGGGGGCCCCACCAATTTAAAAACGGAAAAACATCAAGCGTTTTTCAACGTGGAACCTTTGGCAAAATTAAAGGGTTTAGTAAAAGAAAGGGGTTTTTTAAGGGTTGGGGCTTTCAAACGAACCGTGGGAAACTTTTCCGGCGGGCCCCAAACCCTTTTGGCCCAAAAATTTTTGGGTCATGCGACAAAACCAAAACTCGCCTCAAAAGTTTTGAAACAAACCGTTTGGGGGTCCAAAACCCTTAAAAAGGGGGTACCAGGGGGGTTTAGGCCTTTTGAATGGAAAAAAAACCCACATCCAATGCAAAGGCTTTAAAATTTTAGGGCCCACTCAATTTAACCGAACATGGCAAGGGTTTTTTGTTCTAAATTTGTTTATTTTTAAAAAAAGCTTTTGGGGTTTTTTTAAAATTGAATTTTTTTTTTTAACCTTCCCAAAAGGAAAACCCAAAATTTTTTCTTAAAATTTGGGGTTTAAAGAAAATTTTTAAATACCTGGCGGTTAAAGTAAGATCCCCTTTCCCAAACCCTGGACACAAAGGGCCTTAAAGGAAACAAAACATAATTTTAAAGGTATTTTTTTTAGGTATAATTATTTTTTAAAATTTTTTTTTTTGAAAAAGGGATGTGGGTTTTTTTTAAAATCGGTTTTTGAAAAAAATTAAAAGGGTTTAACCTTCCCCAAAATTGGTTTGTTTTTTTTTTTTTTTTTTTTTTTTTTTTTGGTTTTTTTTTTTTTTTTTTTATTTTTTTTTTTTTTTTATTTTTTTTTTTTTTTTTTCTTCTGAAATAACATTCAGCCCAATTTTCAAGGTTGACTGTGACTCAAAGGGAGGTTGGAGTCACGGGTGGTTGGCAAGCCCCGCAGCGCCCCCTTATATGCCTGGCTAAAAGGGTGGGGGGGGGGCGGGGTTTAATAAAAATAGGTGCGGGGCGGCGGGGTTTCCATGCCCTTTAAAAAGGTGCGGGGGGGGCGATGCCCATATCAAAAAATATATACGGATGGGGGCAATTGAGAAACAAAATGAAACAGCTTACTGTAGTGAAACCTTTTTAGCCCCGGCTTCTTGTCATGGGGCCTGTTTGGGTTTGTTTTTTGGAAATGTTTTCGTGCTTAAAATTATGGAATCTGAAATTTGCACCACCTCTGGGGGATTTGGCTGAATAGGTCTACGGACAAACTTTTTCGAGGCATAGTGCGGGTTTTTCCAAAAAAGGGGGAGGCTCTGGCTATCATCTCTTTTGTTCATGTTTTTTTGGGCCCCGTTTCTCTTTTTCCCAGATTCCGGATAATACGTGGCTTGAGCGTTGTACGGACAAATGGGTTTTTTGGGTTTTGTCAAATCTATCACATGCGAAAGCTTTGGGCATGTTGACCAGGGCTGTTTCTTGTCACCTGCTTTCCCAGCATTAGAGTGTTTCTTTTATCCTCAGGGGGGGCAAAGGGCGCCCTGCCTTTTTGGGCCTATTACTTTTGATCGCAGTCGCCAGGGGGGAACCTCAAAAAACCCCCTCTTTCTTCCAGAGAACAGAGTCCTTAGAAACTTCTCAAAAAGGCTGATTTTTCTGTCAGGGGAGAAAATGGGTTCTGTTTTTTAAGTTGGGGTTTCTCCCTTGACGTCTGTGGTACCCTTGACATATGGAAAAAAGGGCTTTAGCCCGTGGTTTCTCCTTGTCCTCAGTATCATCCTAAATTTTTCTTCAGTTCACGAAAAAAACGCTTTTGGTTATGTCTCGGTCCAAAGTAACCATTGGGTGAAAAGAGTTTACGGGGGTTTGTAAAATTCCCCTTCTTGGGGTTTTTACGAATTTTTTCAGGTTAAGGGTTTTCCCTAAAAACCTGGTGACTAAAGGAAGTTTTTTTTTAAAACCCCAACTGAAAATTTTTTTAAACGGGGTGAAAGGACCCGGTGGTGGGGAAAAGGAAAAAGTCATTAAAGAACCTTTGGGTTTTGGGGGGCATAGACTTTTGGTCCCCCCTGCACCCAAAAATTTTTTTAAAAACTAAAAAAGCAAGGGCCTTTTTTAAAAATTCCAGGGTGAAATTGGAATGTTGAAGGGGAACCTTTTTAGTTTCCCCTCCATTTTCCCCAAAAATTTTGGTTTCTAAAAAAAGGTTTTAAAAAGAGGGTTTTTAGGAGGTCCTTGGGTTTTTCCAAACTTTCATTTTGGTAAATTTGGGTAACCAAAGGGCCCCCCTTCCATTGTTTAAAAGGGCAAAAAAAAAAAAAAAAAAAAAAAAAAAAAAAAAAAAAAAAACCACATCAAAACAAACCCAAATTTTCCCCCCGGGCAAATTTTCCATTCTTTGATCAGCTGGTCAGGTGAGAGGAGTTTTTCACTGGGACCAGAAACCCCTCCGAGAAAGGTTTGGGAAACCCCTCTTAGGCATTTTCGGGGCCCCAAGCTTGTGTGGGTGACCCTATTTGCGCCCACTATGGTCGAAAGGGGGCCCGGGGGGTTCGGGGTTTTTGGGGGCAACCCATACAGTTTTGGAAAAACGAGGGAATTTCCCCCCCTAGGAATGAGAAATTTCTGTGGCCTTCAGGGGCAATATTAAAAGGAAAAAATATAAGGGTTCCCCAGTTGTCCCTTTTTTAGGTTTAAATAGTCGGATCACTGGGGGTTTGGGCCCTTAAAAGCCTTATCTTCAAGAAAGGGGTAACCCCTTGTTTCCCTTTTAATCAGATCTGTTTTAGTATGACGGGGGCATTCCCCTTTTCTTTCTGGCAGAACTATGATTTCCAGTTTTTTTCTTTAACTCCTTTGGGGACGTAGCTCAAAAGGCCCGGGATTTCCCAGTGGGAGGCTTGGGGCCTTTTTCGGGGGACCTTCGCAAAATCTTGCCGCACCTGCCTGCTTCCTCATTTTTGGAAAAAACCCCTAACACCAGTTCTAAATCCCATAGGGTACTTCCACCGGCAAATGACTGGGGGCCACCGCAAAATTGAAAACCCCCAGGGTAACACTGCAGTGGGAACTTCATCAATCCCGGGGAATCAGATAAATTTGAACGCCCTTTAAGGATCCCAATTTCTTCCCCATTTTGGTTTTTTGTACACGTTTTGGGGCATTGAATTTTCATCATTTTTTCTCTCAAATTATGGGGACCGCATCCATTTTCCGCTCTCTCTGTAGTTAACCGGGCCAAAAATTTTTTAAAAAAACAAGGGGTATGGTTTTTTCAGAAGCAAATGGACGTCTAGTAACTTCCCTTTTCGATGATGTCAAGGTCTTTTCTGGTTTTTTCTGTTGGCACGTGAAGGAGCGCCATGTAGCACTTTTAAGAAAACTTTTGATGTTAGTGGGGCTAGTATGAGGGTTAATTTCATTGCAACTGGGAAAAAGACCCCCATCTCTCAATGAAGGAAACAAAGATTTCCCCAAACCCCTTAGCTTTTTTTTCTTCGTAAAATCTCCAAAAAACGTCTAGTCAGAAAGTTTTAAATCCTCCCCATAGAGGCCGGGGTTTTTGGGTTGTTGTAGGGTTTTCCCCGGCCCGTCATAGGAAAAAAAAAAGGATCTTGGGGGAAAACCCCGTCAAAAATAAAATTTAACCAAGGCAGAACAAAGGGGTCCACCGACGTTTAGTCTGTACTAAAATCAAAAAATTTTTTAAGGGTTTACTGTGACCCCTACGGGGTTTGGGGTCACAATGGTTGGCCCAAACACGCAGCGCCCCCCTTATATTTGCCTCGGCTGAAGGTGCGGGGCGGCGAGGTTTTTATGAAAAAAAGGTTTCGGGGGGGCGAGGTCATGTCGTGAAAAGGGGCGGGGGGGCGATGTCAATGAAAAAAAATAACGGATGGGGGGCCCAAATTTAGAAACAAAATAGCAAAAGCTTACTGTAGTGAAACCTTTTTTTGTCCGGCTTCTTTTCTAGGGCCCCGATTGGTTTTTCCTTTTTTAAATGTTTTTTAACGTGCTTAAAAATTATGGAATCTGAAATTTTCACCCCCTCTGAGGGGTTTGGGTGAATAGGTCTTTCGGACTACATTTCGAGGCATGAGTGCAAATTTTTCCCAAAAAAAGAGGGAGCCTGGCTATCATCTCTTTTGTTCATGTTTTTCGGCCGTTTCTCAATTTCCACAGATTCACGGGTAATACGTGGCTTGAGCTTTTGTACAGGACAAAAAAGTTTTTTGTTTTTTTTCAAAAATTTTCACATGCGAGTAAGCTTTTTGCATTTGGGGCCCGGGCTGATTTTTTTTGGGTTTCCCCCCCCCCCCCCTGCTTTTTACAGCATTTTGAGTGTTTTTTATTTATCCTCACTGCTAAAGAGTCTTCCTTTTTGGCCTATGTACGTTTTTAAACCAGTCCGCCACAGGGAACCTCATAAACCCCTCTTTCTTCCCAAAGAACAGAGTCCTTAGCACTTTCAAAAAAGGGGCTTATTTTTCTGTTTAGGGGAAAATGGTTTCGAAAGTTCTTTCGATTGAGGATTTTACCTTACGTCTGTGGGACCCTTGACATATGGAAAAAAAGCTTTTTAACCCTAGTTTCTCCTTGTCCTCATTATCATCCTCAGATTTCTTTAGTTCACGTTTAAAAGCTCTGGTTATGTCTCGGTCCAAGTAACCATTTGGGGAGAGAGGGGTTCACGGAGCTTGGGCAAAAATTTCCCCTCTTGAGGGGGTTTTGTCATAAGGTTCCTGGACCGGGGGACTAAGTGTTTTAAACCCCTGAAAATAAATGTGAAGGAAAGGTGGGGGGAAGCAGCATTTTAGAACCCCTTTTGGGGTGGGGGGTTTTCATAGACTGTGTTCCCCAAACCCGCCATCAAAATTCTTTTTTTATCAAAATCGAAAAAACAAGAGTCTTTGGGTTTTACTTCCAAAGGTGAAATGAAAGTTTTTGAATGGGTACCATTTTGATAGTCAAGAAAAAACATTTTAAATTGTTTTCACACCATTGGGGGGCCAAATGACATAGACGTCGGGCCCATAAACGTATCCCCAAAAAGATGGTTTTTAGGAGGCTTTCAGCTTTGGGCCTTATTCTCAAAAAAACTTCCCTGAATAAATTGGCCCAAAAGCTGGTGATGCGGCCCAGCCCCCTTTTAGCTCCCCCCCACTTTCTCTACTCAACAGCTCGATTTTAAGGAAAGAAAGTTAGCCCTTCTTGAAGAAAGGCATATAAGGCCCACCCCCAAAAGCCGACACTTACCTAGAAAAGACAACTAGGAACCTTATCCCCCCCTCTAATATTGGCCCTTAAAACACAGAAATTTCCCCATTCCCTAGGGAGAAATCCTCCCCGTATTCCAAAAATGTATGGGGTTTCCCAAAAACCACAAACCCCCGGGGCCCCCTTGCGACCCCCTAGTTAGCGCAGTAGGGGCACCCACACAAACTCTGGCCAGATAAAAGTCGCTAAGAAGGGGTTTTCCCAAACCCTTTCTTTGGAGGATGCTGCGTCCTATGTGAAAAACCCCCTCTCACCTGATCCGCGTCAAAGTGGAAGGGGTTTGCCTGGGGGCATATTTGGGTTTTTTTTGATGTGGTTTTTTCCCCATTTCCAACATACCTGTGAAGGGGGCCCCCTTTTTACTATTGAAGAAAACTTGGCATACAGAGGACATCATGAAATTAGGGAAGGGGATTGCATGTCCTTTTTAAAAAATACCTTTTTTTTATGAAAACAAGTTTTTAAAACAACAGCAACCCCTTCCCCCACTATTGCCAAAAATATTCTGATGGGTTTTTTAGAAATAAAAGGGCCCCACTGCACTCCTAACAAACCATCTTCTTGGATACGATTGTGGCCCACTCTATGCCTTTGGCCCCCTGGTGTGGGCAAGTTGAATGATTTTTTTTGACTATCTAAATGGTAAACAAATTTGAACTTCATTTTACCATGGAAATAGAATCCCAAAAGACTCACTTTTTTTCCTTTTTTTTCGATGTCTTTTATAATAAAGAATGTTGTGGCAGTTTGGGACCACAGTCTATAGAAACCCCCCTCCCCAAAAACCAACCGGTATCTGAATGCCCGCTTCCCACCCACCGTCCTTCAATTTTTTTTCAGTGGGTTTAAAACTCTATTTCCCCGGCCGGAACCTTCTTTACAAATTTTCACTCAAGAAGGGGAAAATTTTTTAAGCTCCGTGAAAATCTCTCACCCCAATTTGGGTTTCTCGGACCGAGACATAAAACCTAGCGTTTTAAAAAGTGAAATAAGAAATCTGAGGGTGATACTGAGGACAAAAGGGAAAACCGTTTTAAAGCTTTCTTTTCCCTATGTTTAAGGGTACCCCAGACGTCATAGGTAGAATCCTCAAACGTAAACATCGAAACCCTTTTCTCCCCTGACAGGGAAAAAACAGCTCCTTTTTGAGAAGTCTAAGGACTCTGTTTTATCTGGAAGGAAAAAAAGGGGGTTTTTTTTGGTTTTCCCCGTGGCGACTGCGATCAAAAAGTACATAGGCCAAACGGGAACGCATAGCTTTTGAGGATAAAAGAAAACCCCTAAAAGCTGGGAAAACAGGGGACAAGAAAATTCAGCCCGGCTCAACATGCTAAAACTTACTCGCATGTGATAGATTTTGACAAAACAAAAAACTATTTGTCCTGTCAAAAGCTCAAGCCACGTTTATCCTTTAATCTGTTGGGAAATTTAGGGAAAAGGCCGAAAAACATGAACAAAAAAGTATACCGAGCCTCCCTCTTGCTTGGGAAAACCCGCACTCATGCCCGAAAAAGGGAGTCCCGTAGACCTTTTCAATTTTAGCCAAATCCCTCAGAGGTTTGGGGCAAATTACAGATTCCATAATTTTCCCAAACACGAATAACATTTCAAAAGACAACCAATTTTAGGGCCCATGACAAAAGCCGGACTAAAAAGGTTTCACTACATTTAGCTGTGCTATTTTGTTTTTTCAATTTTTCCCCCAAAACCCCTATATATTTTTTTTGATATGACATCGCCGCCCCGCACCTTTTCAAGACATGACCTCGCCGCCCCGCACCTATTTTCTATATAACCTCGCCGCCACGCACCTTCAGCCGAGGGGGATAAAACGGGCGCTGGGGGCTTGCCCCAAACCCCTGTGACTCCACCTCCGAGAGTCACAGTCCCCAAACCCTTTAAAATTTTCTGACGTATTTAAAAACGAAAAGTCCGGGGGGCGCCCCAGGTTCTGCCCTGGTTCATCTTATTTTCGACGTGGTTTTAAACCCCAAAATCCTTGTTTTTTTTCCTATACGGGGCCCCCGAAAAACCCACAACAATCCATATATATTTATTTATATATATTTATATATTTTATATATATATTATATTTTTTTAAATAAAAATTTTCGGGAAAAAATCAAACCACAGTATTATAAAAAATAACTTTTAAACCCAAACGTTTTTAGAAAAACTATGTTTCCTTTTTAAGGGAAGGTTAAAAACAAAAATTTTTTAAAAAAAACAACCCAAAAGCCCTTAAAAAATAAAAAAATAAAAACAAAAAAAACTCTACCTTGCAAAAATGAAAATTCAAAAGATCCAATTGCCGTGAACCTAAAAAAACAACCAAATGGTTTTATTTTAGGTTTTACTGGCAATTGGATCTTTGTAATTTTTTTATTTTTGCAAGGTAGTGTGTTTTTTTTTTTTCTTTTGTTTATTTTTATAAACTGTTGTTGTTTTTAAATTTAATTTTTTTTTTTAACCTTCCCTTGAAAATTTTAAAAATAGTTTTTCCCGGAAAATTTTGGGATTACAAATTATTTTTTTAATACTGTGCGTGATTATTTACCGTAAAATACTTAAAACCCTTAAACCTGGACACGAAAGGGTTAAAACAAAAAATTTTATATATATATATTATATTTTTAACTTTATTTTATATTATTTTTAGATTATAATGAACACAATTCAGAGCTTAAAATGTACCCATCCTGATGGTCTAGTGGGTTTAAACGCCCGTCTGGAAGGGGGGAGATCCGTGGGGTTTTATTCCCCGGGTTTGGGGCGGACTTTTTTAATTTTCTGATGTAGTAAATAATATCAATTACACCTACGGGAGTGTTTCCCGACTAAACAAATCGAGAAAGAAACTAATTGTTTACGTTTGTTTTTATTGAAACTTGTAACTGGTCTACGTTTGTATTTACTAGAAAGCTCCGCAATCGCTTTTTCAGGCGCGTTGTTGGATGAGCGTAGTTGTTTAAATACGAAAAAAACGTAAAATTGCGATTTTCATAAGAAATAATTATTCGATTACGCTCAAATTTCACACGAATATATAAACTCATGAAAATAAGGTTCTGTGAAAAAATTATTACAATCGGATAAAGCATGTAGGACCGTGTTATTAGTCGAAGAAATAAAAATAAAAAAATCGTAAAATCGCAATGATCATAAGAAATAATTTTTTGATTGCACTCAAATTTCACACGAATGTATGAATTCATAAAATTAAGTTTCTGTGAAAAAATTATTACAATCGGATAAAGCATGTAGGTGTTTTTAGTCGAAGAAATGTAAAAAATCGAAAAAAATCGTAAAATTGCGATTTTCATGAGAAATAATTTTTCGATTGCGTTCAACAACGAGGCAGTTCCAAGTTCAGAGACGTATTTCGAAGGCCTCCACAAAATTTCATCGCAATTGGATTATCGGTTTAGCCGGAATCGTGGAACAGACAGACAAAAATATAAAAAGTAAAAACAAAAAACATTCCGGATTTTTATTCAAGTGTAGTGAAATGGAATATTCACTTCGCTCGCTACGCTCATCCAATAAAATAATATTATTTTATCTTATTGGCGTGCTTGTATCATAATAATATGTATTATGTAAGAAAAGAAGCAATAAATAAATTCACAAATTAAATAAATTATTAATAAGTTACACATCAATTTATCATAAGAAGTTTGTAAATGAGGAGAACTATGCAAAATCACAATGGTAATAATTGGAAATTTTCCACTGTTTCACAAAAACACAATTCGGAAAAAATCGGACAATAACTTTGGGTTCCAGGGCTCATTCTTTTTTTTAAGTTCCACTGGATGCATTGTTAAAAAAGAGTGGACTTGTATAAGAAGTCTTTGTTTCCTTGTTGTTTCCTAGCAACAATACAATGATGTGAAAATCACCTGATTTTTGCACTTATTGTAGACGCGTAATGTTAAGTTAAAATAAATACATTTTTATAAGGCTTCTATTAAAAAGTTATTTTTATGCCTTACAGTTAACTTATTAAATCTTTTCTTTAAAGGACATTTATTTCTACTAAAAACATTTATAACTTGTTATAAAGGCATATTAAAAATATTATAGTTCGACTTTTAATATCTGGAAAACCGTACATTCTAAATTTATTCGACTTTGAATGGCTCCGAGTCACAAAGTTACTGTCTAATTCTGAAAACGTTTTTGTGAAATAGCTGAAAATTTCCTGTTTCGTTATTTTCATTGTTAAATTTCGCACCGTTCATCTGGTTATTAACAAACTTCTGATGATACATTGATATTCAACTTCATTAATCCATCAGATACAAGAATTTCACTTGGAGACATACAATTTTTTATTTATTGGCATGATGTTAGTAAAGTGGGAAAATCTTAGGCCAATCGGTGGTTGAAATTTTTTTTGTCAAACGGTACAAATACGAGTTTTGTACCGTTTGACAAAAAAATTCGAACACCAACTGTTATTTTCAGAAAACTATTTTAGCTATAGTCAAGTTATAGTTAAAGGTGTTAAGAAACTATGTCCAGAAAATTGATTCACAAAATTTAATTTTGAACTAGTCTTGTATATCACACTTTTGTCCAAAAATCTAAATATAATTTCAAAAAGTGAGGTTATGTCCCGCCCAAAAAAATTCACAATTTTTTTTTCTGTTATTTTAAAGGCCTTCTTTCAATCAGCAAACTTTTCAGACATGTTTCTTCGACTTTCAAATTATCGGCCAGAGGTGGTACAATAGCCTTAAAGTATACATAATTTTAAAGGTCAAAAGTAGTCAAAAGTTACTAAAAAGTAATTAATTGGATAACTAAGAAATTAATTTTGTTTCTTGGCCGGATATTTATTCTTGTAAAATAGGCTTTTATTTGATAACAATGTCGATAGTTAAGTCTCTTTACTAAATATATTTTTGGTTTATTTATGAATTAATTTAATTAATTCGATGAGCGTAGCGAGCGAAATGAGGATTTTATTTCACTACACTTTAGAAAAAAATCCGGAATGTTTTTCTTTTTTTTCTTTTTTTTCTGTATTTTTGTATTTTTGTGTGTTTGTTAACATGATTCCGGCTAAACCGATACTCCAATTGCGACGATTTTTCTGGAGACCTTCGAAATCTCTAAACTTAGAACTGACACGTTTTTGAGCGCAATCGAAACAATTATTTCTCATGAAAATCGCAATTTTACGATTTTTTTCGATTTTGGTTAAAATTTATTCGACTTTTAACACCTATAGGCCTATGCTTTATTCGATTTGTTATGATTTTTGCACATAACCTTATTTTTATGAATATATATATTAATGTGAAGTTTGAGCGCAATCAAAATTTTGTTTTCTTGAAAATCACGATTTTTCGATTTTTTTTCCGATTTAAAAACATTTCTTTCACCTACATGCTTTATCCGACTGTATGATTTTTCACAGAACCTTAATTTCATTAATTCATATATTCATGTGAAATTTGAACGCAATCGAAAATTATTTCTGATAAAAATCGCAATTTTACGATTTTTTCGATTTAATACAAAATTCTCGACTTAACACCTACATGCTTTATCGATTGTAATGATTTTTTCACAGATCCTTAATTTTATGAATTAACATATTCTTGTGAAATTTGAGCGCAATCGAAAAAAATATTATAACTCGTGAACACATGGCAGCTCAATGCACCAATTACGCTCATCCAACAACGCGCCTGAAAAAGCGTTTGCGAAGCTTTCTAGTACAATTAATTAGAAAGTTACAGGATCTTTACTTTGGGCCATCTATTTCTGGCTTCCTTGTCATCATAATATAAATAATGTGGCCTATTTTCATGCTTTCTTGACGATTTGCACGATTGTTAGGATTGAAGCCGTCCGCCACTATCCTTGGAAGGACGGTTCCAATTGGCCAAACATTGGAACATACTTGCGAGAATAGATTAATCAATGACTACAATACTATCAAAATGAAACCAAATTAAATTACAATATGTATATACAAAACAACACAACAACAACAACAACAAACCACAACAACATCAACAACACAACAAGTTTTTTTATTGCAAACCAGTAAAGATGTACCTTCAAATATAAATTTACGATATTTTTCTATTCTTTGTACACTTTTAAGATACCTTTTCTTTCCGGGACAAACGACTGATGCGATTTTTATGACATTTTCATAGAATCTTTAAAATCTCTTAGTTTTGATTATCCGAGAATTTAAGTGCAATTGACTGAATTTGTCAGTTAAATTCGCACTTTTCCACTTATGAAACTGAAAATCCTGAAAATCGATTATTATGTAAATAACTTCAAAACATCGTTAATACCATTATATACTTGCTCCAACGAAAGAATGCAGATGCTTGGTAGTGGTAGCAAAGATTAGTCATGTTGGTGGTAGGGTAGTATGAATGAACCCCAAAATACAAAAATTTGTAAAAAAATACGGCAGCCAAGCTCTCCTTCCAAAGTCTACGGCTATGAATGCTGTGAGATATAGAAGTTGAGCCAAGCATTTCATTCTTTCTCCCTAGTTTCACATTGAAAAGAAGTAAGATCATTTTGCCTGTTGACGAGCGCCAAATCAACCCTTTTCGTGGTAAAAAAAGGAAAAATTAACTCAAAATCATAAAAAAAATTACTTGGCTATTGATTTTGGTACGAGGACTCTAAAAAGTCAATGGCCAAGTAATTTTTTAATGATTTTGAGTTTAAAAATTTTCCTTTTTTTACCACGAAAAGGGTTGGCTTGGCGCTCGTCAACAGGCGAAATGATCTTACTTCTTTTCAATGTGAAACTAGGGCGAAAGAATGAAATGCTTGGCTCAACTTCTATATCTCACAGCATTCATAGCCGAAGACTTTGGAGGAGAGCTTGGCTGCGTTTTTTTTTTTTTTTTTTTTTTTACAAATTTTTGTATTTTGGGGGGATATCACATCTTTTTGTTGTTTGTTTCATATCAAGGCTTGAAATATGTGAAATACGTGTAAAGGTGGATACAGTGCCTTTAAAACAGATTGTCTAGAAACAAAATCTACCATCTTTTTTTTTGTTTACAATATGTAGGCCTAGTTGACAATATTCAATGTTTTTATTAAATTTAATATGGTAAATGTCGTCTTGGGTTTTTGTATGAATGATTTGTTGACCGGACTATAACACATTGACGCATAATTTTAATCATCAATTAAAATATTAAAAATTGTAATAATACGACCTAACGTTTTTCCCAAAGTAAAGGTGGTAGGGAACAGTGGGGGTGAAATATCGCTGTCATTAGGTGCCTTCGTGGTGAATGCTGGAAATCGAGATAAAAATAATATAACCTATTAGGGGATGGGTGGTTGACAAAATGTGATTTATATTA